>JAODAL010001117.1:0-248159 GCA_025379985.1 Phyllomedusa bahiana | reverse complement strand
TAATTTACCCCCTCCCCTTTCTGTCGGGTTTCCCCTCAGGGATCCGTTTTTTGGTCCTTCCTCTTTCAATCATACAGCCCCAATTGGAAAAACCCACACAGATTTGGCTTCCCGTACCACTTAGGGAAATGACACCCCAATTATACCCCCTCCTCCCCGAAAATCCTCCTGCCTGCTACAAAAAACCGGGCTGCCTGTCTGCTGTCTTGACACAGTCCTCCCGATTTTAAACAAAAACCCACTAAAACTGAATTTTTCGTCATCCCACCAAATACAAACAGACCTACCCTGCCCTTTCTTTTCAGGTGGGGCACCACCATAACCCCTAGCCCAAGGCCCGCTGTTTTTGGGTTAACTAACTTGAGGGTCTTTCACCCCTAATCCAATCCCTTCCCGCTCCTTTCCCTGCACCTCAAAAACACTCCAAAAACCCCCTTTTCTCCCCTGTGGAAACAACTAAAATCTATTTTTGCCTTTTTCTTCTTCTCACTACTGTAACCCCTTTGCTTATGGGTCTCCCTCTGTGCAAACTCTCCCCTCTCCAATCTGTCCTGAATCGCAGCCGGCTCATTTTCTTTCCAGCCGCTATACTGATGCCTCTACCCTGTGTCAGTCACTGCACTGGTTGCCTATCCCTTTTCAGGATACAAAAAACTCATCACTCTACCATAATGGTTCCCAACGCTGTCCTCCCACACTCCCCCTATCTCTTTCTACCACCCTACCCGCGCTCTCCCCCCCTCTGCTATGTTTTCAGGTTACAAATCATCAATCTCCGAACCTCCCATCCCCCTCTCCAAGACTTCCACTGCGGGGACCAGTTCTCTGGAACATGCAAAAAACCCCGGGCGATCAGGACATTCAAACTCTCATAGCTTTAAAAGGGGGCCCTGAAAATACATTTTCTCATTCTGGCCTACCGAATCCCTAAGCTAACACCCTCCCCCCCCCCCCACACTACCTAGCGCACCTTCTCATTTTCGGCACTTAACTGTATATAGATGTACTGTTTGGGGGGGCAGGTTTCATCCCGAATTCTACTAAAAAAAACCCCATTTTTTATTCAAAATGGCTATACCATTGTAAATCTAGCACTTCTTACCCTTCGCCCCCCCGTACACCCTAATAGATTGAAGCTCTTGCGAGCAGGCCCTACCTTTGTTCACTGTAATACTTTTCATTGTCAATGTAGTCTTTTTGTTGCACCTACACCCCCCAAATTGTAAAGTGCGCAATATTTGGGCAATATAAATAAAATTTTATTATTATTATTATTATATATGAACATCTGAGGCTCTTAGGGAGATTTTTTACCTTTTTCTGACTTAAAATGCGCTAAAGGAGTGGGTAAATGTCAAAAACCATTGCCGGGGAAGACTCTACATTTTTTAAAAGCGCCCCCAACATGAAAGGGGGTTTGGTGGCGTCCACCACCACTCGATTATTAGCTATGTTTCACACGGCTTATTGCGAGCTATAGTACGCGCCACAATACCCCGGGTGTTTTGGAAACCCGGTTTCAGACAAAATTCCCAAAACCCCGGGGGGCCGGCGACCCAAGACAGCTTGTCCAGGGGGTGTATTCGCTGCTAAAAATTTGACGTGTTTTTTTTCCCCCCACTGTATGATCGATTATATTGCTGCGCGGGGGACGGGCTAATCCTTTGTTCTTTATGAGAGCTGTAAAAGTCCCGTAATTGCTGCGCGCATTTTCCCCCGGTATTAAGGAAATCACAGCGAAATCGCACGTTTTATGCTAAAAATAAGCCTTTTGGGTGAAATACCCTTAACACACGAATGTGATTGGGCAAAACTAGGCTCATTATGCTCGGAGGGGGCAGACCTTTCCAAGGGATCTGCCTGGGGAGTCAAAAGGAGTAGAAATAAAGTCCAATATTTTCTCCCCAAAATACAATAATTTAAAATGTAATTTTGATTTTTATCAAGCTATTTAAATTTGTAATTATTTAAATTTAATAAAAAAATTTGATCATATAAAATAAAATACCAAAAATCTAAAAAATACTCCTGAAAAATTTATTTAAAAATAATTGAATCAAAAAACTAATCTTACATTAAATAACCACTGATTTTTGATCAGATTTTTTTAATATTTTACTTCATTTAAAATTTTGAAATGTTTTTTTTGCTCTCTACCTTTTTTTCTTCTACAGCGACCGCAGGGGGTTTTGTTTCAGCGCCAGGGGCCCTTTTTTTAGACTTCTTGTTTTTTTTGTATGTCACTTATTTATCTATCTTTTTTTTATTTTATGTAAGACGTATTTTTCTATTGAAGTTAAACTTAATAATTTCGTCCTTGTTGCTCTAAGAATCCGTAGGCTTGATTATAGTGTTTAACCCTGTGACTGCTGGGGAGCAGTGTTTAGTTAGTGTTTTCACCCTGCAAGTGCTTGTGAGCGGTGTTTGAGTGACAGTGCTCGAGTTCCTTCCCCTCGGTTTGATTATTGATTTCTTGTGGTAAGGGTTGGGAAAATTTTTGGGTGCATGCACGTTTGGAGTGTATTTTTATCTTTTGGTCACCGACCGGAAGGGGTGGAAATAAGGTTGATTGGAAGTAAATAAAAACCCTTTACGTGGCCAAATGGACGTTTTTGCTTTACGCGCCCCTTCTTCGCCTACAAGGCTTGAGCTCTGGGGCCTGTCCTTGAAAAGGGGAAAGTTTCTCAGCTAGACTTGGCCAGGTCACCTTCGGAACTCCTTCCGCTGGGCCACTTATATAGACTACACCTCTTCCCTTTCTGCAAGGATACCTTGGCCACTCCTGCATAGGCTGTCGTCACATATCATGACATATTCTTAAAGGGGTTATCAACTTGTTTTAAAGGGGAACCGTCCTAGGTTTACCTTATTTTGGGACACAATTTTTGTGCAACATGCTTTTCCCGCACTGTGCCCCTTATTCGTAAGATGCTGCTTTTTTTTAGAGCGTTTACCCCTCGAATCTTTTCAGAGCAGGTGTTACCCCCGCCCACCAAAGGCTACCCCCCCACTACATTTTATTCAATTTTCTACTATTCAAATAATGGTTTATTAGTTGAGGGGGGGGGGGGGCTAGCCTAGGTGGCGGGTTTGAAAAAAACTGACTGACTCTTTGACTTTTTTTGGCTAAAAATTTCGATTTGAGCATTAAATCACGAAAATAAACATTTACAGAATAAGGGCACAATATGGGAAAAAGGGTCTGACATTGGGTTGGCTGCCCTCAGCCAGGGGGCATAAAGTTCTCTTTAAAAGCTTTCTATTAGGGTCAAAAGGGAAACAAGAAAAAAGCATATGCCTTTGCTTCCCCACTGCTGCCGCCTGAAAAGCCCCTTAAAATACTTTTCAATAGCGCACTCTGCATAAGTAGTGTAGCTCTGCCATAGTACAACACCAAAAGGACAGTCTTTGTACCCCTATGGAGACTTCCCAGTATATATGCAAGTCATAGGGAAAGAACTTGAACACCCACTTTTGGGGAGGAAAGTAGGGTAAAGCGGTTGTATGTTTGCATGATTTTCAGATTTATGCATTATAAGACCAGGGTGTAAAGGACTTCTGCTAAGGAAGCTATTTGATAGGCTTTTCATTTTCTGATTACATTGCCATCATGCAGCAAGATCACATAAGTCAATGACGAGCACGGCAGAGTCTATTATATTATTCAGAAACAGGAAAAAAAGTCAGAAAAAAAGCTGAGCATGATAAGAATAATGTTGAGCAAACAGGGACGTAAGCGTATCAGGAGCAATTATTCAAATCTGCATGAGATCTGTGGTAGTAGGATTTGCCTCCAGCTACGGTCTGCGAGACCAACACCTGTAAAAAGGAAGCCCCTTGGGGGAACTTTATTAGGGCTTGTTGTCTGAACTTTTCATTGCCGCCGCACGGCGCTTGGGCCCGCTGGACTGGGGACCCGCTTGGAAAGTTCTGCTTTTTTTTGTCAGATTACTCCCGCTGCAACAGCTCAATCCAATAGCTGACATCAGTGGCTTAAACAGTACAAGGATAGGAGCGAGCGTAATCCTGACATACCCTGTTTGCCCGAAAATAAGACAGTGTCTTATATTTAATTTTTGCTCCTAAAGATGAGCGAAGACTTATTTTTAGGGGATGTTTTTTTTCTCTATGAACAATAATTCTCATTTATTGTTGAACAAAAAAATCAACATTAATATACTGTAGTGATTTCATCACAAACATCAGCATAAGCAGCCAAACTCTGAATTGCATTACTAAAAAAGCACTATGTCTTATTTTCGGGGGTGTCTTATTTTCGGGGGAAACAGGGTAGTACGTAGCAAAGATGTGTGTATCGTTATCAGTCCATCATAGACTTCTGTACATGCAGAATGTTTCTTTGATGAAGCGCCCTACAGACTCCCTCGTACCTCCAAAGCTTTTCCGTGGTCCGATTTATGGAGCAAAAGGTTGTGCTGCCATTTTGTTTGATTGTGTACTCCATAAAGTTACTGCTTACTAGGATATATTGACATTCATAGCTACTAAATAGATATTAGACCAGCAGGAACAGATTGTAAGCTCATGTGTATTAGCTCTATTGCGGACGACTTGGGCCTCATGTATAAAGATGACGTACATGGCGTTGGCCATAGCAACCGATAAGAGAACCTTCTTTGGGAAAGGCGCAGCTGGAATTTGGTGGCTATTGGTAACATTCGCTCTTTATTTCTGGTAAAATGTTATATAGGCAGTCCCCCGCTTACGGACAGGATAGGGACTGTAATTTTGTTCTTAAGTTGAATTTGTATGCAAGTCAGAACAGGTATATTTATTAAATGTAAGGTTTTTTTGTTTCAGATAGTGCAGGGAAGGGTTTTTCACATTTGTTTTGCTGTCTGTGCCCCTGTTATGATTTCACCTAATTTTCACCTCATGTGTTGCTGTGGCATGCTGGAACTTGTCGTGCTGTAGAACATGGAACTACAAGTGCCAGCATTCTCTTTGTCTTTGTTTGTGGGAACAGATGTTGCTGCAGTGTTTTTGGGTGCACATCATACAAACACCACACCCATTCGTCAGAAATACCTGCTAGAAAATCTTCTTGGCCGTGCAAACTACAAACAAGCAGGTTGTATACTATTGAGGGGATTTTCTTAAGTTTTGTGGTTCCTTTTCTGGCTTTAGCAGCAGCTCATTGACCTTTTTCTCATTGCACGAGGTTTTTTTTTTCTTCCCTGGAAAATAACAAAGAAAGATATTAGAGGTTATCTCACTACTATGATTTAGCTTTCAACATTTTGGGAAAAGTAAATGAAGACGATTGCCAAATACGTTGCTTTTTTATTTTGCTTTCTTGAGAAGTTGAGAGATTTCATCTCTTTCTTTCTCTCCTCTGTCTTTATCTGATTAGCTGGAAGCTGATATCTGTCCATGGTAATGTCACTCCCTGCTTTGTGTAATCTACAGGAACATAGCTTTTTTATGTTAGACATATATTCACTCCTTAGAACTCTGTAGTCTTGTGCACTACAGATTGTACATCTCCTGCAGTCATTTGAATGCAACAGGCTCAGCTAGGAATAGTAGAGCTGATATGCCAGTCACTGCTATTGCCCCGCCGACCGTGACAGGAGGGGCGAGCCTGAAGCTTGCGGTGACATTGTGCATCGTCCTGGTGGCTCTGGGTCTTTAGCTCTTGCTTCCTCCTTATTACACTATGTTTTGTTCAGGGGAGGACCCCTCTGGCAGGTTCTCTCCTGAAAGGTTTAGTATCTCCTAGATTACAGTATTAAAAGGTTGACAAGTATGGTTAATGTTATCCAGTCATTTTAAAGGGAGTGTGTCATCAGAATGTGACACATGTGAAAGTGAAACACATTTTATAAGATTTATTTTTTCTTAATTTTCCATGTAGCTTATTTTTTTGAAAAGGAATCCTGCGATTTTCACTTCGTCCACCAGGCCTAATAATAATTTGACACTTGCTGTTCTGTACAGAAAACATTTTAGTAGTTTCCTCATTATCTGCACAGGCAGGGTTACACTGAAAGGTGACTTTAATGTGTATAGGTAACACAGAATCCACCAGTCACAATAGGAGATGTCACAGCTCCCCCTCTCCTCCTCCCTACACACTGACTTCTTCCCAGGTCACAGAGCCTAGAAAACTCTCCTATAGGAGTCAGTGTCTGCTCCTGTTCACAGGCTCCTATGTGCATGAAACTGCTGTAAAGCATCTCTCTAAATGCTGTTAAAACCAGCTCAGGCAAGATGGCCGCCCCCATAATCCTATACAGAAAAGAGAATTAAAAGAATTTACCATCAGAAAAAAAAAATTGCCAAGAAGAAAAGAAGGCATGTTAGTATCTGGCTTTAATTCGTAAAAAAAAAAAATTGACAATGGATTCCCTTTAAGCTGGCCAATTACTCCATCAGCGATTTCTGCTGATTATCCTATAAACATGCATGCTTGACCACATAATGCTTTATGAAGCGACTTTAGAACTTTTGGGCAGCGCCTTACTTCTGACATGAAGGAATCCCTTTTCCCCTGCAATCTATATTAAGGAACAGACTTCCATACTCATCAGGTCTTGTGGTCCTACCAATATCAACTTATTTGGTTAAAGGGGTTTTGCCACAAAGTGAGTTCCTTAGCTGTTATCTGCTCAGCAGAATATATAAACAAAGCATGATGAGTCATGAACGGCTGCAGGGGTGAGAGGGAGGGGGGTGAGCAGAGGGCAAGGAAGCAGGGAGCATCTCTAAAGTTTACTCAAATAATATTACAACAGTGGATTCTCTATACAGCAGAAAGCCTCATACACTGCACTTTATCCCCAGCCCCTTGCAAGCTCCTTCATGTTCCCTGTCATCAGATAAGAAGTGCAAACACTCAAGCTCTCCTGGTCGTGTCTAATGCAAACTTTTAAGTAACTAAGGGCTTGTAAAGAAAGCTGTAGCTCTCACAGGCTTCACTTTTTGTAATCACATATGTTTAGAAAAGTGATTAAATACCCATTTTGGAGGATCCCACGTCAACATTACATCGTGGCAAAACCCCTTTAACTGTTGTCATGAATTGGTTCCTAGTATGAGAAGACTTCTGTTCCTCCACTGAAGTTATCTGAAGGGCGCAGTGATGTTTTTGGCAGCGGTGCACCCTCACTATCCCGCTTGAGTTTTTTTTGGGGAAAAAACAGGAATTGCGGGGAACTGGATTACGTTTGAGAAAGCGGTGAAGGTCTGACTTACCTAAAATCTGGACGAGGCCTCATCGTGGCGGATTAAGAGATGTTCCCTGATGTATTTGGTTAGCATTTGTGTTATGTAGTTTTGGCTAAAACCCAATAAAAATCGCGAAACTTCCATATGAATGTGAATGAATTTGCTAAGTAAGAAGCAGCTTGTGCCTGATTATGGCCGGTCTAATGAATCAAGGTGTGATACCAAGGTAAGCGGAGCCTCGGATAACCTTGCTCATTTTTCACTGTAATTGCTTTACCACATGAAAAATGCTTCATAAATATAAACTCCTTCTCAAACCTTTGCAGCGTACAAATAGGGTTTGTGGGCTGAATTTCTTATTTTTTTGTAACTTGGTCAAGGCGTCTCAACTTTCATGTCTATTGAAGGTTCTGTGTTCTCCACTCTCTTTACTGAGCATCTTGTCCACTATTATCTGATGTTCAGTTCATAGCGTAGCCTTTTGTGGGAGCTGTCAAGAGCATCATGGGAGCTGTAGTTTAACACAAGCTATAGAGCTATGGGTTTCAGATCACTGAGTATTTGTACATTGAGGCTTATGTGCGTGCAGATGTAAAAGAATGTCAAATGGAATGAGTCACTATTGCAGTGTATAATCTGCATTAAGGGGGTTTAACCACGATCTCATTTCATACCTCTGCATCCAGCTCTGTGTGCTCAGAAGGGGGCGTGTGTGATTTGTTTGAATTGCATATCATGTGACCCAGCAGGATGACATCACCATGACTTTCCTCTGTGAAGTCAAAGAAAGGTCTGTTTATGTAAAGCATTGTGAGTAGCTGAGAGGTAAAGTTTTTGCCTCCAGGCACAAGTGTCCTAGGTTCAAATCCCTGCAGGAGCCTAACCTGTTATTTTTTTTTTTTTTCCTTTTTCAATGCACAGACCTCATGGAGGTTTCTTTTTTTATTTGCACTGTTTGACTAATTACTAAGGAGCACAGAGAACAGGAGTAGAATGACAGCACCCGGGGTTTGAACACTCGGTAGCTGCCTGAGAGGAGAAGTGATGTCTTAGCACGTCTATCCAGGACTGAGGAGCTCTCATTCCTGGTCGTATCCCCTGGAGACGAACTGTAAACAATGGATCACTAAAGGAGAAAATAAAACAAAAATGGTCCAGAATGTTTACTAATGATGAATGGTGAAAATGTTTATTTCATTTGCAAGCTTCCCACGTCAATTATACTTCGTGGCAAAACCCCTTTAAAGATGTTGTCTCATTTTCATGACCCCGGTCTGTATTCCTATTCGGGTTTATAAACTGTAGAAAGGAAGGACCAATCAGAGACATTCGTTCTGACGGACTCTGTATAGCCATGTATTAATTGCCGACCATTTAGTTTAGCGACTGCGTGTAATACACTAGACTATTGGGCCTCTGCAGGGGAAAAGAGAAGTTGGTAGAAGGGGCGACCATAATTGATAGGGCCATATAGAAAAATGAGCGGGGCCCCTATCACCTTGTGGTAGGAAACTGAATTTGCAACATAATTAGCAGTATTTAAAGGTGTAAATAATAGCGCCATATATCCCAGAACCCACATTGTAGCCCTATGTCACATACCCCCAGTACCTGCAAAAAAAAAAAAAAAAAAATACACTATTCTTGCACATGAATTGGCCTCCACAACCTCTGGGCCTCATGGAAGTTGAGGCTAAAGCTATACCCACGTCTAATGGTAAATTTTTAAAACCCTCCATCTTCATGGTGTAGGAAATATTTGCATGGGAATAAGAACATGCTGTGGGTTTTCCAGTCAGCAGCATATCCATTTGGTCATGGTTTTTACCTTTTAGAAAATGCTAAGTCCATGGTTGAAAAGTTTTCAATGTTTTGAACTATACAGCATTCACACAGAGGTGGCACTCGATCCATTACATCACAGGTGTCAAACGGCGGCCCTCCAGCTGTTGGGAAACTACAACACCCATCATGCATTTGTATAATCTATAACAGTGGGCATGATGGGAGTTGTAGTTTCCCAACAGCTGGAGGGCCGCAGTTTGACACCCCTGCATTACATGATGGCCATCAAAGTGGCCTACTGGACACCATTTATTACAATGGTGTCCATTGAGTTTCCATTATGGTGTCAGTTGTTTTAATGGAAAACATATTGCACCTCACTAATACATGTAAGAGCAGTACAGGACATGTAGTACCGCACTGTACTATAGAGAGGTGCTATAGACCACCAATCACTGCATGCACATCACTAATACATGTAAGAGCAGTACAAGACATGCAGTCCCGCACTGTACTGTAGAAAGGCGGTACTAGACCACCAATCACTGCATGCACCTCACTAATACATGTAAGAGCAGTACAGGACATGTAGTACCGCACTGTACTGTAGAGAGGCGCTACTAGACTACCAATCACTGCATGCACCTCACTAATACATGTAAGAGCAGTACAGGACATGTAGTATCACACTGTACTGTAGAGAAGCGCTACTAGACCACCAATCACTGCATGCACTTTACTAATACATGTAAGAGCAGTACAGGACATGTAGTATCACACTGTACTGTAGAGAAGCGCTATAGACCACCAATCACTACATGCACCTCACTAATACATGTAAGAGCAGTACAGGACATGTAGCACCGCACTGTACTGTAGAGAGGAGCTACTAGACCGCCAATCACGGCATACACTGCACTAATACATGTAAGATCAGTACAGGACATTTAGCACCACACTGTACTATATAGGTGCTACTAGACCACCAATCATTGCATGCACCTCACTAATACATGTAAGAGCAGTACAGGACATGTAGTACCGCACTGTACTGTAGAGAAGCGCTACGAGATCTCCAGTCACTGCATGCACCTCACTAATACATGTAAGAGCAGTACAAGACATGTAGTACTGCACTGTACTGTAGAGAGACGCTACTAGACCACCAATCACTGCATGCACCTCATTAATACATGTAAGAGTAGTACAGGACATGTAGTACCGCACTATACTTTAGGGAGGCGCTATAGATCGCCAATCGCTGCACTAATACAGGTAAGAGCAGTACAGGGCATGTACTACCGCACTAATACATAGGTTTTAAAAGAAAAATGCTCATGATAATTGGCTTGATCTTACATCAATCACACGAGTCGCAGATCAGCAGTGTCTGATATTGTAAATGAAGTCTAGTGTCCAGGCTCAACCTCCTAGGAACGACCATTGTATGTTGAAAATATTGCTTACGGAGGCCGTTGTAATTTTGAGGAATCGCTATATACAAAAATCAGAACGGGTGTTTTAAATTCAACCCATTAACTTCTGTGGGCTAATAACTGTCCCCATATAGATCTTGTTAATATGCAGGAGGTTTTAGCAGAAGACTCCATGTACATAAAAGAACATTAGATTAAATATAATTGTTTACACATATAATCATTAAAATGTGTAGTGTTTTTGGATTCCATATATGAAGTTGTTGAACAGAACCACACATGCAGGGCCATCTCCTCACCTTGTATTGTCTGGATATTGTCACAGAATGGTCATGGGGTTCCTGATCCCTAGATGCCCAATATGTTGAAAGCCCCAAGGCGGGTGCCCCATGCGTCCTTCCTATCTATCTCACCAATGAACAGATGTGGTGTTCACTCATAACAACATGGTCGCCTACGGTCTCTCCCTTCACCTGGGGCCGGGACTCTGCAAAGCTGAATATTGAAGAGTATCTTGTCTACGGTGTTAACTCTTTATTAGGCCCATTGATTAGGTTCAGGTACCAGCAAGCGTTTAATTTCTGATCTTTAACTGCTAGTCACAAATGAAGGCGCTCTGAAGAGTCGGACTTCAGTTTTATTTTTCCAAATTGTAAATGCTTTTGATTGTAAATTGGTTGATTGATCAACAGCGCGCAGGGATATAGAAGCGGGGATTTTCTAAATGATCCCTGGATCTCCTACTACCCCGTTCCTAATATTCGTAATTGCTTTTTAGCAGATGATATTGAATCATTTACTGAACGACTGAGGCTTAGTAACTTCACCGCCGCCTTCTCAACCAGTTTATCTCGTATTGAACTCATTGTTAATGTCACCATTTTCATTGTCACAATCTATAGGAAATCAAGAGCCCATGGTTTTTTAATTAAGACTTACAAATTTCCTTTCCAACTTTATGTATCACTTCCTGACCCTAGGGTAGCAGTAAATTATTGCGCTTGCTTACTTGAAGTAGAAGGCATTTTTTTGGACAGGACCAATATTTATTCACTTTTTTTTTTTTAATGACCTCTGGCTTCTATTGATAGAGGCTGAGCACATTTATATGTGTCCAAAATCCAGGCTTCAGATGGGACTGAACTTGAATATTCTGAACCATCAACCTCCTCTATCATATAATCCTATATATCAGAGCTCAGCTTCTCTCCTCTACCATATAACCTTATATATCACAGAGCTCAGCTCCTCACCTCTATCATATAACCCTATATATCACAGAGCTCAGCTCTTCTCCCTCTATCATATAACCCTTTATATCACAGAGCTCATCTTCTCTCCTCTATCATATAATCCTATATATCAGAGCTCAGCTTCTCTCCTCTACCATATAACCTTATATATCACAGAGCTCAGCTCCTCACCTCTATCATATAACCCTATATATCACAGAGCTGAGCTCTTCTCCCTCTATCAAATAACCCTTTATATCACAGAGCTCAGCTCCTCTCCTTTATCATGTAACCCTATATATCACAGAGCTCAGCTTCTCTCTTCTATCATATGTCCCTATGTATCACAGAGCTCCTCTCCTCTATCATATATCCCTATATATCATAGAGCTCAGCTCCTCTCCTCTATCAATTAGCTTCTCTCAGTTAGGGCAGTATAAACCACCCGACAGGTTGACTTTAATATCTACTACTGATATAGGTGTCCATGCTTTGGAGACCTGGTCTTGATGAGGACCTTACACCATGGACTTGAACTGCCATACTATTAGATTAGATTAAGGCAGGATATCCAAACGTCTGTGACCTCAGGTGCTTCACTATCAGACTCTAGCATCTGCTTTTGCTTGATCTGGCTTTCTGCTTTTACAGTACTGACAACAGGAACAGGTATGTCAAGCCCTTCAGAGCGTCATTGTGTGGGCTGTGTATTGAACGAGAAAAATAGTTGTTTTTTTGTGTGCACTCACGTGTAATGCTATTGACATTTATCTGTTTTTCCCTTCTCCTATGACTATTTAATTATTGTGCTCTAGGGTGGGTACACACTTGTTCCCCCGAGAGAAGAGGGTTAAACAGTCATTTGACTTGTAGCCAGTAAGTGTAATTGGAAATATCTTGGAGTTCTGGACCATTAAAGGTCGCCTTGGATTGAGTTCTGGCATCCTATTAGCTTTCCATGTATAAAATGTCATGCACTACATTTCTACATATTGTCAGATACTGAGAGACGCCCTGAAGAGGTTTCTTTACATAGCATATATTACTTTGCTTGCATGTGCGTGTTATTTTTTTAAGCTATTGACAATATACTTTGTGACCGTGTTTATTGACTTGCCAAGTAGATGTTAACCACATTTGTGTGGTATCTCCACTAAACCCTCATGTTTCTCTCTTCCGTAGTCCATGGGACTTGCATGGTATGTATTTAGCAGTGTGTTGAAAGGGCAACTCCACTTAAAGTTAAGAAATCAGTTTAATTAGTGGATGGTAATTTTCCAAATATTTTTTAGGGAAAACTAGATGATCACCCCTACTGGGCCATCTCATGTAAGAACCAGTGATTCCAGAGTAAAAGGGCCACCACACTGATTTAGTGTTCGCCCCTTTTAGGTTTTCTTGCAGATAGATTCTCCTCAACCACCTCTCTATTTAGGGTAAATTCAAGAAGGGGACAAGGAACTAAATCAGTGCTACAGTCCCTTTTCTGCAATGGCCAAAGTGGGTCCCAGAGGTCAGGAGGGCTGTGGAGTCGGCAAGCCAAAGCCCCGACTCCGACTCCTCAATTTCCCAAACCTCCGACTCCCGACTCCCTCATACCTGGCGCATGTTTAAGTGTTATAACTTTACTGTTCGTAAAATGGGGTAACATCATGCTGTTTTATCACCTATGATACCAATACATCAAGCTATTTAGGTAAACAGACACGACCAGCAAAAGGGTAACAATGTTTTTGATCGTTGAACACGTGTGAGTAGAGTTGAAGAAAAGCAGTCATTTGTATCCAAGTCCATCTGCACAAACTTAGGAATATTAGAAGAAACCTGGGATCAGATTTTGGTCAAGATAGCTTGATCTAATCAGAGCCCGAAGGGTTTAGGGAGTATTGAAAACCAAAATGATTTCCCAAACAACAAAAAAGAAAATTTAAATTTGATTTTTGGAGCAAAACAGTTTAAACAATTCAGTTACTAAAAAGAATCTGCAGAACTAAGCAGATGCTAAATACTTGCAAGTCAAATTTATGTATAAGATCGGTAAGATGACTGTATATAAAATTAAAGTAACCTCATGTACAAAGCTGTAGTGGATGGTGAGATATGGAGTCTGAAAGTTCAAAACATTGTTACCCTTTTGCTTGTCAGTGTAAAATATATTTATTGGATATGACTTTAGGACACAAAAAAATTGTAAATATGCAAAACACTGCAGGAACATTTGTGAAGTCTCTGAATTTTCTTCTGAGAAATAGTATCGCCTCCATCAGATCCTGCATACATGATCTCACATCTCATCTCATTATTTCTAGGCTAGAGAACGGCCTCTCTATACTAACTTAGGTTGGGGGCAAAGCGGTGGCCACAGGGGCAACATCTCTAACAATGTCAGGGTATAAAGGAATTGCCTCAGCCACAGTCAGTTTTGATGAATGGTTGAACTCTTCTACTTCTTTGAAAGCAGGTGAAAAATTTTGCTGAAATCTGTTTGCTATGGGAGCGGAATCTTTTCCCCTGGGCAGCGCTTTGCCTGATCCATGTCATCAATTACACTCCTCATGTGATGAGGCTGAAGATATGGGAGCAGTAGCACTGGCTGGACCCAATTCCTCTTGCTCTTTGCACTGCATCAAACTAACTGTACCAACTAATTATATGATTTGGGAGTCGGAGTCGGTCCCTTTTATGACGACACCGACTCCACAACTCCTACTCCACAGCCCTTGAGGTCAGACCCTTGTCATTTGATGCATGTTCTAGCACTTCATCATATCTTTATAAGGTGGGATTTCCACAACTTTGATATAGTTATTGACCTAAACCCTGATTCCTTTGCTGCACATCTGTACCTTCATTTATTTTGGCAACTGCAGATACTGCTGTGCACCATGGTCATAGGATCACTACAGCAATGGCAGAACAGTAAAACTTCCATTAAATGCAAATCTACAAAGTTTATGGTTTTGGATGGACAATGTATTTTATATTATACAGTTTTTATCATATATTTTATTGAAGTGATCCTATGACCACGGTGTCCAAATAAAGGCGGCCACATAGATGCAGCACAGGAACCAGTAAGTTATAGACAAATTTCTCTATAAAAGGTAGGAAATTTTCTAATTCCTACCTTATAAAATTCAGGTGCATCTGCATCGCTTTATAAATGGCAGAGGTCTGACCTCTTGGCCCCTCATCAGAGCTGAATTAGTATTTGCTTCTTCTAGGTTTTCTTGCATAGAGGTTCTTCTCGGCCACCTGACTGTGTAGGGTAGATCTAAAAAGGGGATGAGGTGCTGAATTAGTGCTTCAGCCTCTTTTTCAAAGAACTGATGGGGGTCCTAGAGGTATTATCTCTAACAGATATTGTCATGCATATTCACCATAACTTTAGAAGGTGGGATTTAGAAAGCTGTCCTACTTTTATATAGTTATTTCTGTTAAAGGGATTTTCTCAGTACAGAGTTTCACAGACTTGAGCTGTCTCTCTATGTCTTACAGCTTCAAATCCAGGGGTGTGTCCCCTCACTGAAAATTAGTGACATCATTCTGTGAGAGCAGTGGAAGTGAGAGGATGTCACAGCTCTGAAGACCTCCTGCAATGGTCAGTTCACATGCCTGCAGAGCTGTCACCTCCCTTCACAAGCTCCTGGTAACCAGAACACCTGAATTGCTGTAAGCAGTTATACATGTAGCCTGAACTGATGTGAGAAATACTCTGCTCCCCCTCTGTCATCAGGCCGGAGGTAGAGGGGAACAGACTGTATAAGATTGTGTTATATGGGGTGGGAGTTAATGTAATAGCTAGAGACTCTGTAATTGCCCAGATCCTTCACATAGAGCTGTCACTGAGGGATGAGCATAGAGTTGAGCTCAGGCAGCCTTTATTACACAGCCAGCACAGAAGGCTGTTTCACTTTAAAGGGGTTGTCTCATCTCAAAGTTTCATAGGATTCATGAATGAAATAATGCTGCTTTGCTCTGTTACTTCCTGGTCAGCTGTCTGTAATTAGCATATGAGCTCCATGTATACAGACTCCTGCTAATTAGATAAATCTCATGCTGTCAGGACCAGGGAAACCTTTGAGTTAAAGTAAACAGCAGTAATTACTGGCTTTTGTCTGAAAGATCAGATAACAAACAAGCTCTCACTGTCTGAAGTGCTGACATCACTCCCTGCTATCAGACAGAACAAACAGCGGGGGGAGAAGTACACAGGTCTGTCACTTGGGGAATCAGAGAGAGCACAGGTCACTTGTAGCTTCTTAAAAAAAAAAAAACAAAAAAAACAACGCAATATATTTGGAAAACATCTTTAATGTTCCCAACATGTTGAAAGCTAATCTTTGTAGCGAGGCAACCCCTTTAAGTTTCACACAGCTCAGAGGGGTGTAAGTACAGAGAATGCAGGCAGCCAATCACAGCAAAGGGGGCATGGCCCAATCAAACGCTGCAGTTTTGTCACGGTTCACGCCGCGGGTCCCTGCCTTGGGCCGTCGGCGTGTCGTGCCTTCCTGTGCTTACCTGTCCTGTCCTGTTCTGTTGCTTCCTGGGGTCCTGTGTGTGCTCTATTCCTCTTAGGGCGCACGCGCTGCAGCTTCCTGTCTTTTATAGGTTAGTTGTCTCTGTCTACTTCCTCTTTACCTCTGACCCCTGCCTATAAGAGGACGTTCCTGCCTCTGCTCTGGGTCAGTTCATTGCAGTCTGTTGCTGTGTCCAGCAGCTTCCCATCTTGAGCTCCTGCCAGCATCTCAGGTCTGCTGTTGGAGCCTTTAACCCCTGAGATGCTGGTCCAGTGTCTGTCATCTGAGCTCCTGGCCATCCGTCCGCCGTGTTCCTGTCCTGTATGTGCTCTCTTGTTCCTGCCGTGTTCCCTGGTCTGTACCTGATGTGTTACCCGTCCAGTTCCTGCCGTATCCTGTGGTGCTATGCGTACGTTTAACCCTCCTGTATCCTGCTGTACATGTTCCTGTGTTCTTGTATTCCACTGCCTGGATTCCTGTCTTGCACCCCGGCTGTCACCGCAGGTACCCAATTTTCAGGGGTAGTGCCCTTTGGGTGCCCCGCCCCAAGAACCCCGGGCTTTGCGGTGGGCTCGGGGTGAAGCCCCGGGGGCCCCTTAACTAAAACCCCGGGCGGGGTTTCCTCCAGCCCCCTCGCCTGCGGTGGTAAAGAGGACCCCACCCCCGGAGGGGTCTGCGGTCGGCGCTTCGGCGTCGTCCATCCGCCGCACCGTTAAAAGTATGAACTGACCCTGGATCCCGCTGGGGTCCCCTCCCCTTTTGTCAAATTTTGCCCCCTTTTGGCCCTAGCTCATGGTCCACCCCAGATTTTCCCCTTTTGGGCCCTAGCTCATGGTCCACCCCCGGGGGCTTCTTTTGGGCCCTAGCTATGGCCGCCCAGATTTTGGGTTTGGCCTAGCTCAGGGTCCAGCCCAGCGTTTCCCTTTTGGGCCCTAGTTAAAGGCCCAAACCCAGCGTTTTCCTTTTGGGCCTAGCTCTGGTCCAGCCCAGCGCTTCCGTTTGGCCTAGTCATGGTCCACCCAAGTTTCCCTTTTGGCCAAGCTAATGGCCCAAACCCAGAGCCCCCTTTTGGGCCTGGGCTCATGGCCCAACCCAGAGCACCCTTTTGGGCCCAAAGTAAAGGCCCCAGCCCAGAGCACCCTTTTGGGCCCCAAAGCTCTGGTCCAGCCCAGAGCCCCCGGTTTGGGCCTAGCTCAGGCCCAGCCCGGGCACCCGTTTGGCCTAGTCAGGGCCCAAACCCCCAGGCCCCCCTTTTGGCCTAGCTCATGGCCCCAGCCCGAGCACCCTTCTGAGTCCCCTCGCTTACGGTCTCCCCCTTGACCCTTCCCTGAGTCCCCGTCGTTTACGGTCCGCCCGGGAGCCTTTGAGTCCCCGTGGCTTACGGCTCGCCCTGACCTTTAAGGCCCCGTGGCTTAGGGTTTTCCCCCCTGACCCTTTTCTGAGTCCCCGGGGCTTACGGTTCCCCCTGAGCCTTCTGAGCCCCCTTGGTTAGGGGTCTCCCCCGAGCCTTCTGATTTCCCCTTTGGCTTACGGTCTCGCCCGGGACCCTTTATGATCCCCGGGTGGTTTAAAGGTCTCCCCTGACCCCTTCTGAGCCCCGGGGTGGTTTACGGTCTCCCCCTGAGCCTTCTGAGTCCCCCGTGGTTTTGGGTCTCGCCCTGAGCCTTCTGAGCCCCCGGGTGGCTTACGGTCTCCCCCTGAGCCTTTGAGCCCCGGGGGCTTACGGTCTCCCCCTGAAGCCTTCTGGTCCCCGTGGTTTAGGTCCCGCCCTGAGCCTTCTGAGTCCCCGTGGCTTATGGTCTCCCCCGGGGTTTCCCCCCTTTTTTGGCTAGTCCCCATGTTTTTTTCCCTCCTTCCCTTTTCCTTTTTCCCTGGTTTTTTTTCCCCTTTTACGGGCAAAATTCACCCGTCCCTTTGGTTTTTGGGGTTGGGCCCCCGTAGTATTGGGGGCCCCCTGACCTTGGGGAAAATCCCATGTTTGTGATTTGGAGGGGGCTTTGGGGGGGGGGGGGTCTTTTCAGGGTTTCACGCCGCATTTTCCCTCCCCTTGGGGCCCCGTCGGCGTGCCCGTGCCTTCCGGGGCTTCCCTGTCCTTTTCCTTTTCTGGTTGGGCTTCCTGGGGCCCCTGTGGGGTGCTCTGTTCCCCCTTGGGGGCGCACGCCTGCAGCTTCCTGTTTTTTATGGTTAGTTTTCCCCTTTCTGTTTCCTTTTTTACCTCAAAACCCCTGCCTATAAGAGGAGTTCCGGGCCTCTGCTCGGGGTATTTCATTGCAGTTGTTTGCTGTTTTCCAAGTGCTTCCCATCTTGAGCTTCGGGCCACATCTCAGGTCTGCTTTTTGGGGGCCTTTAAAACCCCTGAGATGCGGGGCCAGTGTTTTTGGGGGGGGTTTCATCGGGAGCCCCTGCCATCCCCGTCGTGCCCGTGTCTCCTGAAATCCTCCCCGTTTTCCTGTCCTGTATTTGCTCTTTTTTTCTCCCCCCGTTTTCCCTGGTCTGTACCTGAGGGTTTTAAACCCGTCCTTTTTCCTGCCGTACCCGTGGTGCTATTTTTCCCGTTTAACCCCCCGAAACCCTGTGTACATTTTCCCTGTATTCCACTGCCTGGTTTCCTTTTTCTTGCCCCCCCCCCGGTTTCACCGAGGTAGCCATGCGGGGGTATGACCGGGGTGTCCCCACCCAAACCCCACCCCGCTTTGGGCGGGCTCTGGCGAAGACCAGGGGCCTTTTAGATCCACCCCCTGGCGTGGTTCCCACTCCCACCTCGTGCGGTGATCACAGAGGATCCCACCCGGATGTCACGGCCCCGGCGTCGGCATCGTCTGTCAGCGCCGCACCGTTACGTTTTATGTAAAACCCACACAAATTACTTAGGTATACAAAAAATTTTTAGGTAAACAACCAATGAAAAAAAGTGATTATTTTTTTTTCCCCCCATCATTACAGATTTTAAACTTGTACGGAAAAAACGGGGTTTTAAGCGTGGTTCATGTGCTGCATATCAGTGGATTCCTTTATTTTAGCATCTGCAGTACTTTTGGGCACAGTGGTCATCGAATCACTTCACCAAAGTCAGAACAATATGGCTGCCAATTAATGCGAACCGCAGAACCTTCTGGTCTTGGGTGGATAATGCACTTCATGTGATCACTGTTTTTTATCATGTATTGTTTTTGATGGAGTTGTCTGATTTATGAACCTTTTATCACATCTTAGCCAGATCTAATAGTATCCACAGTGTCTCTTCGCTCTGGAGGACCTGCTTTGTCAATTGCTTACGTGGACAGCCCATCAATTCAGTGAGATACCTTGTAATTCTGTGTTTCCCCTGTGGTGGCGCTGAAGTAGAACTGAGCACTTCATACAGGCTTTTATTGTAGATTTTAAAGGGAATGTGTCATAAAAAATGACTTATTGTTTAACTCACATTTTTATGTTCAACACATTTTTCAAGAATTTTTGGTTATTTTTTTTAAATTTTCATATCACTTTCATATTTTTTTAATAAAATTTTTTGTCCCGCAGTTTTCACTTTGGGCCCCTAAGCCTAATGATAGTCGACACTTCCGTTTGTACAGAAAAGATTCTCAGTTGTCTTCAATACCCCACAAAGAGGTCAAAATGAAAGGGACACCCAAAGGGAAAAGAAAACACAGGATCCCCCAGTCACGTAGAAGTAGTCAAAATTTATCCTTTCATTTCCCCCACTGATTTTCTTCCAGGTCACAGAGCATGACTAGAAAACTCCTGTAGAAAATGAAAGGGACTGAGTCACTTAAAAGGGGTTTTATCGTTTGAACTTTCGTGCTCTTCAGTAATTCTTGAGATTAAATTTTTAAACCAGGGGGTGTCTCTCCTCCCAGGGGGGGGTGTCTCCCTCCCCGGGGCGTGTCTCTCCTCCAGGGGTGTCTCTCCTCCCCGGGGGCGCGTCCTTCCCCCCAGGGGGGGGTCTCTCCCCCAGGGGCCTGTAACATCATCATTTTGGGGGAGGCAGTTAAACAAAGGATTCTGAGAGGACAGCTCCCAGCCCTCCTGCATGTTCTTATGTTTCTGCGGGAGCTTTTCGGGCCCCCGCTGCTTCCATGTGTTGCAGAGCTTCAGGGGACTCCTCAAGCACCTTGCTGTGCATAAGCATTTATAAAGCAGCCGAACGATGAGACATGTGGGAGTTTACACTGCCCCCCCCCCCCCCTCCCTCTGTTACCAGGCAGCAGACTGGGTTAATATGTGAGAATGCACACTGCCCTCCCTTTCCTCCTCTCCCCTGTTAACGGGCGGGAGACTCTTTAATACTGTTATATGGGGGGATCTGTGACTTAAACAGCCAGAAATTTGCCCAGATCATTCACCCTAGAGCTGGAGGTGAGTATAGACCCAAAGCAGACCTTCGTTTCACTGTCGACATTAACAGCTCAGAGGGAGAAAACAGTGTGTGCAGGCAGGCCATTTACAGCGGGAGGGCCGGGGTGTTTCCTGTTGGGGCGTATCCCAACAGGGTGAATGAAATGTCAGCCAGCCTATCACAGTGCAGAGGGCGTGGCTAGGGGTGGGATCCGGCCAGGGGGCGTCCCGACCAACAGAAACAGAATACAGATTTACAGAAAATCTCATATCTGCTAGACCAAGTGATGAGGTAATGCGAAACAATTACAAAAGTGCTTATTTTACTTTCCCAATTATCTGAACATGATCTTTGAAACGATAAAAACCCTTTAAGTCTCCTATGTTCCTTGAAGTACTGAAAGCATCTCTCTGACTGCTGCTAAAGCCGTTGCAAACAAGGTCTTTGTGGCCAAAGTGAAAAGCGCAAGACTTAAGAATTATAAAAAAACTATAGTAAGAGATATAAAAATAAAAAAAAATTGGGATTTAAACCATGACTCATTTTTTGAGGACACATTCCCTTTAAGGGATCTATGGAAGTCTGGGTAGCAATTATTTTAGCAGACATAGGAAGACTTGTTTGTGACAGTAGAGTTACATGAAGTTAGGGCCGTCCTGATAAACTATATTCCGTTTCCCTGAAGATGACACAAGAAAGGTTCTTACATTCTCCTTGAAAGGCAACAGAGATAGAAACCTCCATAGTAACATCTCCATAAAAATGCAAACAAACTTTGGGGATTAAATCGCGTCTGTTCCCGTGAGGATTTCTGACCACTTTAATCCCAACTTTCAAAGACGAGCTCATTAACATATTCATCTTAATTGGCGTTTCATCCCTGCATTCTATCTCTGAAACTAACAAGGTATAATTATGTAAAAGAGACTTGTTTTTACTTTTTTTTTTTTCTCCCCCCACTTCGCCTCAATCGGTCTCATTCACTTCCCATCAAAATAGGCGCAGATGTTCCTCTGCACCAAGAACATAACGCCTCCACTTTATTTTTCGCTCGCCCCATCCCGAGCAAACATGCAACGGGGAACCGAAATTATATTTTGTTTAACTTTACATTACAGAAATATTCTCCTATCTCCCCCCCCCCCCCCCCCCCACACGACTCCTTTTTGCTTTGTTTTTCTGTGTGTACAAAAAATTTCAATCTCAAAGCCGAGTGGGCTATTTTGATCCCCCACCCCCCTTTTTTCACTATTTTTTTCCCTTTCAAATGAACAGCTGTGTTGAAGCCAACCTTCTTTGTTTAAGCATACAGGGCCCGGAAGGGAATTGAACAAAGCGGCAGTCTGTAAACACTTGATTACCAAGAAAACGATGGCGTTTCTGAAAGCGAGAAATGTAGGGGGCATCAGGGTCTTAATTTTTCCTATTTATATTGCTGAAAAAAACCATAACGTAAACCTGAATCCGTGCGATCAAAGAGCCTTCATTTATCCAGCTGAACGCTGTTTACTCTCTTGTTAGGAAGAAACGTAAATTCAAGTCACTCTGTGAATTAAAAGGCAGAGCGGCTCCTACTGAAGAGGGAAGCGATATCGCGAAGATCTGCAATTCGTCAAGTTAGACAGTGAATACCTGACTTCAGCTTATGTCTGGCTGCAGTATCACGCTCTCTGTACACAGTTCTCTAATTTGTCATGTTTTTCCAGCATGTACTAAAAATATTTGTAGGCTGTTTTTCCCCAATAGCCTACAGTAGAGGTGTCAAATTCAGGCCCGTGGGCCAAATCTAGCCCACAGTGTAATTGTATTTGGCCCACGAGTAACCGCAAGGCAGTGTACAGAGGAGAAGAGGAAGAAGCCAGGAGCTGTCATTACACTGCTCTCACTCAGCGCACACCCTGGCATAGAGCAGAGAGGGTACGATGTGGCAGAAGAAATAACTTACATGACTGAGAAGAGGCGCTCTTAGGGCTTGTCCCGACGTCCGGTTTGCAGACTGCTTTCAAAACAGTCTGCAAACCGGCTGACAAACTTTTACACGGACCACTGTGTGAAAAACCTGTGGAGTCGGTCCCCATGCTCAGAATTATCTGACAGGAAACTGTTTTAGAGCCGCCGGCTGTCCTAGAAAAAACATAGAACGATGTTTCTTTCTTCTTCCCACCCGGTTATTTCCAGGGCGGAAACAATAAACAATGTCAATGTGATGTGGGGGGACAGTCATATCACTGCAAAAACAACGGAAAAAAGCCGCTCCCCTGTTACCGTGTAGATTGCCCCAAAACAGAGCATATACCGGTTGAATAAGCCAACCGGTATTTGCTTTGTGCCGTGGGGATGCGCCCTGAGAGAGAAACTCTCAAGAGGGATCCGATAATTACTCACAGTTATTAAAGGTGTTTGTCTCAACTATATTGGATCAACTTTCCTCAGTCCTGTTTTTTTCTAGTTTTCATTTTTTAAAATCAGTGGCTGTGATTACTGGCAGATTAAAACGGCTGTAACCAGCTGCTGAATTTCACCAGGTCAGTAGCTATAGCGACCTGAGTGAGCTGATGCAGCGCCTAAACAAGAGGGGAATAACTAGGAACATGTAGACACGTTAATGACACATATTGCAAAGTGACTTGTTTTTGCAAGATCTTTAGCATAAAAAGCAGCAATCCTTGTAGTGAGACAACCCCTATAACCCTTCCAGCTCCTTCACAACCCCCGGAATCTCTGCAGGCAGCAGGGTACTCCAAACGGAGACCACAGGATACAGTGAGTTAACTGACTGCGGTCAGTACAAATAAATTGGATACGGACGGTTTCTCTCACCCGAAGAGTGCATCAGAGAGTGCAAAACTTAGTCTGTTCCTTTGAAGATATTAATATATCTGATGGAAAGCAAAAACTTCATCAGTTGTAGACATTTTCTTCAATAAATATCAAGATTGGTCCGCGGCTTCATCCAAGTTTTTAAATTTGGCCCACTATGCATTGTGGGCCCCATGCAAATTTGTGGTGCCAATGCTAGACTGTTTACCTTGATAATTTTTTTTTTTTTTACATATTGCCAAGCAAGATACAATTATTATAGGGATTTTTTTTTCTTTGTCGCTTTATGTTCCCCTCTGTGAACTCTGATAGCAGTAGTTGAAAATGCCCTATGGTTCTCTTCTAATGGAACTACTTGAAGATAAGCAGCAACAGCAGTAAACTGAGATGTGTCTGCCCTGCCATTCAGGAGTTTTATCTCTTTAGTATCACAGCAAGAAAAAGATAAAAGTTTTTATTTGCATAGGACTGTGGAAATGAGAAAATACTGATGATAATTCTTAAAAAAAACAAACCAAACAAACAATGGTTTTCCTGGAACATTGGTATTAATGAAAATACCCCTCTTTGAGAAATGTCACTGTAAAGGGGTATTCCTATGTTGTAGATTAACTTCCAAGAAGGAATATAGATGCAGTCATGGTGCAACTGCTGCACCAACCCCCACCAGGGATTTTCAATTGGCTTTATAAGCCGCGCCATGGATGTGCAGATGAACAACCACATAATCTTTAACGAGCTGTGAACACTGATCGCTAATGACTGTGTGGTATTGCCGTTGTTACCTGTAAATCCATGCGGCTGCTTATTGAGCGAATTGAAATTCCACGGTGAGGGGTGCCCTTGCGGCTCTTAGTCGTTTCACGGACATACTGTGACCATTCTTAGACCAAACCAAAGCTTTCATACTTTCAGGAAAACAGGCTCTATTCACATTGATTATATGGAAAAATGGGTAGATCCAGACATACATGGTGCTGACCATGTAGGGAACCACCTATGTGTGCACAACCTAATTTGCAAAATGTCTACAACTTGCCCCAAGTGTAAAACAAGGCCATAAAGGACTGTAAAAATAGATGTAAAAATAAAACCAATTATGTGGCTGGTAGGATGCTGTGAAACAAACATTTCCAGTTGTATTTAAAGGAGTTGTATCACCATGCTGTTACACAGAGCTTGATCTTCACAGCCAGCTTCAAGCTCCCACTTCTGTTCAGGCTGTGGGTGGTTCAACAGCTGTGACTGATATTTCTAATTGAGCTCAGTGGAGGGGTTTTAACAGCAGCACACAAAGCTGAAGAGCTCTAATGGGTTAAAGTTTGTCAGTAAGAAACACAAACTTTCGTGGATAAGACACAGCAGGGAGTGATGGCGGCAAGCTAGCCAGGGCTGCTAGAGGACAGAGAGGTGGTCAGTAACTAGAGCAGGGGTCTGCAATGTCGGCTCTCCAGCTGTTGGGAAACGAAAACTCCCATGATGCATTTATAGAATTTGTATGCATGCTTAAAATAGCATTTCATTTGTTCTTGGATTTAAATAAAAAAATCCAATTGAGAAGGTACAAATAAACCAGAGGGTTTAAATTCAATGCAAGCATTAAGAGACATACAGCATAAAGCAATTTGCATATATCTAATAATGACTGGCCCCACTCCAATTAGGGCTCCAGGTTAGTTCCTATACGCTATGATAATGAACCAAGAAAAACATACTCGGGCGGCGGCCCACTTGGGTTATTCCCTTCTCAAACTTGAAACCTTTGTTTCCTTTGAATAGGTCTAATACTACCAGTCCACAATACTTATAATTTAAGTGACTCCACAGTGTTATCGATTCCTTTGTGCTGAGTATAGTATGAATGAGTGAGTAAATAGTATGTATAGAATTTATGAGTATGTATGTGTGATATAAATGCATATATGTAAGTATATATATATATATAAATATAATATATATAAATAAAAATTATATAAATATATAAATATATCCTACTCTATCTATAAAAATAAATATATATATATAACTATATATAAAAAATGTGTGTATATATATCCAGTACTTATGGCCTGGCTAATAACAATCTGAATATAAAAATCGTATAAAAATTATAAATATTGCCCTCACGTAATCTATATCATTGTGCTTGATGGGAGATGTTTCCACAGCAGGAGATGCCAGTTGTAACAGACGCCCTAAACTGGAGAAATTTGTATAAACAAGGAGGAGCTAGAAACAGCTCTAGCTCTAAAAGGAAGCAAATCAGAACAACAATGTACTTGGTAATTTGGTCTCTATTTACCTTTGCCTACATGTTTTAAGCGAATCACCGTGGTGAGGATACCTCTTTAAGGCCAGAATTTGTTCAATTGGAGCATATCTACGTAGACACTTTCCATAGTTGTTAATTTCCCTTCAAGTGTCTTCTAGAGAAAGTTTCAGCTTTTACATGACAGCTTGTTCACTTTTAAGCTCTGAACTTTTTTTTTTTTTTTTTTTTAAATGTAAGTGAATGGAAAAGCGGAGACACAGGAACAATTTGGAATCATCCGGTCATTGTCTGGCCTTTCAGAGTAATGGGTTCTGCAGAAATGATTGTGTCTCGCATTGTGGCGGAGCTCCGCTGGTCCCCAGATCAGAGGTTGGGGTAATTTTCTCTTTTTGTAAGCGCTAAGATGTCCTCTCTTCCTTCTCTTCATGTCACCATGAAGATTTCCCTCCAGCCTCTGAGAAGTTGTGTTAAGCAGTGTAGACGGGGCTTGGAAGAGATCCCTCTCGGAGAAGACTTGATTAGATTGTTACATCTTAACTCGCTCCGTTTCTTTCTCATCTTTTTATGCCACTCTCGGCTTCTTTAATTTCTGCTGTCAATAAATCTTTCAGCCACCTCCGAATATCAGACGCTCGAGACGTCTCCGGTGTCTCATCTGATTTAATATCGTTGCCGGATCCTGTAGAATGAGTTTCCTTCAAGTGTTCCTTGTCCAAAACCATTGAGGGAAGCTTGATATTTGGATAGGCAGTGCCGAATTGCTGCGCTTCTGTGTCTAATGATCTCAGGCATTACTTTCTATGAGGCTGAGAACTTGGAATTTGATACTTTGAGGGTTTCGCCTGCTTCTGTAAGTGGCCCTTACTCCGAAACCTCATTCAGAGAGGACCCTTCGGTTTTCTGCAAGTGTATTAATTGCACTACTTACGGTAAAGTGGGGAATTGCTGCCATATTGATTTTGCTCTAACTTTTTTTAATGCTTCAAACAGAAATGGTTTAGTTCCTGGAGAGAGAGGATTTTGTATTGACTAAAGCACATCAGTCATTAGTGAGCAGTCATGAGTGGTCTGGTTTATAAAACTTATTTCCGAATGCTTTGAGTAAATGGCACTCCATTTAAGGGGTTTTGCCACAAAGTAAAATTGACGTGGGAAGTTTGAAAATTAAATAATAAACATTTTCCTCATTGTGGAGTCCATCCTTCAATGGGTCAAAGCTGTTTTGGTGGCTGTGGGAACCCAACCTTTTATAGGTGGTCTTTATGTAATAACTGGTAACCATTAAAATAATTAGGCTTCTAGAGAACATGGCATTGTATATGGCCAGCCAAATGAATGGCCGTCCATGTAATATCTCCATAGAATAGGTCCACCACATGGAGTGCCACTGCTTGTTAACCACTATATCCTTTTTCTTGTATAGAGGGATCTCAAGTTGTACAGTATATGTTAAGGTGAGACAGCCACAATAAAGGGACAATTCTGTCAGAAAGGGTTATTTCTGTTAAAATCCATAATTTTGGAAAACCATTTCTCTTAGAGTATGTTCTCACGTATTTCAGGGTGTAATAGTGCTGCAATTGCGTCCTGTAGTTGCAGTAATCATAGCCCTCATAGAAAGCTATGATTACCTGCCGTCTTCCCTGCCGCGTATTAACGCCAGCGGAAAGAAGTGAAATGTCGCTTCTTTCCGGCGTATACGCGGCAGGGATAATGGAAGTGAATGGGGCCTACCCCACCCTTCTGCACTTTATTCTAAACACAAGGCATCTTTCACGAACAGGAGAGTACAGAAAGACGCCGAGTGAACACAGCCTTAGGGACTGTTCCCACGGCAAATTTTAAAGTGGAAATTTACGCTGTCGAATCTGCTTCAAAAAATGCCTGTATTTTCAAGTGTATTTAGAACAAGTGCGGACCATATTTTGCGGCGTTACGCAGCGAAAACGCGCTCCACCATCATTTCTATGTGGCTTCTACTCTCATTAACGGCTCAAGAATTTAGTCACTACTATCTCTATGTAGTCTCGTTACTCATTGTAGGTAATGACCTGATGATTTCTCTGTTGTTCTCTGGACAGGCCTAGATGAAGATTAAGCAATGACCAGAGCAATACATGAAAGGATTATGGGTTAATCTATTCTGCACTCTGGGTTTATTTCCAGTGTGTTTTTCCATTATCCAGGTCTTGCCTGATAACTCTAGGGAATGTTCACACGGCTGATTTGGATATTGTTATGGAGGCGATTTTCGGAGCGTTTCCGCGCCCAAAACCGCATCCGAAATGCCCCCAGTTCAGTTCATTTCATTGGTTTCTATGTAAAACAGCGTTTCTAGTTTACACACAACAAGGTTGTTACGCGCTTCTTTGAAAGCTATTTTGGGCGATGAAAAAGAAGTGTCATGTCAATTCTTGAAGCGCGTTTTAGGCTCTTTTTTAGGTGCGTTTTTTGACAAGTTTTTGGAGTGTTTTTCAGCGCGCTTTTTGACCTGGCTATTTGTATGGGTGAAGACCTCGTCCAAAAACGCGCTGAGAAACGTGTCTAAAACCTTTTCTGAAGAAGCGGTATTTTCAGGACAGAGGATTTGATGCTGTTTTTTGGGAGCGTAAACACACCAAACCCTCCAAAATCAAGTCGTCGTGAACATACCCTTACACCACTCAAGCCATAGTTGGCTTGATAGAGAACCGTTGAGCATTCCTCACTGCTGTTATCAGAGCTCACAGAGGGGGTCAGAGAGTAATGGACATAGGGAAAGTTGAAAAACATATTTAAAAAAACAAACAACATTTTTACCCAAAAACACATGATAGTCACATATTGCTTATCAATATGTTTAAAACATTTTGTTAATGGTAGTGTCCTTTTAACTGGGAATTCTCTTGCTAAAAATCCTTCCCCTCAAAGTAGCAGCTTTCAAGATTTTCAACATTCGTTAAATATGAAACTGCAATCAGACTCGTTTCTCCCTATTTTGTCTACACTTCTACGCTGCTGGCTTTTTTGACCCTTTTAAGGCAGTCCTGCCATTCTGATTCCTGAATGTTACTAAGCCCCAGCAAATCTTTAAAGTTGTCTGTGCCCCCCCCCCCCCTTCCCCAGCCACAAAGTGGTTTCAATTGCATAATGGTGCTTATTTGTTTCAGCGCAGGACTGTGGTTACCAAACATCAGGGACTTTAATAACAGATATTGCCTGCTGAGCAGTGCATTTGTGCTTTGGTGCCATGATCATTACTTATCTAGCAGGAAGCGTATCGCTGGAGGCGGTCAGCAAGATACATCCCCATCTTTATCTTGTGCTTTCAAGATGCCGATTGCATATGCGCTCCTCTGTAATTCTTTCGTAGAGGAGTGTCTCGCAGACACTTTTTGGGAGGATTTGTACTAACCCCCATCTACATTAAATGTATTTAAGTGAGGTAGCAAAAGAAAAAAATATGTTGCATACTACATAATTTAACTTGTGTGTTGTATGCACATTTTATCTTCTGTAGTATGCAAAATGAATATAATTACTAAAGCACGAAGTGTAATGACTTAGAACTTGATATACATTAAAGGGGTGGTCTCATCATGCTTTTTCAGAGCTGCAAGCCGCTTTAGATTCATGCATCCTGTCTCTTCCTGGTTAGGCTGTGCG
The DNA here is from genome assembly GCA_025379985.1 of Phyllomedusa bahiana. Taxonomy (NCBI): domain Eukaryota; kingdom Metazoa; phylum Chordata; class Amphibia; order Anura; family Hylidae; genus Phyllomedusa; species Phyllomedusa bahiana. Next base: position 218,919 of record JAODAL010001117.1, on the reverse strand, counting down.
TGGTTCGATAGCAGTCATTAGCATATCAGCTCCATATTCACAGTCTATCTACTTTCTCAGACATGAATCAGGATTATCATGATCAATGACGCTGAAGCTCTCTGCTCTAAAGTATACAATTAAAGGGTTTTTATCATTACAAGCTTTCGCGGATTTGAACTGTTAATCTTTTACGGCTTCAAATCCAGGGGCGAGTCTCTCCCCCCAGCAGGCGTTTCTCCCCTCACTGTAGAGTTGTGACATCCTCATTCAGTGTTAGCAGTGGAAGGGAGAGTATGTCTCAGCTCTGCGAACCTCCTGCATGCTTCTCATGTCTGCAGAGTTGTCATCTCCAGGCTCCTTGTAACCAGAACACCTGCATTGCTGTAAGCAGATCACCTCAATTGCTGTAAGCAGTTATACTGATGAAACAAATGTGAGGATTGCACACTGCCCTCCTCCTCCATTTGTTATCAGGCAGGAGATGGGGGGAGACTGTATGAGGCTGTGTTATTTGGGGGGAGAGAGTGAATCTAGCAGCTACAGACCTAGTAATTGCCCAGATCCTTCACCTTAGAGCTGGAAGATGAGCATAGACAAGCTACACAACCTTTAAAACACAGCAGACAGAGAAAGCTGATGCCACTATAGTTTCACTTCATTTCAACAGCTCAGAGGGGAGTAAGCACAGAGTGCAGGCAGCCAATCACAGCACATGGGGCGTTTCCCGTCCAGGGGGCATGTCCCAACAGGCTGAATGGCATATCAGGCAGCCAATCACAGAAAAGGGCATGTGTCCCGTCCAGCTGCTGCAAAAATAGCGTATAGATACACAGATTATCTCAGATCTGCTTATCACTAAGTGACATAGGTAATGCAACCAATTCCACAAAGGTGCTTTATATTTTACTGTCCCCAACATTCGTAGATATGGTCCATTGTAGCGAGAAAACCCCTTTAATTTCTCGACCCGCTCTTCCAGTATGTGCAAACATTGAAGCCTGGTTCCTCCTCATGCCTCCAATGTTTATGGATGAAAACTACGGAAACACCCTTTGTGGAGTACTCTATGGACAGACTGAGCGCAATGGTTCTAGCTGTACCTTTATCTGTTGCCATACGGGCACCATGAACATAGTTTTGGTTGCCACAGAATAAGTCCTATGCAGATTAGATTTTGTGGTAGTTTATTGAATATTTTTTTGCGCTTTTTTGGGTACCGTTTTGATTAGGACATTTGGATGATGTTCATGTCCCACAAGGCTTGAAGGTGTTTCTAGTTCTACCTGTGCAATGCTTTGTAATGTCCAGTTTTTGTCAAAAATACCTGCCCCTGTATGACAGCAATAGAGGGTTTATCAAAGGCAGAAGCCTAAGTTAATACCGCCCTCATAAAGAGCCTGCCAAAAGCAATTACATTATTTGTAAGAATCCGATTACACTGTCAAATTCTCTCATGTACAATTTACTGCGGCTCACAGTTGTGTCCTTCTCTTTTTTAGATTGTGGGATGATGGTTATTTGGGACGGTTTATGCGCTCCTGATGGACGCGGCTAAGTAATGTCTGTTATTGAGCGTGGACGTCCTATAAATAATTTATGTTGTTGTGTTTGTATTCTCTTGTTGGCTGGAACAAGGAGCTTTGTTGTAAAACTGAGATTTACGGACTGGGAGGGATATTCAGCTGCCGGATATTGCGGATCAGATTCCCCATCTTTCTGTCTATTTGCTACACAAACTGTATGTGACGAGGAATTGAATTTGTCGTCTTTTGTTCTATAGAAGTTTTAACAATCCTTAAAAAAAAAAATGTCAATTGCAAATGCTTTAATAAATTTGGGTTTATTTTGTTTTTTTCTGGTTTCACATCCAAAGTTGAAGTAGACCCGTGACGTCCTCTGACCTGTCAGTTCTCGTAAATCTTTGTGTTCCCTGTGAAATAACAATTCTGGAGCCTCTTCTCGTATAACTCGGTGTTGTACTGTTCCTCTATTATTCCTCCTAGAAATGTATCGCTGAATCAGTCAGATGGGTGTGACCACTCCATTTTTAAAGAGGTGTGTCTCTGCACGCACTTGCTGTCAGCACTGATTGGACAATGTCAAGTTGTGAAGGGACACACCCCAATTGGTAACACCCAGCTGACAGATTTAGTAATACATTTTTTTTTGGGAGCAATAACCAGGAAACCACAAATGATGGAGATCTAAGAAAACATGCTACAGAATAATTGTTTTATGGGAAACATTTCTTAAAATGCAGGAAAAAAAAAGGGTGTGTGTGCGTTGTGTGCGTGGCAGGGGGTGCTCAAAAGCCGCAGCAGTAGACGGGACACAAAAAAAAAAAAAAAAAAAAGAGTATGTTCACACGGTGTTTTTGGATATGATTTGGGATCCATGTTGGACCTGAAAATCACATCCAAAAATGTAGCGTTGATCGGATCCAACACATATCCAACACACAGCTGTGTGTTTGGATGCGTGTTGGCTGCAGCCGGATCGCACCCTAAAGTTTAATATAGGGCTCCTGCTGCGTCTTTCACACCAAGAATTGACATGTCAAGACGGATCTGAAAGGCTCAATGTAAACGCGCATCAGCGACCACTCGTGGGAATGCCAATACATGTTTTACCTTGCGAGCAGTATAAATTCACATTGCTCATTGCTAGATGTGTGTTTGGGTCCGTTTAGACCAGGGGTGTTCAAACTGCGGCCCTCCAGCTGCTGGGAAACTCCAACTCCCATCATGCATTTATAGAATCTATAACAGTGGGCATGATGGGAGTTGTAGTTTCCCAACAGCTGGAGGGCCGCAGTTCGAAGATCCCTGGTCTAGACGGACCCAAACACGCGTATGTTCACATGCACCCAACACGCCGTGTGAACATACCCTAACGGACTGTAGAATACTGGTCGGATTCTAATTAGACTCCGAGTAGTATTTTGCACCCTGCCGTGTAGACGTGGCCTTGCTATAATGGAACGCAGATACCGACTTTTAAGCCTTTTCCATCGGTTTGCACAGTCTTTCCCCTGTAGCGACTGGGTTAATTTGATTGGCACTGCTTATTGAAAAGCCTGCCCTGCTTTATGCCGGCCTATCCAGTCTGCTATTGTGCGACACAGTGGTAGCCCACATCAGCAGCCTCGCTTGCGAGTGATTTGTGTCCTCTGGAAACCGTTACGGAAGGTTTAATGACAGAAGCCATTTGTGGTGTTAAGTAGTCGGCCCAAGTCAGCAGCCAAGCCCGCTCTATTATATTTTACATCAACCCAGTGGGCATCCGGCACGAACACTAGAACAGGCTCTTCATGCTGTCTACGGCTGGCATTTATTATACTAGCAGATAAAAAATGATGCCGTGTCCGCTTATTAAAGTCGTCGAGTGCCGTGCCGAGAGCAATACCTGGAGTCGAGAGAGTTAACGTTTTCCCCCCTTGAAGCCTGAATTAAATAGCTTCGTGCAAGGTGGCATATTCCGAGCTCTGATTTTGTAAGGTACAGAAAAAGACAAGCTAACCCAGGCACCGTCAAATGCTTTGTGACTCCGTAATTTGCTGCATAATAACCACCGCGCCACCTTTTGTGGTTCCCGTTTTAAGCGTCTAACCGTCTGTGTCAACCATCTGTTCTCACTTCACCCGAGATCCTCAATGTTTTCCGCCTGATGTGTCTTAAATTTTCACGGCACCTCTTCAATTAAAGTGAAAACCTTTCCTCGCTCAGGCTGTTTATATGCAAAGGAGAAAAAAAAATGTTTATCTACATAAAACTCCCTGGAGGGCGAGGGGGGACTTTTAAATACGCCATGAAATTTCACACTGTTTTAATGTGTTCTACCTCTGGGTATCTATTATGGTTTACTTATTGACTAAATACCAATATGAATTTCGCCGTCTCTGCCACTTGAAGGTAAATTGCATCTTTTTGTTAATCTAGTGTTTGCATTTTTTTTAATTTTTTTTTTGTATACACTGTTCATGCTTTAAAAATGATTTGCCTTTTGATATAAGTTTTTGTTGTTTTTGGGTCAGGAGGGGGCATTTGGTGTGTAGAAATACGTATACACGATGATGCCTGCACAGAAATCATAGAGCCCCAAGACAAAAATCTCAATCCCTTCTCGTGTGCCAGGAGCAACGTCAAATTAAATATTATTTTAACGATCGTTTAACATGCATGATAAATTCATACTGTAGCTGAATAGAGGTGGCTGCCCCATTTTTCACATGGATCCCAACCATTACCGAGCAAATATTTTTTGCATTATCCTGCTGAAAGAGGCCGCTGCCATTAGGAAATCCCACTGCCATGAAGGCGAGAGGGGGATTTGGTCTGTGCCATGTTCAAGTGGTGGTGCGTGTTACAGTAACTTCCCCATGATGTTGAGACCCAAGGTTTCACGTCAGACCATGTCCTAAGGCACATGTGTCAAACCCGAGGCCCGCGATGAGATTTTATGTGACCCACTAGAGCACAGCCACAGTAAGCTGTAATGGACAAGGTCTGGACACAAAGTCTCACTACTTTCTGTGGAGGACCCAGTCTTCACTTGACACAGGTGGTGCCACATCAGGACAGGGAGTGGGCACCATCTTGTATTCAGAGCTTTGGCACCTCCATACTGCTCTATTCAGTAACTCACAGATGGTAGCACAGCTCTGACTGCTCCAACCAAGTCTAGCCACCCTCTAAGACACTCCAACCAGGGTGGGAGGGGGATTTGGTCTGTGCAATGTTCAAGTGGTGATGCGTGTTACAGTAACTTCCCCATGATGCTGAGACCCAAGGCTTCACATCAGACCATGTCCTAAGGCCCAAGTGCCAAACTCAAGGCGTGCCATGACATTTTATGTGACTCACTAGAGCACAGACACAGTAAGATGGAATGGACAAGGTCTGAACACAAAAGGTCTCTCTACTTTCTGTGGAGCCATCGCTTGACAGAGGTGGTGCAACATCAGGACAGGGAGTGGGCACCATCTTGTATTCAGAGCTTTGGCACCTCCATACTGCTCTATTCAGTAACTCACAGATGGTAGCACAGCTCTGACTGCTCCAACCAGGCAGTCGTGCCACCCTCTAAGACACTCCAACCATAATACGGATGTTGCCCTTGGTGAAAATTAGTTTGACATCCCTGGCATACAATGCCTCCGCCAATTTTGTCTTCTTCCCATAGCCTATCCTTATGCCTATGTGATGTACAGACGCCCAGCAGCCACATGACGTGTAGAAAATATGAGTCATTAGACCAGGCAGCCTTTCTTCCATTGCTCTATGGTCCATTTCTGTTGTTCACATGTCCATTATGTACTTTGATGAGCCTTAGGTGCTCATGACCTTGTTTTAAGTTCACCATTTCTCCTCCTTTGGATCAATCTTGGTAGGTACTAACCACTTCATATCAGGGACACCCCACAAGACCTGCCATATTGGAGATGCTCTAATCCAGTCATCTAGCTATCACAATTTTATACTTGTCAGATACTTAAACATTTTTCTTCCTTCTAAGGGCAGGTTCACATCTGCATCGTAGGTTCAGTTTATAGCCTCCATGGAAGAGAGAGACCCGAATCGGTTACGTGTCCATCATTTGAACAGAAAATATAGTGCAGCCAGTCTCTGAACGGTACCTTTAATGCAGATGTGAACTTAACCCAGCACATTAAATTTAAAAACGACTTACTTGATGCCTAATAAATGTCTCCCTGAGATGTCATTGCAACGAACTATTTAATGGTATCCACTTCCTTATGGCTGATTGGTGTATACAGACAGTCCCCGACTTACACCGTTCCGACTTACATATGTCCCTTAGTTACAAACGGAGATTAATGGGGCATGCTGGCACTTGTAGTTCCATTTTTCACAGTACATTAGAACGACAAGTGCCAGCATGCCACAGCAGCACATGAGGTGAAATCTTCTTAACAAGGGCACAAGCAGCAACATAAATGTAAAAACCCTTTCCTGCACTATCCAGAACTAAAAAAAAAACCTTTTGTGCTGGAGTTACATTTAATAAATCTACCTGTTCCGACTTACATTCAAATTCAACTTAAGAGCAAACCTACAGTCCCTATCCTATTCGTAACCCGGGGACTGCCTGTATACAGAACAAGTCCTGTGAATGGTTTCTCTATTATGACGTGTCCCCACTGCTCGAGAACATGGATGTGTATGCACTTCATGTGCTGCCCTATGGTGCCTTTAGGGGTCATAATATCTTCACGATGCAATGCTTTTTAGAGGGGAATACTTCTCTTACATGAGAAGGGTATAAAAAAAGAGAGGTGGCGCTCTTCTGTGAAAGTACGTTCAATACAATAAGCAATATATAAAATACAATAGAGGGTGCTAACCTGATGGTGTAGTAGAGGCACAACACTCATGATGACATGGGTGACTCAATCCGAGCCTCGGAAACAGCGGCCGTGTAGTCCTAATCCTCCGGAGCCAATAAGGCGACAGGCAACTATGGAAAATAGCAACAAAAACCAAGGGACCGGGCGCTCGTTTCTTGGTAATAATCCTCGTAGAGATAAACGTAGGATAAAAATAAATTTTATTCCATTAAAATATTAAGGTATGAGCCCCAATAGTCCAGAGTAACGTGCATAACGCGTTTCGTGCCTTTACGGCACTTCCTCGGATGCTTCTATGTTTTTGTTTTTTATGCAACATAGAAGCATCTGAGGAAGTGCCGTACAGGCACGAAACGCATTATGCACGTTACTCTGCAATATTGGGGCTCATACCTTAATATTTTAATGGAATAAAATTTATTTTTATCCTACGTTTATCTCTACGAGGATTATTACCAAGAAACAAGCGCCCTTGGTTTTTGTTGCTATTTTCTCTTACATGAGAGAGAAATAAAAAAGCACACCATCATGTAAAAGCAGACTATTGGCACATTCAGGCCATTGGCATCGTATGATACATAATACAGATTTGTAGTGCAATCGTGCATAAAGGCTTTACAGAGAAGAAACCGAAAATCAGGGGTTGCAGCTTTGTACATCCTTTAGACTAGTGGTGGCTATGACCATCCTATGGAGAGTTGGATCATGTACTATAGCTCATTGACCTTCCTAGTATCTTCCAGAAAAAAAAACGCCCAGCGTTAGTTCCCCAAACTTACATAGAAAGCTGTCCCTCTGTCTATCTCCGAGAATGTGAAACTTTCACGCTGACCTCCCTTCCATCTCCATCTGGCTGACTTGGCAGCAGGGCCCTCTCTTAACCTCCCTTAACTATGTTAATGTCTGGTCGGCATCTTCCACCGCGTTCTTCAAGACTCTACGCACAAATGTTGTGCCCTTGACCAAAAAAGAAAAAAATCAGTGTGCAGAAATGTGTGCCTGCTCCAGGGTTAATGTACCCTCTGCCAAGCTGTGCCCGGTACTGACAGAGCCGTCAAAGACTTAGAAGGGAAAAAAAAGCGGCCTCGGCCAGCAGCTGACGTGCAGTTTTTTTCCCTTCGCCACTCTTTTAACCTCGTATTCCATAAATCATAATTATAGCACATTATCTCCCGTGCTTCTCCTGTTGAGACAGGTGTTAGCTGCTATTTAAGAATTGCAGGATAAGGGAAACCAGCACTTCAACCTATTCTAAAACGTGTACTGTATTCAAAGTCGAGGTGGAAGACAGCCGAGACCGCTTATTTTGCCCCATTGTCAGGCGTCTGATGACTTGGAAATGCCGTCCTGCAACTTTTTTTTGCGGTAAAATCATGCAGAACCTTAGAAATAAAACTTTATATCAGTCGTTTCATTTTGTTCCTAGATTTGCTGCCACCTTAGAATTTTATTCAAGTAGATCCAAAGTTCGGCTCTGTTCTATATCTAAAGGTATTAGGACTACAAATTCGAGGAAAGAGTTAAAGAGGTTGTCTCACTACAAGGATTGCTTATTATGTTACTTTGCAATATGTGTCCATTAACAGGGTCCTACCTATTCCTAGATATCCCCTCTTATCATCAGCATCAGCTCCTGTGGTCGCTATGGCTACAAACCTGTTCGATCTCTCATGATAGGCTGCCAGCACTGATTGCTATAGCTACAGACCTGGCTTCTTCTGCAACCTTGTAGAAGCCAGTAAACACGTACCTGAATTCAAAATGAAACCAAGAAAACAGGACTGAGGTAAGATGAATCAATGTAGTGAGACAACCCCTTTAACTCTGGAAACAAAACTTAAGATAGTGTTCCTCAACTGGGCAAAATTTCATTTATAGAGCCATTTAGCCAAACAACTTAAGATATTTGGAACTTGGAACAATTGAAACTAAGATAAGGTCTAAGGGGATAAGTTCAGGATGTTTTTTTCTGGCCTCTGTGAAGCCAAATGCCATCAAATCGCATGGGAATACTGCCAAACATCTGGTAAACCTAGGCTCCAACCCTAACCTAAACTGGAATTTTAAGAGTAACCCCAATTCCTTTCTGAAATGTAACTAAAACTTCAGTGTCACGTACATGCTCACCAGCACGTGACTGGGGGGACACTGTAATGGGGTAGATTTACCTCCACTTGCGCTCACCTCTCACTCAGGTAGCGGATCAAGCATAAATCGCACCACAAGACAGTTCCAGCACCCCAAAAATATATCCGCTGCCACCACCTTCCTTCAATAATGAAAAAGGAATCAGCCAGCAGGAATCTGATTCCTAACAGATATTTTAAAAACACGTAAAAATGCTTACAGGCCACCTCACTGCTCTCCAGCAGCTACAAAAGAAAAAACACTCCTTCAAGGAAATGGATCAATGCAACAACAAGAACCAACGTATTACTGGTACCTTTAATATGAACGATGTACAGTGCTTACATAAACAAAATATACTAACAATGACTATGACATACACATCAATACAGTTATGAAAATAAAAAGGGAGAAAATGAGAAAGAATTCACACTTACAAGGTGTTTCAGCTTTCAGATCCCGGGGTAAGGATGGAATATGGAACACAGCTCAATCCAGGATTGACCCCCAAGCTATGAACACAGATTTGCGTCTGGCAATGTGTCTTGTAGGCCCAAAACACTTTCCAGGTTTCCCCTCCTCTTTCATATTTGCCTACTCTTTTACTGGCTGAAGATATAATGAGGTGGGTGGACACTTGATTGTCTTATAAGGGTGGTTGCTTACTATCCCCACTAGATGGCAAGCACGGACTGCGCTTCTGCTGTGGACCGGTCAGTGACCTCTGCCTGCTATGCCCAATGGATTGGGGGGGTTCGTAGGTCATCAGGTATTCTGGACAGCTTGCATATTCAACTTTGGCCATAAACGCATAAGACCCATGTTATCTAAACATTTCGGTAATTAACAGTCAATGGGCTGGGGTGAGAATCTGCAGGCCCATGCTCCAAATTCCATTCACATAGAGGGGGGTGATGACTCACCATCTGAGACATGGTTTAATGATAATCCAGAATACATTTAATTTTCAGTTTGCTACATTACATTCAGCCCTAGCTCCTTCTCTAGACAGACCCCAATTTTAGGTTGGGAACAATTTTTTGTCTATATAAATATATTCCTCCAAAATTCAGTTTTTGCTGTCCGAAATAAATTTTCCTGAAGTTCTGGTTTAATATAAATGTGAACCAAATCCAAAGTGCATCATTAAAGGGTTTGTCTCACTTAGTCAAAAGCAGCTTTGTCATCAGGCTGTGAGTGGTTCTCTAGCAGTGATTAGCATATTTAACTCCCCTATAACTAGCTGAAACATTGCAAAGCTGTAAGTGCAGGAGATTTAATCTTCTGTAAACAAAGCTACAGCTGCTCTGAAGAGTGAAAACAAATGTTTATCTGTAAACAAAAGCTAATCTTGTTAGAGATGAGTCTGCACAGATTGAGCTCTCCCGACCATGATATCGTTGCTCCCTGCTCTGTCTGATCAGGAAATGAGGTATGGATGTAACCAGGGACACTTGTGTGCACTCAGATCAGCTAAAATCTATCATCTTATGACTAAGGTAAAGTCAAAATACAAATATATTTGGAAAAAGTCTTCAATTACCTGTCCCTAAATGTTGAAAGCTAATTTTTGTAGTAAGAAAACCCCTGAATCATGCATCAGCTTCATATTTTAATGGAAGCCGTGAGGTAGCAAGGGTAGCTGACGGTTTGTGGTTAAAGGGGTTGTCTCCTTCCATCAGTTAATCTTACCTCAGTCCTGTGTTCCTGATTTTATATTTGAATTCAGGGGTGTGTTTACTTGCTTAACCAGCTTCTACTGGCCTGCAGTGACAAGCTGCTGAGGACACCAGGCCTGTAGCTATAGCAACCAGCGCTGACAGCCTGTCAGGAGAGATCAAACAGGTCTACACGGCATTGGACAAAAAAACTGACTGAAAACCAAATCCTAAAACCTTTCAGAAAAGTTTTTTTGTCCAGTGCATGTCAAAAACAGCTAAAAAAAACTACATTTTTTTTTGGTGCATTTTGTGTTTTTTTGCACGTTTTTGCGCCTTTTTTGGTGCATTTGTGCATTAATTGCTGTGGATTTCTGCAAAAAAACGTGGAAACTACAGAACATTATTACTATTAAAGTCTATAGGATCTGTTTTCAGTAGTTTTTGACATTGGATGTACTGGTACGCCTTATTGTTGGTAAGGGGCTATGTAGCGGGATTGTGAAGCGCTCCGCTACATAGGCGGCAGGTGCCAGCTGATAATTGCAGCTGACGGTTAGTCACGGACAGTCCCTGTGCTAGACAGTCCCTGTGTGCCGCCGCTATTGCCGATCGCCAAGGTCTCTAGCCGATAGCTTAGCGACCGGTATCAACTTGGGACCTTAACGGTCTGCAGATGTCCCACAAAATAAAAGCCCTCATTTGTCTAGATAGGTGGAAAAATAAAAAGTTACGGCACTGGGAAGGCAAAGAGGGAAAAACGTCCGTGACAAAAAAAAAAAGAAAAAAATGTCTGCGGTGGGAAGGGGTTAAAATATAATATTATTTATCCTGTACACTGACCGCACATCCTCACACTATACGTTGATTTAAAGCTTCTTGGCAAAACTTTACAAAAATAAACAGGAGTTTCTTAGCATATTTTTTGATCAAAACGTATGAGCCCACTTGCCACTTCACAGCGACCTCTATAAAGTGGGTCCCTACACTAAATGGGGGCAGCACTGCATGGCGGCCACCACCGCAGCAGAAGCCACAAAGATGAGGGGCACAGCCCAGTGGCCCAACAACCCCACTGCTGCCAGAAAAAAAAAATCAAAATGCCAAAATTGCGTTTTTTGGGTAATTTCAAGTCCCTTAACTCCCAGGCCTGAAAAGTAGTAAATGACCAGCATGTTTTTTTTAGTTTTTGCCTCCTTGCGTTTCAACAGTTGTAACTTTTTTTATTTTTTCATTGAGGCAGTTGGCTGAGGCCTCGTTTTATTTGAGACAAGTTGTACTTTATGGGGGAATAGTTTTAAGTTCACTTAAAAATAATTTCAGAATTTTTTTAAATATTTTTTTTTTTTTTTTTTTCCATTTTTTTTTCCATCGTTCACATTTCACACTTGTTAGATTAATTCTACAGGTTATTATGGTCGTGTGGATACCTAATATGTTTAGGCTTTTTTGTGTGTGTGATTTATGCACAATGATTTTTTATTGAATATTTATTTTTTTATTTTTTTCCCCACTTTTTATGTGTTTTTTTTTTTTTTTTTTAATCCCAGGAGGGGAGAACTGTTTTACATTTTTTTTTTTTTTTTAACCCTTAGTAATGTATTAGAATATTCATATATATTCATATTCAGTCTGACACAGGCAGTGTTCAGGACAGTACACAGTGTGTCCTGGTCACTGGCTTAGTACACAGACAGCTCTGGGGCCACTCTAGGTCCCCAGAGCTGACTGTGCAGCCGTTCCCCGGGCTCTGTCGGGTGACTGGGTGTTCTGTTCACCTGACGGAGCAGAGGAACCCTTTGATTGCGCTGTGGTAACGCACCGCCGCAATCGAAGAGTTAGAGCACCGGGTTGCGGAGGTTTCCTCCGCACCCCGATGCTTGCAGGAGCTGCTCTGGATCGGGGCTGAGTAGTACAGCACCAATCACAGCGGAGCCGGGCGCCACAAACCTCGAAGTCTACAGCATCGCCAAAAGACGGTGCACGTACGTTAAGGGGTTAAATTAACAAGTGATCAAAAAAGTTGCATGTATTCCTAACTGGTACATATAAAAAAAATGCACTTCAGTCTGCAAAAAATTCACCCTCACTCAGGTTTATAGGTAGAAGCACAAAAAAAAGTTATAGGTCGCAAAAAATTGCTCCACGTCAAAAATTCGAAAACTAGAAAAATGTTTGAAATTTTTTTTACGGTACCAAAACATATTTGGAATTGCCAGATTGGTATTAATCTAGAGAATACAGATAACACATCAATTAAACGGAAGATTGAACGGAGTAAAAACTAAACTGCCAAAAACACGGCGCAAGTAAGTTTTTTTTTTTTCTTAGTTTTTTTTTTTCCCTCCCTTCACATTTTGTCCCACTTCAAATTTTTTTAGTTGTTTCCTATTCTGTGGTACGTTGAATGACCCCATTAGAATGTACATTTTATCCCGCAAAATATAAGCCCTCATATTTCTATGTAAGAGGAAAAAAAATTAGGGCTGTTGGAAGGCAAGGAAGAAAAAAAATGAACGTGTCGAAAATAGAGGTTGTGGTGTGAAGGGGATAATAGGTTAAAAAATGTATTTGTGATTCCCTTTAAAAGCTGTATCATAAGGGCAGACAGTGTCCTTGGTTCCCAGTCGGCGCCTCCTTCATGAGCAAGAATGTACAGCCGCTAACGAACAGAGGCTTCCGCAAACTGGAGTCATCCATGTGTTGCATTGTTGGCCGTGTAATTTTACCTTTCTGCTGCAGGGGAAACACCCGGCTGACCACCGCTCCCCGCCGACACAATCGGTTGTTTGCCAGAGATGCCAAGAGCCGGTCTTTTCCTATAAAACAGGTTGTCTGTGACGAGACAACCACTTTAACGCCAGTACATGTTCTGCATGGAGATCTTCGTTTGTATCGATGACAGTAATAGGTAACGGAATATGGACTCGCATAGAATATTTGCTATTCTGTATCCACACCGTGCACCAGAGCGTGAACACCACATTGCTCTTGTTTGTCTTTCTTGTCTGTCTTCCACGTTGGCTGATTCTCTAGATGTATGTTTAGGTAGGAACAAACGAATGCGCTTCTATCGGGACGGCCATGTTGCTGAAAAAGCTTCCGCGGGCTGTTTCTACCTCCACATATTTATTAAAACGCGGTTTGGCTCCTTTGATCAGACATGCATCGTTGTCTGTGCGCTTTTGTTTATTTGCGAATTTTCTATATTAAGGGTGAGGCTAACGAAAACATTTGACAGCTGCTGCAAACACTGAACACCTGTCCCATCCTTATGCTCTGCGTATAGTGGCCAACCCAACGTGGGGACACTTTATCTGGCTGGAAGATTAGAAAATCCGCATCAATCATTCAGTGTAAACACAATTTTGAATATCGGCAATTAATTTTTCGACAGTCATTAAAACGACTCCAAAAATCTTTTTTGTTTTTGCTTTCGGCTTTTCTGTACATTTCCCATTTGAAAATTAAAGGGGTTGTCTCGCTACAAGGATTGCTGCTTTTTATTTTAAAGATCTTGCCAAAACAAGTCACTGTGTAATATATGTCCATTAACCGTGTCCTATCTATTCGTAGATATCCCCTCTTTTATGGACTGCATTAGCTCCTCAGGGCGCTATAGCTACAGACCTGTTTGATCTCTCCTGATAGCTATAGCAACCAGTGCTGATAGCCTACAGACCTGTTTGATCTCTCCTGATAGGCTATCAGCACTGTTTGCTATAGCTACAGACCTGGCTTCTACCACAGCCTAGTAGAAGCCAGTAAACACGCCCCTAGAGTTCACAGTAAAACCAAGAAAACAAGACTCAGGTAAGATGAATCACTGTACTGAGACAACCCCTTTAACTGTAAGAGCTCTTTCACGCAGTTTTGGATGCTTATTTTGGGGTGAACGCACTCCAAAATAAGCGTCTAGAACTTCGGAAAACAGTACGACATCTCACGGATTTCGATATAAAATCAGCGTATATTTGTTGGCGCGTGCCTGCAAATAATTCACGTCAATTCTTTGAGATGTTTATGCGCTGACAAATACTAACATAAATGGAGGCAGAAATCTGTTGAAACTTCACGCTTGCAAGCATGGAACTCCGTAAGGGTAAATTCATATGTGGCAGAAATGCTGCAGAACTGACTTGCGGATAAAGTCTGTGTGACCACCACACAGGTCATGTGACTCTGGTATCCAGGTAACAATAGTGTATGGAGGAGCAGGACTTCTCCAGTATTACTACCTCCAGCAGCGTCTTATCATGTGACCACCACACAGGTCATGTGACCCTGGTATCCAGGTAACAGTAGTGTATGGAGGAGCAGAACTTCTCCAGTATTACCACCTCCAGGCGCTACCTCATCTGTGTTTTTTTTTCTTTACACTTAACTTTATCAACGGCATGACACACACTAGAGATACAGCAGTTACACAAGTAACTGCACGCAGTGCTGAAATAACATTAGTAGTAATAATTATCCCTCCATTATTCCCACATATATGTCCTGTGACCCTGAAGCTGATTGACTGCCAGGAGGTCACATGACAGATGACATGTTTAGTCCTTGGCAGCTATAACTATAGACAGGAATGTGGACTATAACCTTTTTTATTATTGTTGTTTCTACTATATTGTTATAAAAAAGATATAGAAACATAGGGCCTCATGTATGAAAACTGTCTAGCAGTAAGACGGTCTTTGTTGCCCTATAGCAACCAATCAGAGCTCATAGCAACCAATTAGAGCTCAGCTTCCATTTCATTTAGGGCTTTGGACAAATGAAAGCAGAGTTCTGATTGGTTACTATGGACTCTGATCGGTTTCTATGGACATCAAGGACAGTCTTGCTGCTAAACAGTTTTCATACATAGGGCCCATAATTTTTAACAAATGAAATTGTATGGTTTCCTATGATATGTATCATAAATAAATGCAATATGAAGTGGACAATCCCTTTATGGCCATGATGTATGGAGGGGACAGGTTAAGAGTGGAGGGGTCGCATCCAACGCATCATATTTTACAGTACATTTGCAATGTAATTAGGCTCATATGAACCTACACTTGGGCTTGAGTCACACAGCATTATTCACCTTGTCTGAGGTATCGATCGGGATTCGTGTAAAACGATACCCTGACAGCCACTGACGGCCCATAGAAGTCAATAGAGTAGATGTTGTCCTGTATCGACTAGTTTTTCTCCATTTTTGAAACATACATACTTTCTTAGTGGGACACTGGTCTACCACGCGTTTGTATCCCACACAAAAACATGGAGTACGTTTGCTCTGTCAAGATACCGTGTAACCTCAGATGTATCCTATACCTATATCATAAATGATATACAGAATATCCCAGTATAAAAGTTTTCTAGTTTATAAAAACAGTTTTTAAGCATCCAAGAACGAAACTCAGTTAGTAGATGGGAGATCCTCATACAGTGGGGGAAAATAATTATTTGACACTGCCGATTTTGCATGTTCTCCCACCTACAGAGAATGGAGAGGTCTGTAATTTTTGTTGTAGGTACACTTCAACTGTGAGAGACAGAGTATGAAACCCCAAAAATCCAGAAAATCAGATTGTATGATCTTTAAGTAATTAATTTGCATTTTTTTGCATGAAATAAGTATTTGATCACCTACCAACCAGCAAGAATTCTGAATCTCACAGACCTGTTGTTTTTTCTTAAGAAGCCCTCCTACTCTGCACTCATTACATGTATTCGTTACACCTGTTTGAACTACTTACCTGTGCGCCTTTGGAGGGAGCTGAAACTCAATGTAGCCTAGAGACAGCCCTGAAACCTGAAAGACCTGTCCACACACTCAATAAATCACACTCCAACCTCTCCACCATGGCAAGACCAAAGAGCTGTCTAAGGACACCAGGGACAAAATTGTAGACCTGCACTAGGCTGGGATGGGCTACAAGACTGTAGGCAAGTAGCTTGGTGAGAAGGGAACAACTGTTATTAGAAAATTGAAAAAACACAAGATGACTGTCAATCTTCCTCAGTCTGGGGCTTCATTCAAGATCCCGCCTCGTGGGATAAGGACGATTCTGAGAAAGGTCAGCAACCAGCCCAGAACTACACGGGAAGACCTAGTCAATGACCTTAATAGAGCTGGGACCAGTGTCTCAAGGATTACAATTAGTAACACACTACACATTCATGGATTACAATCCAGCAGGGCATGTAAGGTCCCCCTGCTCACTCCAGCACAAGTCCAGGCCCATTTGAAGTTCACAAATGACCATCTGGATGATCCAGGAGAGGTTGGAGAAGGTCATGTGATCAGATGAGACTGAAATAAAACTTTTTGGTAACATCTCCATTCATCGTGTTTGGAGGATGAAGAAGAACACCCTCCCAACCATGAAAAATGGGGGTGGAAACTTCATACTTTGGGGTGCTTTTCTGCAAAGGGGACAGGACAACTGCATCGTCCTGGAGGGAGGATGGTAGGCGCCATGTATTGCAAGGTTTTGGCCAACAACCTTCTTTCCTCAGTAAGAGTATTGAAGATGGGTTGTGGTGGTCTTCCAGCAGGACAATGCCAGGGTAACTGAGGCGTTGGTGCATAAAGAGCATTTCAAAGTCCTGGAGGGACCTAGCCAGTCTCCAGACCTGATCCCAATTGAAAATCTTTGGAGGGAGCGGGAACTCAATGTAGCCCAGTGACAGCCCCGAAACCTGAAAGATCTGTACAGAGGAGTGGGCCAAAATCCGTGCTGTGTGTAAACGTGGTCAATAACCACAGGAAACTTCTGACCTCTGTAATTGCAAACAAAGGTTTTTCTACCAAATATTAACTTCTGTTTCTCTGTTGTATCAAATCCAAAGTTTACCTATGATAAAAATTACAGACCTCTTCATTCCTTGTAGGTGGGACAACTTGAAGAATCGCTAGTGTAACAAATCCTTCTTTTCCCCACTGTTTATTGGGCAATCTAAAGGGTGGCTACAAGCTGCATCTATTTTTCTAGGACTCGGCAGGGGCTGTGGGGAGTTTGTACACCCACTTCCATTTCCATAGATTACGGTTGGTCCCAGCTAGAGATGGGCGAATCGATTCTAACGAAGTGGAATTCGTTTAGAATTTCAGGAAAACTTCGGTTGGGAAACGAAGTCGAACTTTGGGGTACTTGGGAGTGAACGAAGGGGTGCTTTTGATTGATAAAATGGCTGCGAGCACATGGCGCTACATGGGGCAAAGCCACTCTGGGAGGAAGAAGGGCATAGACTGCATGACATGTGCAGGGGTGAAGCCAATCGAGACCGGCGGGTTCTGTGACGTCACCGCACTATATAAGTCCGGGCGCGACGCCGGGAGCTCACACTCCTCTCACTGTGCTCATCGGGAAGGTGCTGCCGCGGCTGATAGCTCTTACTGAAAGAACTGATTTTTATATAAGCATTTCTGTGGGGGGGTCTCAGCTTGTCCAAAAGATTGTTCCCTTTTAATGTTTCTATTTCTAATTTTTTGGGGTATTGGATCTGAAATCAACTGTGCGTCCATTTGCAGCTCCCCATATACATTCAATATCCAAGTGGGATCTAAGCCAGTTCCTGTTGTATTCATTTAAAGAAACAGCGTTTTTACAATACAAATACCACTTCATTTTTGGCTGCTCAATTCTATTGCGCAAATTTACATCAGGGGTTAATTAAGCGTTGTTTTGCTGGTGTGCTGACCAAGAAACCGTCTTTTTCAACGCCAAAATTTATATAAATTTTTCCTGTAGCCTAATTCACAAGCAAAGGTTAATTACAACTGATCTCTTGTTGTGTGGCGTAGAAAACACGCAATTGTAACAGCTACAAAGCTACTAGTTTGTGCAGCTCAATTCTTTGGCGAAATTTTACATCCAGGGGTTAATTAAGCGTTGTTTTGCGGTGTGCTGACAAAAATAAAACAGTCTTTTTCAACGCCAAAACATATAAATTTTTTTTGTAGCCAATTCATTTTCCGAAGGTTAATTAAGCCCATTTGTGCTTTTACATTTAGTAAATACCAGTGTTTTTAAACGACACATACAAGTAAATTTTTCTGGCCATTTGTGGAGCGCAAATTTTTATCCAAAGGTTACCCCAAACTTGTTACGGGTTCATTTGGAGTCAAAAACAGGGTTTTATAAATTTATCATATACAGATATCATCATCAAACAGTGTCTGTACATTTTAGAACAAACTATGTCAGACAGAGAGGTGGCAGGCTCTGCACCTGCGAGTGGCAGTGGCACAAACATTCCTGGAACAGGCCCGGTCGCAGCACAGCAAGGGGACGTCGCAGCAGGGGTCACTCGGTGAGGCCACAACTGCCGCTGTCATCTAGCGGGCCCTGTGTTGTTCAGCAACCCCAAAGGGGTTTTTGATTGGTTGACTAGGTCATCCTCTTCCTCCAGATGACATCTGACAACCCCAGCCAAGGGTCCGGTGGGAACCTCAGACACAACCCTTTTGTTGGCATGGCCCGGGAGCGGGTCAGTGGCCCTCACCTGTCCTCAGTCCGCCTCTGTCCCATCCGGTTCCCTCAGCCAGAGATCTATATGTAGTCTTGGGCTCAGCGCCACTATATAGCGAGGATGAACAATTTGAAGAGGGCAGTCGCAGCTACTTCGCAGCGAAGAAATGGGGGGCCCAATTTTCCCCTGCTTCTTGCAGTAGGTGGCAAAGTATAGATGTGGAGAGTGGCATGGGGGGTCATGTTGTGAGGGGTCACCCTCTGCATACCCAAAACCGGTGATGGGACAGCGTGACGATGAAACCAAATAGATGATGATGTAGCCGACCGCACTTGGGAGCCGGGGGAGGCAAGGGCTTCTCATCGTCAGGAGAAGAGGGCGTCGCTTGCGCGTCAGGGAGCAGCGCGCCAGCAAGTGGGGCCCTGTGGCCGTGAGTCCCGCAGGATAGCAGCAGTGTGAGGTCGGGAGCCAAGCGGCCATGGGGTAAAAAAACCCGCTTCGCAGGTCCAAGAAAGTAGGGCACAGGGGGCTCAGCGAGGGAGCGGCAGCAGTAGTCCACTCAGTGGGAGCGTTGGGGGGGAAAATCCGATACGCGGGGGGTGGGGGAGTTCTTTTGCTAAGAAGGAGGAGCCAATAGGGGTATTTAAATCTGTGGCAGAAAGTAAAGCGGGGCCCGGGAGCTAAGTTGGCACCCGGCCCTGCGTAAACATGCAGCGTCCCACCGGGGGCCTGGAAAAAACGGGCTCAGATGGGGTGGTCCACCCTGCCCCGCAGCAAAGCGCAGAGCGCGCCCAGTGGCACGCATCCATTGCAGCCAGTAAAGGGCTCCACCACCTCCGGGGGAGCCGTTTTTTTTGAAAATTTTTCCCGGTCCAGATGCTCCGCTCCTCGCCTCATGGCGCCAGCATGTTAGGAGGCGATTGCAAGAGACAAAGGCGTCCAACCACCTAAGGGCAGCAGCTGACCGGCCCCTGTCCAATTGTTGGTAGCAGTCCCCCCTTTTTCCAAAGGGGACCTGGACCTTTCAGAGAACTAATGGTTGGCCGACCCGAGATGGGAGAGTTCCAAGCAGTAATTTTTTTCCCCAAAAGGCAGTACCGCACTTCATAAATATGTAGAACAAAAGGGTGGGCCGCCCTTTGAGCTTCGGTTTGTTCAAGGGTGCAGGGCAGCGGGGACGCTGGAGCTGTAACTACGGTCGGGCCAGTACATGTCCTTTACGGCCCACTGGGTAAATTTTGGTTTCCAGCCCAGGACCCCAAACTATTTGGGACAGGAAGCCGTTTTCCCTCCCGTTGTAAAAAACTGCTCCCCCTCCCCATGTCGCCTCCCCCCCAAACCCCCACCATCTGACCCTCCACAAGTACTGCTCCTCATACCACATGTTAGGGCACAGCTGTGTCACCATTTTCTACACCTGGTTTGGGCCTGGCGAACGAAGTCAACAGGGGAGGAACTGCTCCGCGTCAGCAGCCAAAAAAATCATGTGTGGCTTTCTCCGCGCCAACTGAAAAACGGAACCATGGTGACGGACAAGGGAAAGGAACATGGTGCCGCGCTCACCAAGGAGGGATGGCCCCAGGGCCCCGAGGTGACTGTTAAATTTGGGTTGTAAAAAGGGTTCCCTGAAGTTTTCCACCGATTTGGGGGAACTTTTGAAAATGGCCAGGAACTGGCAGGAAATTTATCCATTGTACAAACCCCGGGAAACCTCCTCTTTTTTCGCGGCAGAAGGCCTCCCCCAACACACTCTGATATGCAGTTTCCACCCGCGGGAATTCCAGCCGCCATTTTTGGACCGACGTAGGGAACAAAAAAGGGCCATTAACGATTTTGATGATCCAGCAGACAAAGTACTCCCCTGTGTAACTTTGATGTCACCAGGGGCCTCAGGGTGACCCCTCCGTTTGTTGGGCCATTCGGGAGCGACGTTTTTTTATCAGTCCCAGGATAGGGGATGAATAACGTCATTCCACTGCTTATGCGTGGAACAGATCTGAAAAATCTCCTGGGCAGGGGAGGGGAAAAGTGGCATACATTGTGGCCAAAATGGTCCTGGGGACTGAAATGGAGGAGGAGGAGGAGGACATTACAGAACATTGTTGGTGAAATGAGTGGTTTTTCTACCCAGGTGACAAGGGGGAGGAGCAGGAGCACTGGAGGAGGTGGATGGAGTGGGGAAAGACGGGGGCAGTGCCCCCCAAGCACCGGGCGTATACAGGGGAAAATGGGGGCAGGGAGCCCCTCGGAGTCACTTGTGCAGAGGGGCCCGAGCATGTTTATTTGCCTGGTAGTGACGCCGAATAGTCGATCCGAAAGGGGGGATGACTTCTGGCCTCCCCCATTGGACCCTCGCTACCGGTCCAAAAGGGGACCTTTTTCCCAGCTATTGAGAGGGAAGACCAACTCAAATACTATGGGGAAAATCCCCGTAATCATTTTGGCCGCTGCCTAGTGCGGCATCGCCCCCCTTGAAGGTCTGACCGGGGGGTTCCTCAGCCTCACTACTACTCCCCGCGCTGCTGGAGGAAGGTGGGGGGTAAGGCGTACCAGTCCATCATAGAACCTAAGTCGGATCACTGTGAGCATTCCTTCACCCCCCTAGTGGGAGGGAGTCCCAGCCGCAGCAGCAGCGGGACCTGGGCATCCTGAACCAACAGGGTTTCGGCCTACTTGGACGCACTCTGCCACCTCAGTTTGAAATCCTGGATAGGGGGAGCCAAATGGATGTGTGGCCCCAACTTTCCCCAGTTTGAAGTGGGGAAACTGTCCTGCCCGGCCAGTTGTGGCTCAGAGCGGGGGTTCAGTGCGGGGGGGCATCGTTTCCCAAGGAGAAACCCGCTTTTCCACGGGAATGGGGGAACGACTGACCTTTTTTCAAAGAATCAGGCGTGGATCGGCCAGGATTTCCCCACACCAATGCCTTAGGCGTCAGTTGGGTTGAAACTACCTGCCCTCGCCACTATTCTGATGCCGCCACCCGCCTGTCCACACATTGCTGCCGTTTCTCCATCTGCCCCCACCATCTTTAAAGGGGGTATTGCCACCCACCTCAACATGTCATTGTGCCCTCTATGACCCATGCGCTGTTGCCTGCCACCACACGGGACATTGTGCCCCTTGTGGCCTAATACTGTTTTGCCACTTCCCGAATGCTTGTTCCACTCCTGATCTTATGCTGCTGTGTGACCTCCGCCTCAGTCATTGTGCCCCCTGTGCTTCCTCTGTTTGCCCCCTCCAAATGTCATTGTGCCACTCTGACCTCATTGTGCTGGACTCCCGCCTCCCCCACACTTGTCATTGTGCCACTGCCTGACTTCATGCTGCGCCGCCGTGACCTCCGCTCCATCATTTTGCCATTCTGTGGCTTTTCCCGTTTTGCCACCTCCCAAAGTCATTGTGCCACTGCCTGACCCCATACTGCTGCCGCCCTGACCCCCAACTGTGGATTGTGCCACTTGTGGCGAAAAACTTTTTTTCCGCCTCCAGAAATTCATTGTGCACGCCTAAACCCCAATGCTGCCGCCGGACCTCCCACTGTGTATTGTGCCCTCTGTGGGCCAATACTGTTTTTCCCCTCCAGAAATGTCATTGTGCCCCTGCCGACCTCATATGCTGCCCCGGACCTCCACACGTGGTGATTGGCCCTTGTGGCCTAATACTGTTTTGCCCCCAAATGTCATTGTGCCACTGCCTGGGCCTCATACTGCGCCGCGTGACCTCCAATGTGTGATGTTGCCCCTCTGTGGCCCAAAACGTTTTGCCGCCTCCAAATTTTATTGGCCCTGCCTGACTCATGGCTGCCCCCGTGACCCCTTGCTCTGTCATTGTCCACCTGTGGGGTTCCTCCTGTTTTTTGCCACCTGAATGTCATTGTGCCCCTGCCTGATCTATACTGCTGCCGCCTGACCTCCACACTGTGGATTGGTCACCTTTTGGGGCCCAAATGTTTTGCCGCCTCCAGAATGTCATTGTGCCACTGCCTGATCTCATGCTGCTGCTGTCGTGACTCCACACTGTGTGATTGTGTCACACTGTGGCCAAATACTGTTTTGCCGCCTCCAGAATGTCATTGTGCCACTGCCTGACCTCATACTGCTTCCGCCGAGACCTCCGATCACAGTCATTGTGCCACTCTGTGGCTTCCTCGTGTTTTGCCACCCCCAGAATGTCATTGTGCCACTGTCTGACCTCATGCTGCTGTGGCTGCCGCTTTCACCTCCACACTCTGTCACTGATGTTGCCACCTGAGCTCTCAGCTTGTTTTTTTCCAGCTTTCGCTGCCATGACTTTATCAGGCTACATTCCCGCTTCAGTTTTTTGGTCAATTTTATAGTGAAGCGATTCTAAGAGCGGCGGCAGTCATCTGCGTGTCATACTAAAACACAACATTGTATGAAGACCAAACCAAGCTCCCTCTGCATATTTAAGCATGGCACAACGTTCTACAGCACCCTGCAGGCTCTGTGCAGCCTGGAAATAGCTGCTTTTTAACGCGATTCGTGCCAAAGTAATTCGGAACAAAACGAATTTTGACGGAAAATTCGGCGAAGTGACCGAATCGAATTTTTGAGAAATTCGCCCATCTCTAGTCCCAGCACTAGGACATCATGTAATAATCGTATCCCTGACCGTTGTAACTATGAGGGTTTGTCTAATTGTTAAATTCTTTTTTTTTTTTTTTTTTTTTTAATCCAGCTAACAGTTGGAGGGATTTTTTTTTCTTCAGGTAAGCACTTTCTACACTTCCCTGGTGCGAGTTCATTTGGAAGCTTTGACTAAACTCTTATTGATATCAGTTCCTGATGAAAAGACGAGTTCTAATTTTCTTAACTCCGGTCACAAGAGAGCCAAATGGGGCCCTACAAAAGTGTTTTAGGTCAAATTGTGATTGAATCTGAACTTAAAAAAATTAATTTTTGCATTCTCCATTAGATGCTGTATTATAGAGCTACTCTCCCCCAAGAGGCAAGAATAATTTTGTAATATAATGCTTAGTGGCAAACCACATGTATGCACCTATGACTTTGTAGAAGAGAGCAGCACAGTACAGCCACCTGCACAAAATTCGACATAGCTTTTATGGTTAAAAGGGGTATTCTGAAATTTTAAGGTCACCTTAGCATCAAATCATATTATTTTTGTTCATTTTTTTCCTAAAATGAAAATTACATAATCTTTTAAGTAGTCTTTGTTAAAAAAAAATAAAAAATAAATATTGTCCTGCCATTTTGCTGCTGTAGAGAATGCAAATCTTTTACCTGGTTTACTGTTGCTGCTAATTCTGACAGAACTGTCGGTTGCAATGTGTCTGAGGGACTCTCTTCGCTCTCCCATCATTTTCTCTTAGTGTTAGAGATAGCATCAAGGAGGATAAGGAGGCTGTATGTGACATATACTTTGTAGCAAAGAAAAGAATCCAAGTAGGGAATCTCACAAAACCTGTAAATTGGGAGGAAGCACTTGCAAGACAGTTTTAAGGGAGAAAATGACTAAGGCTATGTACAGGTGTAGGGAGGAAGCAGAGCACATATGACAAACTCTAGAATTCCATACACACAGAGCCCCATACAGCATTTTTAGTGTTTGGATACTCTTGCTTAAGAATATCTGAAGCAGCGTGCAAACTGGATATCTTGGGGTCTGAAGATGGATAAAGGAATGAAGATTGTGGACTAGAGCTGTGTGGTGTGTTTTTTTTTTTTTAACTGGAGGTAGATGCTAACATATATGTAGATTGGTTTCTTCGAGTAACGCCTTCACAGGTGTCCATATCCTCTAAACATTGATGGCCTACCCTGTGGTTAGGCACCCAACGTTTGACTGGTGAGGAGCGCCTTCTTTAATATAGAGCGTGGCTGTGCCTGGCACTGCAGCTCCATGCCAGTGCCAGGTGCAGCCAACTACGTGGATGAGCTGTGGTGTCTTTGTAAAGAGTAAAGATCATGAAGGTCAGATCTCAGGAGCAAATATTGATGTCCATTAATGTCTTTAGTCCCGAAAACCTCTTAAAAATACAGAGATGAGGAAGTAAATGGAAGCTAAGGGGTGAATTCTAGTTCAAATGCAGAATAGTTTTACTCCTCATCTTTCTTTTTGTCCTTCAGTTTGCTCATCACATGTTCCTTCTTCTGGTGAGAACAGCTACAATTAAGAACTTGAGATTGATCTCTCATGAAAGATCCACCTGGGAGACTCATAAAAGGAATTGAAGTTTGGGCAGGAGGTTCAGTGGATTAGGCTGTCTCTCTCCCTCCTTATTTTCTGTAGTTTATCTGACGAAGGATTTATCTGGAGTTTAAACTAGGTTATTAAAATGATGTCTTTACTTTTTTTTAAGTTATGTATTAAAGGAAAAGGCTTCTTAATATTTTGCGCCTCAACTCGCTTTACTGCCGGGTTTTACAGCCTATTTGATGTTATTGGTGACTTTTTCATTGGCAATTTATTGATCGTTGAATATCTCTGGACGTATTTAGTTTGGGGGTTCGGTAAATATTTAAGAGTCTGTACAGCAGGAATGTCAAAGGCCACATCAGCTTTATGGTTGACCTCAAAAGGCAGTTTGTAACTGTAAGATAGTATATATGTTACTACTCAACATATTGGGATACCATATGCAGTGTCCCAGCAGGCTTTCTATGGTGTATGTATGTTTTTATTTTTTTTTAGGGTCCTGATCAAGTAGTTCACATTGTTCCACCAGAGATTTTATGGTTCACCATGGGGTCAGTATATGATCAAGATGTCTTTTAGGGGTGTTCCGGGACCGATCAATGCTCATTTGTCCATCAGGATATGAGTAAAAATAGAAGATAAACCTCATACTTACCTCCCGGACGCTCTCGTTCACTCCCGGCTGCTGGTCTGTTCATCCTGGCTGGAACAGTAAAAATTCAACATTCATGTGACAGCTCCAGCCAATTACAGGCCCAAGAGGACATGTGCAGGTGACATTGTGGCCCGTGATTGACTGGAGCTGTCTCGTGAGCGATGAACGTTCACTGCATCAGCCTAGATGAATGGACCAGCAACTGGGGGTGAACGGGAGTGCCGGGAGGTAAGTATGAGTCTTCTCTTCTAATGTCTACTCCTACCCCCGACAGACGAACGTGCATTGATTGGTCCTGGAACACCCTTTTAAGGTTGTATAGTGGCCAGCGCCTTCTACCTCTTTTCACCAAGATTCCTACGTTAAAGGGTGGCTAGGTTACCTGGGTAGGAGTGTCCGAGCTCTGCCACCACCTGTGAGTTGCTGGACATAGTAATGTTTCAGAATAGATTTTAGCAATTTTTCGGAAGCAATGATGAATTTACATGGTAGAAGGAGGAAAGGAGTCCAATAAGTATAAAATAAAGTATGACAAACTTTCTTATATCTGCTTGTACTTTTCATGTAGGCAATGTTTGTTGAAAGGTTAATGGCCATTGAGTTCCCTAAAATGTGAACAATACAAAGTTCTTTTTTTTTAAGGCTTCTTCAAGAATGGTATTGTATTGTTTGCCTCTTTATTGGGATAGTTATGTAGATAGTTCAAAATCTGGGTAGCGCTAAGTTTGGTACGTGAGTAGGCAGGTTGACATGGTCTTGTTTGGGGGATGGACAAATCCAAGGTGCCAGGTAGCTTGTTGGCCTAAAAAATTGCTGCTGATGGCTACATTTTTGGATACTTTTGCTTCTGTTTAGATGATTAGTCTTTTTGTTAATAGAAATGGCACATAAAGCAGGTCAAATGGCCCACCAGCGGAATTTCATTCCTCTTTCTCTCGCTCCCTTTCTCAAGGATGTATATGTAGTTTAAAAGAATCTCCAGGTCTGCCACTCTCAGAAGACCACTGGGGTTTTCCACTGTAGGCCAGTCCGAGCCTGTCCACACATATTTATGGGCTTCAAACAAAAGACCTGACCCAAATGGGTAGCAACCTCAAGGAGATAGGAGTGTGGAATAATGTTTAGCGAACATTAAAAAGTTCTATTAGAACCTCTAACTTTTGTGAGTTTGATTCAAAGTTCTATTCGAACTTGAACTTCAAACCCCATTAAAGTCTATGGGAGAAGATGTTCTGGTTAATTTTTATACCTATACAGGTGAGGAGAAGCTGGAATCACCATCCATAACAGTAAACTGGATACGTGGAACAACTTATTTAAGAAAATTTGGCTCTAGGAATGACAGAAAAAAATTGAGAGGCTAAAATACTTCATTCCTTTCAATGGCTAACTGAAAAGATGAGGACAGCTTGCAAGCAGGGGCGTAGATATAGGAGGTGCAGCGGTAGCAGCTGCTATGGGGCCCTTCATCATAGGAGATTTGGAGACGGTGTGTTATACAATAACTAAACCCCCAAAACTGCCAAAATGAAAAGTATGATTTAGCAAATCCAAGCAGTCTGTATAATATATATTCATGTATATGAAAGTTAGGTGTTATGTGAGCCTGCAAATGTCGCCAAATAACAGCTTCTGGGTGTGGGAAAGATGCAGCCAGCAATACGAAACTCCCTCACTATTGCTGTCTATCGAGAGGAAAACTAACTAAGAGCAGTCTGTACAGTACAGAGAGTGAGCTCAAAATTGCGTTCACAAGGCAATACAGTGAAACATATATAACATTGTCATGTGATTTTAGCAGCCAGTGAGAGCCCTACACCTCAATGATGACGTTTTTTGACACTTCTCTGTGCTCTGCACTGATTGGATGGTGCCAAAAGTGCAGAAAGGTGATTGGATGGCCACCAAAAGTGCAGAAAGGTAATTGGATGGCCACCAAAAGCGCAGAAAGGTGATTAGATGGGGCTTAAAGTGCAGAAAGCCGCTGATAACAAAACTGAAAATGGCGTGTCAAACTAGAACTAGAAATTTATTCGAACAGTAAAATGTTTGGTTCAAATTCTATAAATTTGAGAAGTTCTACTAGAACTTAACTTTTCTAGAACAGTTTGATCAACACTAGTGTGGAGACATTGGCTGCATTACGTAGTGCATGTGCATCTATCAGACATTGGGGCCTCTCATCTCAGGTCAGGTCACTATTGTATCCCGACCATATTTTTTTTTTTTTAGAAGTTTAAACAAATATCAGGGTTTATAAAAAAAAAAAAAAAAAAAAATGTTTTTGTTCATAAAATAAATTATTCCTTATTTATATTTTTTGTGTGTTACATGAAAGGAAGCTGAATAAGCACAAATTGCCTCTCTCCGCCACCCCGTCCATAACCCTTGCCTTTTTAAAGGTCAGCCGTGTTGCAGCTAGTTTTTTAAAGTTCAGCTACACATAAAATACTCCCGAGTGACATTTCTTAAGTTATGTCAACTCTTAGAGATACCTTGGGCAACTAGAGCGGTAAAATTGATTGCAGTTTGTATTTGTGAGGCAGAGTTGTATTCTTTTTTTTCCTCTAATAATGTCTTAGGCTAACTCCGAACTATTTGGGCTGAAGTCAAGTAAACTTTCATTTCGACTTCAGGCTGTGTTCACACGGTGTAAAATTTAGCAGTGAAATAAGTGTTTGTTTCACGGAAAAGTATGTGTTATACGTCTTTCCTTCAACGTGTTATTTGCGGAATATTTGTGTAGACTTTCACGTGTTTTCTTCAGGACAGGAAATTTGTATTTGATGCATTTTTTGATGTATTTATGCAATAATGATCCTCCACTTTTATTCCGCATCGCGTCACTGTTTTTTAAAAAAATTCAGCCATGCCCCTCATAAGTGCTTTTTGACATTTAATTCAGTTGGACCCTTATGACGCATTTTTAGCAGGCTTTTTTGAGGTGTAAGCGTGAAAAAATGTGCATTAATAAAAAGCATGCACAAAAATTTGTGAATCCAGTCTTACTCTGATCCAGGGGCGTAGCTACAGACTGTGCAGAGGTAGCAGTCGCTACCGGGCCCTGCAGCCTGAGGGGGCCCAAAAGCCCTTCTGCCACAGCACTGTAAATGGCACATGGTAGCTGAGGGGCCCCATTTCACTATTTGCACCAGGGCCCAGACGCTTCAAGTTACGCCTCTGCTCTGATCGGCATACTAGATTGCTAATTAGGCGTTTATTATACCAATGGTCCTGTGATCACGAAATTTAGAGTAATGTTTCAAACTGTAATGGATTTCTGGGTCCACTGTATATTATTACCAGGAGGAATAACAGAGGAACAGCATAATTAATTGTAAATTGTATTGTATTTAATTGTAGGTGCTTGAATTGTTTGTGCTATGTTGTTAATGTGGGTTAAATTACAAGCTGACACTGGAAGGGATAATGGTTGTCAGGACACTGTAGAGATGCTGATTTTTTAGAAAAATGTGCTAGTGGGTTCTCTTTGATTTTTACTGAGCTGTATTTATTTAGTTTGGATACAAGTTTTTTTATAAGTAATATTTTTAGAAATATAATAATCACGAAATTTATTTTATATATTTATTATATAGTTATAGATATATATATATATATATATTGAGATTTTTAGTTATACATCTACTGTCATATGAATTAGTGTGGGGCCTCCAATGTTTTTGTTATTGTGTAGTTATGTGTCTGCGGTATCATTTTTTGTTCAAAATATTTTGGTGTGTAGGCATCTCCTGGTCTATTGGCAGATTTCATTTTATCTGATGGACTTCAGTTTGAATTTACTGATTTGTTAGGAGGGGGTTTATGGTTCTAACTACATAAATTGTGCTAATTATGCATTTTAATCAATTGTGATCTGTTTGCATAAAGAGTTGGGGTTCACTTATTCATTTTTGGTTTTGGTTACTTCTAATACTTTTTACTTTTGACTTTCTGATAGCACAATAATTGTTTTTGTAACATCAGGGAGCTGTGAACGTCTAAGACAGGTGTAGCCAATTGATGGAGGTTTAGGTTTTTTTAAGGTGGGCTTATTATGCATAGGTGTGCGCTATGTGTAAATCTCCTGTGAAGATGTGGCTAATGGGGCGCTCCACTATACAACTCGTAAATGATCGGTAAATAAAATGATGTTAACATAGTTGTTTATGGGGAAGGATACAAAAAAAGTTTGTCTCAGAGATTTAACCTGTCAGTTTAAACTGTGAGGAAACATAGTAAGGAAATGGAAGACCTCAGGGACTGTTCCGTTATGCCCAGAAGTGGCTGGCCAAGAAAAATATACAAGACTGAATGGCTGAGAAGCAAGAATGGTGGGGAACAGTAAAAGGACCAATCCACAGAGACCTCCAAAGACTGCTGCATCATCTTGCTGCAGATGTGTCACTGTGCATGGTCAACATAAAGCACCACTTTGCCACAAGGAAGAAGTGTATGGGAGAGTGTTGCGAAAGAAAACCGTTTCTGAAAGACACGACACAACTGAGTGACTGAGGTACGGCTATAGCTCATTTGGGACAAAGCCCAGCTGCATTTTGGAAGAAGGTCCTGTGGACTGATGTGAACAAAGACTGATTTGTTTTTTATACAAACATTCTAAACATCCATTCTTACCCCCCCCCCCCCCTCCCAACCTCCCCCCCCCAATTACCCCATACCCCAAATTCCATTTCTGGCCAACATGCTTTGTGGGCTGGGTGGCCACTTGGCCAGGCACAGGGATGCTGGTTGGGAAAGTTGAGCGAGGGTCGCATGGGTATTCAACTCTATGATCTGGCAAGACAGTGAATCTTCAGAATAATCGTACAAGATTCACAGTGATGTAATTTGAAGTTTACGCATGGGGAGGGATACTTTTCTGCATGTACATTGATCCCTAATCACAGCGCCAAATCTTAACTCTCGAATGCATGCAGAGGAAACCTATGACAATTGTTCGGGAATGGCCTTTCCCAGTCCACCAGACATGAATAAGCATGATCATCTGATGGGAGACTTTGGCGGGCGTCCATGCGCGCGCCGACACATCAATTCTTAACTGTAACGTGAGTGTTTGTGATTGTGGTTTGGCGGCATTATTTTCAAGGCTGCCCCGGGGAGCAAGGTATAGGGTGGGGTTTTAATTAGAGCTTTGACGGTAGAGTGGCGGGGTGGGGTGCACGGTTTTAGGTGGTGGGTAGTTTGTGGTTAGTGGCTCGGGGCGGGGGGGGGAACATGTAGGGGCATAGGGGGATTTGGGGGGGGGTTGGCTGTGTGACTAAGGGGCGGGGGTGGTATTGTTTTAAGATTGTTATGAGGGTTTGTGGTACGGGGGAATGACTGGTGGTGTAGTGTGATTTGGGTATTTGGGAGGGGATTTTTATAAATTATGTGGGTGTTGTTTCTGGTAGGGCTTGTGGATGTGGGGGGGAAAAATTTAGGGTGATCGTGGTATGGTGCGTGTGTGGGAGTTGTGTTGTGGCTGTTGTGTTGGGGTTGGTGTGGGTGTGTGTGTGGGGATGGGGGGGGGGGGCAGGGTGTGCGGGGGTTTTAGGTGTGGTTTAGTGGGTAGAACATCGTGGGGGATTAAAGGAGTTGGGTGCTGATTAGGACGGGTTATGTCTCGGCACATTGTAGGTGTGATGCGGATTCAATAGGGGGGTAGGTGACTTTGGTCCAAGTGGCGTCACTGTAGGTAGGCTGTTGTGGTGGTATGTGAAATTAAAATTACAAGCGAATTTTGTAAAATATCGAATGGTTTTTTTTTTGTTTTTTTTTTTAAAATGCTGTGTCTTGTCTGTAATATGCTTTAAAAAGAGACAGAGGGTACTACCAGTTCAGACTTTTCCACCTGTGGTGAGTATGCGGAAAGAAACTTTGGACACTGTGTAGTGGGGTTATGCTGGGGGTATAGTTAGTTATGGCTTGAGGACTACAATAGCGGGCTTTCAGATGATGTTAGACAGGGGAGACTGTTACAAGGTGTAGTGTGATGGAGTTTGGGCTTTAGCGCAACGACCAGGTCCACGGGCACTCACGTGGTTTAGGGGGGAATATTTAATAGAGGGGCTGGGGGGGTATGGTTGTTTTTTGGTGGTGTGTGTAAGTGGTGTGGTGGTGGGTGGTTTGTCATGTGTTTTTTTTTGGTGAGGGGTGGGGGGTTTGGTTTTTGGGATTTGTTGTAGGTTTTTTTTTTGTTGTTAGTTGTGGGGGGAGGGAGGTTTTTGGTGGGAGGTGGGGGGAAGTAGGGGGGTTAGGGGATTGTTTTTGTGGTGGGGGGTGGTGGGGGTGGGGAGAAAGGAAGGGGAAGGGTGGACAGATGGTGGGGTAAGGGAGGGTCGTGGATGGGGTGGTCGGGGGAAAGTGTATCGGTTGACGGGACTAATGCATTACTGAAGAGCTTTACACTTTTGACTGGATGGTGGTAAGGTGTGCAGCCAAACCGCGCCTGCCATGGTCTATAGAATCTAAGGGAAGTGACATTGAATGTTTGACTATCATTTATGCCCGAGTCTGTGGTACTTTTTTGACACCTTATGCTTCCTACATTACCGACCTCAATAAAAATTCCCTGAGCTCCGGGTAATTACACACAAGAGAACTTGCAGAGCAGCCATTGACTTGACTTTTACACTAGCTGTCTTTGCTGGATGAGGGGTTTCTTCCTTTTCTACCTCTATTCTCCAGCCCTACTCATTCACATTGTCAGGTAAACCTCCTCCAGCTTATTCGGCGGCGCCTTTTTGCTATATACTTTAAGAACGTATTTCACAAGAAGGTCACTGCTGCATTACCCTGCGTAAAAATACATTTTCGACGGCCAGGGAATAATTGCATTCTGTGTTGGATTTGGAAGAGTGCAGAGCCGTAAATGTTCATTTCATGGCCGGAATATAAGTTAAGGCAGTAGTTGGGTAATGACGTTCTGTTTCGAAAGGAGGGGGTCTAACGGAGTTGTATAAGTGGATATTCCAAACGAATGGGGGTGCTTTTTTTTTTGTTTTTTTTGAATAGGTAATTTGGGTGACGGTTTAACCTCTTTTGTAGATTTATGAATATGTTTCCACGCTTTAATTGATTACCTATGAAAAAAGAGGCTTTATGCAGATTCGTGCTTTATATTTCTCCACATATACTTAAAAAAATAATGCCCATGGATTTATTGATAACTTATCACTATGGAGTTCTAGCCTACATAAGGTTTTAGACTTGATAGATTTTAAACAGGATGTATGGCTTTTTCTGGACCATGACTTGTTTTAAGTAAATCCGTGTGTTCCCTTGTGATTAATAACAAATTATGGAGAATCTTCTCTGAAAGATAAGTGTTGTTATCATTGTATTCACCTGTTAGCAATGTATTTTTGATTCTGTCTACTGGTGTTCCCTACTGGGGATTTGTACACTGCATCGATGTTGATAGTGGCCTATGTAAGTGCTTTGAAAGTCTGTGTACAGGGTCACACCCCTTTAAAAACTGGAATGGTCACACCCAGCTGACGGATTGGTAATACATTTCTGGGCGGGCGCTTATAAAAAGGAACCAGCACGACACGGTGTTATTAATGACGTCCAGAATTTGTATATTCACAGGGTTACCAATTTGTAATTATATCATATTGTCCAGTCGTTGTCCTGGGCGAACTTGTATTGCTTGGTTTTTGTGTGATGGGTTGTGCTGGCATCCTCACATACTGACAGCCATACATGCACTGTTGGGGGAACTTACATACTACCAATCATGGATTTATAAAAAATCTATAACTGTGGGAATGATGGAAGGTTGTTTTCACAATAAGAATGGAGGGCCGCAGTGTGCGGATGGCTTTGGGTAGGTTTAGAGCGTTTCCGAAAATCGGACCCACATAATTCCACAGCCACTATATACTTCACATGTGGGTTTGTGTTGGTGGGTGTAGATATATATTTACATGGCTTCGTTGTAAGTCGAGTAGTGTGTTTTACTTCATCTTTCGTTTGAGTTTTAATGGATCCGATCAAAGAATCGACATGTCAATTCTTGATCCGTTTTATGCATCAGACACCCTATTTAAAACTATAGGGTACATTTCTGCTGCAGAGAAAATGTATCCGAACAAGCACCACACTATGGTAGACCTAAGTTTGTTCATGGTTTCTACTTCTGAAAGGAAGCTTCCATTTGCTGACTGCAATCAGAGCTATTGTAATGGACTAAAAGATACAGATAGAAAGTGTGATGACTTTTCATTCGTCAATAATTTGGTGTTCTAAAACAAGGACGAAACCTTAAAGGGGTTGTCTTACTACACTGATTCATCCTGTTTTCTTGGTTTCACTTTGACTTCAGGGGCGTGTTTACTGGCTTCCACTAAACTGCAGTAGAAGCCAGGTCTGTAGCTATAGAAACCAGTGCTGGCAGCCTATCAGGAGAGATCAAACAGGTCTGTAGCTATAGTTGACTGAGGAAGGTTGTTGGAGTCACCATTCAAGAAGGGGATATCTAGGAATAGGTAGGACAATGTTAAATATGAACATTTTATTGGAACGGGATAGGGACTGTTTTTGCAGTTCTTTATCATAAAAAGTAGTCCTTGTAGTGATGTGTGTGACCCCCACTTGAAGCTTGGAGGAACAGGCACATCAGAGAAAGGATACATGGTCTCTTCAGTCCTCGAGAGAGAGAGACGAGCAGATCATTCCCAGGCGGACAGCAGCGAGTTCTGTTCATATAAACAATCAATTTTTTTCTTTAGGGTGCTTTCGCACGCAGCTGCATTTTTTATGCGTTTTTCGGATGCATTTTTTTGTGTAGAAAGGCTGCAGAAATGCTGTACATTTCTGCATGAAAACGCATCCAAAAAAGGCATTAAAAAATCCACACCAAAAAAAGCACTGTGAAAGCATCCTTACATACAACTAGTAAGTGATAGTGCAAAAAGGCAATTTCGAATCTCCACACATATATATAGGCGCTCTCCCTAAGGGAGAGATTCCCTTTCTGAGAATCATTTGCAATTCCAATCGCTTGCTCTGTATTGTCGGTGGCAAAAACCCCGAAACGGCTTTTACAGATGATTGATGCTCGGCTTGCCAAAAAATTCCACTCTTGCTTTCCAAAGAATCCAGGTGGTAAAAAGCAATTGAGGATTTGTTAACAATCCATAAGAGGGCAGCTAGAAGCTTCTCAGCTCCATTTCCCATATGCATTGTGATAAATAGTTAGTGAAGCAATTCTGCTGGATTGTTTGAACTTTTGCGTTTGTAAGCCCCCTCCTATACAAGTTGTAGTTAGACGCAGCAGTTTGTGGATCTCTATTTTTATTACTCTAGTGCAGACAGCGATGCTTGAACGTTAGGACTGGTTGAGTTTTTTTCCGTGTGCGCCGCTGCTCCCATCCATGCATTGTTCCAGCAGGATCCTATTCATTCTTAGATTAATGTGGACCGTGAACTCCTGATAGGTCATGTTTTAGTAAAGCCTTGAGTTCTCAAAAAATTAAATTATAAAATAAAATAAAACACTATTTGTATAGGCATTTTGTCTTTTGAAAGGGGGTTTTGCCACGTTGTAATTGTTGAGTGGGTTCCTCCCTAAATTGGGTATTTAATCACTTTCTAAATATATGTGATTACAAAAAGTGAAGCCTGTGAGATTTACAGGATTGCTCAGTCCCCCTTAGTTTCCTGAAAGTTTACATTAGACACCACCAGAGCTGACAGGAGAGCTCATCTGACCGCGCTTGCACGTCTTATCTGATGACAGGCAACATGAAGAAGCTTGAAGGGACTGTGGAGAAAGTGCAGTGTATCAGAGTCTGTCTGCTTTATAGAGGATATCCAATGGTTGTAATGTTATTATTTGTGTAAACTTTAGAGTAGAAACCGCCTTCTGCATATCGAAGATGCTTCCCAGAGACCTATAAGCCCTGCAGCCCTTCATGGGGACTCTGCAAGCAAGTTTTCGTTTTATTTCTATTGCTGTCAGGATAACGAGTAAGGGAAATGGGCTACCAGGCAAAACCCACTTTTAATCTGTGTTGGGCTGTTCCTTGTGTTTTTACTTCTAGGAAATCTATTATGAATTTAAGTCTGCTGGGTGTTAACATCAAAGTTGTCAAAAGGGTGTATCCCACTGCACCATAACATCCTCTAATTGGGTAGACGCTCCAGCTGACAGATTTTTTTAGAATATTTTTGAGGTCCGGGAATAACAGGGTAAATTAGCATTCTCACGAATTGGTTTAGTTGAGGTTGTGAAGAATATAATTAGACGTTTAGGGTTCGGAGAAAGGGACGAGGGATGTTGGATGAGGGGCCCGGGGGTTATAGTGGTGATGTGGTGGCGTAGTTGAGGGCATTTGTTGGGGGTTGGTGGTGTTTTCGAAGGGGTTTTCCGTTTAGGGAGTCGGCTTCTTTCTTCTGGGGTGGGGTGGAAAGGGCAGGTGGGTATAGGGAAAAGGTGGGAGTTGTGCAGAGAATGATCAACTGGGTAGGGCTTGGGGGGGCGAAGGGAGGATGTGAGGGATTAACTGGGGAATGGATTGAGGCGAAAGATGAATGGCGACACGGGGATGGGGGTCTGATCGGAGTATGGAAGACGGATAGGGAACGTTGAGTGGTGGGATGGTGGGTGATAGGCGTAGGTAGGGGCGTTTGTAGAAGGGGGAGGAGGGATGGGGATTGGGGAGCGGCGACTATGTCATACTTATGTATGAAGTCTGCTCGGGCACTGGAGCGGGAGTGCTGTGGTATTTGGGGGGAGGGGGGCGGGGGGGGGTGGGGTGTATCGTTTATCTTCGGGTTTTGAGCTTTGGGTTGTTAGTGACGAGGCTGAGGTAGTGTGATGTCATGGTTAGTATAAAGTGATATGTGAGGGGGTTTAGAGGAGCCATTCAGTGTTATAGATAGTTATGTTATTGTATTGGATAGATGGGACAATGTTATGGAGAGGGGGGAAAGAAAATTGTGAGAGGGGGGATGATGAGGGGGGATGGGAGAGTATGAGGGGGGAATGACAATGGAGAGGGGGGGAATGATTTAGAGGGGGGGGGATGAATGAGGGGGGGGGTGAACGATGTTGAGGGGGGGGAGTGGGAATGAGATAGGAGGGGGGGGGAATGGAATTGGAGAGGGGGGGAATGAGTAATGACGAGGGGGGAATGAAATGCAGAGGGGGGGAAGGAATGTGAGGGGGGGGTAAATATTGATCGAGGGGGGGGAATATGTATTGAATGAGAGGGGGGGGAATGACTATGAGAGGGGGGGTATTGGATATGAGGGGGGGGAAATGTGATGACGGTGGGGGGAGGGTGGGGAAATGTGTCGGGGGGGGGGGGGGGTGAGGGCGGGGGGGGGCCCCCACCCGGGCGGGGGGGTTAGGTATGGGGGTGTGGGGGGGGGGATATGGTATGAGGAGAGGGGGGGGTTTTCGTGGTTGGAGGGGGGGGGGGGAGGTTTTGGAAGGTTGGGGGAGGGGTTATGTGGTTGGTTGTGGGGGGGGGGTTTTTGGATGGTGGTGTGGCGGGGGGGGTTAGGGTGTGGTGGGGGGGGGGGGGTTTGGTTGGAGGTGGGGGGGGGGGTTTGGTTTTTGTTTGATGTCGGGGGGGTTTGTGGTGTGGGGGGCGGGTTTGGTAGGTGTGGGGGGGGTTTTTGAGATGTTGTGGGGGGGGGTTTGGGAATTGGTGACGTGGGGGGGGTTTTCGGTGGTGGGGGGGGGGATTGTCTGTGGTTGTTTGCGTGGTAGTGTATGTGGTGAGGTGGGGGGGGGTATTGGTGTTGGCTTTGTGGGGGGGGTTGGTTGTTTGTGGGGGGGGTTTGGATGTCGGGAGTGGGGGGGGGGGTTTTGTTGGTGGGGGGGGGGGGTTTTGGTTTGTGTGGGGGGGGGTGGTTTGGTATGGTGGCCCTATGGTCGTGGGGGGGGTTGGGTTCTGGGTTTGGTATTGGTTGTGTGTGGGGGGAGTTGGTTGGTGGTGGGGGGGGGGGTTATTGTTTTGTTTATGTGTGGGGGGGGTTTTTGTTGTGTGGGGGGGGGTTTGGATAGGTGGGTGGGGGGGAGGGTTGGTTCGGTTTGGAGTGTGGGGGGGGGGTATTTTGGTAGGGAGGGGGGGGGATGGTAATATGATGGGGGGGGGGGAAGGTTGTTGGTGTGGGGGGGGATGTGGTTTCTTGGTGGGGGGGGCAGCGGTGGGAATATTTGTGTGGGTGGGTGAGATTACGGTAGTGAGGGGGTTGGATTGTGTGTGGGGGTGGGGTAAGGCGGATTTGGTTGGTCGGGGGGGAGGGGGAAGGTCTTGGAGTTAGGTAGGGGGGGGGGGTGGTAGGTTAGGATTGAGGTGGGGGGGGGGGGGGGTTAAGGGTTTAGCGATTTTGAGGGGGGGGGGGGTAGGATTGGAGCGAAGGGGAGGGGGGTTGGTAATTTGGTGGTTGGTGTGGGGAGTTGGTGGTTTGATGTGGGTGGGGTGTGTGTGAAGGGGGTGGGGGGTGAGTGGGGTAAAGCAGGTGTTGTGAACGGTGAAGTGAGACACTGCTACCACAAAGAAACTAATAATTCCCATTATAAATGGGGTTGTATAAGATATAGTAGTGTGTTCACACCATTAGGTTTTGCTGACACGTCTAGCTGAACTCCCCCCTGTATGGGTACTTGCTACTTAAACTCCCCATTTTACGATTGATGAAGGTACTTTTACCTGCTATACCAGCACTGGGGATCCTAAGATGTGGGATCGGCTTTCTAATGGGGGGTAGGCTGTAACCAAAGTTTATAAATTTAGGATTATGGTCTTGTTTTTAGTGGGGAGTGTATTCCTGGTGAGTGAGTAGTGATTGTGTACTAATCGGAGGAAAGGCGTCAGTAACTTAGTCGATGTATTGCACAGGTAATTTCGAGCGTTCCTACGGGACGTCGACCGGGTCGACATTTGTACGGCTGTAATGATTCCAGAAATGACTGGTAGTTCTACTATCTAGTGGTATGCGAGAAAGGATGGTACCTGGCATGGGTTGAGCTATGGACGATGGTGGGAGGGCAGAAAAAAGCCAGAGACGGGAGGGTGGATGAGGGGAACCGGAGGTAGTTGGGTTGAGGGGGGGAGTGAGGCCTGGGGAGGGTGATATTGCAGGGATTACGGGGGTCGGTGGATAGTCTAATGGGTTCATGAGGAGGTCCACGTAGACTTTTTCGATAACTCAGTTGGGAATATTTATTCTGGTAGTGGGTGTTAATCGGGGCTGCATTGGGCTATGGTATGGTGGGGTGGTAGGGGGGGAGGGAGGGTGTGTGGAGATTGCTTGGGTTGGGGGTGTGGATTTGGGATTGGTTATGGCTGGGTAATTGACTTAATTACTAATCTATGCCTCGGGTTGAGAGCGGGGATGGAGAAAGGGGTTTTATTGAAGAAGGTGAGCAAGTGAACATGACGGAGCAGGGATGTTCGTAGTGGTGGGGTGGGGCGATGAGAAGTTGCGGCTTTTATTTTTTACAATTTTTTTTGGTTTTTTGTAGGTACCATGTGTGACTCCTAGTGTATGCGAGCAATTTGGACCGTGCCCAAGATAGAGTTTTTCTCGCGGGGGGACTCATGATTTTACAGCGGCTGTCTTTTTTTGTTCTTTTTTTTTGGTGTGGCATTGATTTTATTGCGGGGGTAATGAGCTTGTTGATTGTTTTGTAGTAAGATTTAATGGAGGAACCCAAAGCTTTTCGTGGCTGGATAGTTGGCTGTTGGCAGGGGACAGGGGTGGGGTAATGGGGGAGGTGGGGAGGTGTCTTCTATGGGGAATATAGTGTTGGGGTGTTTATTATTGTTGCAATACTTGTGATACATGAAAATAATAGCGAGAGGATGGTTAGTGGGGCGCGCGCGTAAATTCTGCTACATAACGGCTTTGGATGGAGAAAAAGTTAGGCCAGGAGTAGAGTTGCCCTTATAAGCCCTGGTAGCTTAAGTAGCCCCCCTAACAAGTTAGTGCCCCTTAAAGGCAGGTAGAATTGCCCCCTTGTGCCAAATAGACATTGCCCTCTCTGTAGCCCGGGGAAAGGAAGGGGGAGTTGCCAAATTGGTTGGCCAGGTTAGGAACTTGCACACCCCAACATTGTTGACTGGGTCTTATTGCCCACCATTCGTTTTGAACCAGGTTGATGCCCCTTTGTGTGCATGGGAGATGCCCCCATTGTTTGAAAGGGTTAGATGCAACCAATTGGTTGACAGGTTGATCTTGCCCAAATTGTTTTCATGGGTTGATGCCAACTTTGTTTGACAGGAGATGCCCCCATTGGGGTGCACTGGGTGGTAAACAAGCTGGTGGAAAGGGAGATGACACCAATTGCTGAGGGAACTGGCGTAGTGGAACCACATTGTTGGCCTGGGGGAGTTGCCCCTATTGATTTTTACAGGTAATGCACTCTGTTTTTGCAGGTAGATGCCCCCATTGTTTGCAGGTAGTGCCCCAATAATTAGCAGGTAGTGCCCCCATCGTTAGACCGGGTAGTGCAACCATCGTTAGCCAGGTAGTGCCCCATATCGTTAGCATGGTAGTGCCCCAAAGTTTGCACATGTAGTGCCCACTCGTTAGCCCAGGTTGTTGCACCATCGTTTGACAAGGTTGTTGCCAACTTCGGTTGAATGGTGTGTGACAACACATGAGGTAGCCAGGTTGGGCCCCAAGCGTTAAGGCAAGTTTGTGACCACCAGAGTTAGCAGGTAGTGCCACCATCAGTGTGCAAGGGTTGGGACCCCAGTAGCCAAGGTAGTTAGCCCCCATCGTTGCATGGTTTTCGTGCCCCCATCGGTAGCCAGTAGTGCCCCCTTCGTTTTGCCAGGTAGTTGCCACCATCGTTAGCCAGGTAGTTGCACCATTAGTTAGCCAGGGTATTATGCCACACATCGTTAGAAAGGTAGTGCCACCATCGTTAGCCAGGACCTTGCCATCGTGCCCCCCATCGTTTAGCAAGGTAGTCCCCATCGGTTAGCCAGGTAGTGCCCCATCGTTAGCCAGGTTGTGCCCACAATTGTTAGCCTGGGTGTGCCCCCATTGGAGCAGGTTGTTGCCCCCTTGTGTTAGATACAGGTAAGTGACCCAATTGTTTTTGCCTGGTTGTGCACACAATTTTGTTAGCAGGTAGTGACACACCCATTGTTGCCATGGTAGTGCCCCCTTCGGTAGACTGGTTGGCCAACCCAGCGGTAGCCTGGTTTTGTGAACCCAAATCGGGCTGTCCCCAGCATTAGTGACACCCATCAGGGAGCAAGGGAGGTCCCACCAGCGGGTGCATGGGTAGGCCCAACACCCTGACAGGAGTGCAGGAAGTGTGATTTCGCTAGCTGACCACCTTCGGGGAGCCCAGGGGTTGGTGCACCCCCCCATTCGGTAGCCATGGTTTAGTGCACCCGCCATCGGTTGCACAGTATATTAGGGACCCCCATCGGTTTAGCCAAGGTAGGGCAACCCCATCGGAGCCAGGTAGTGACACACTCTGCGGTAGCCAGGTAGTGAACCCCTATTGTTTACGCCAGGCTTTGGCCCACCCCCATTGTTAGCCAGGTAGGATGCCCACCCACTTTGGTAGCCTAGGTAGGGCCCCCCATTGTAGCCAGGTAGTGCCCCCCCATGGTAGCCAGGTAGTGCCCCCCAATTGTAGCCTGGTTGTGCCCCCCCATTGTAGCCCAGGTAGCCTCACCATGAGTAGCCAGGTAGACCCAACATTGTACGCCAGACATGTGTCCCCCTTAATACTAAACAAATAAAAATAATAAAATAACTTAAACATGACCAGGCTCCATGCAGACGGACCGCTCCTGGACATCTACCTCAAGCAGTTGTCACAGGGGAAGTGAGAGCAGCCGTCGCGTCCTTCCCATGGACGCTGGTAATGGTGTGTCGGCGCACAGCTCGGCGCCAGGACATAAACAGAGGGAGGCAGGGACGATCCTTCTGCATCCTCCCTGCTCAGCGAGGTTGGTCCGGGCGAGTGAAGCGGGCGCCAGAGCCACGCTTAACCCGCCTGTTGGGGACACGGACCGGCGGCGCCAGTGTTTTTTCTTTTAGTTAGGAGTAGAGCACCAGCGCTACTCCGGCGCTGCGGTCATTTTAAAAGGAATGCCAAACTCCCCCGGCGGAGGGAGGGAGGGGTACCCAATTAGCGGCGAACCCCACAACCAAAAACGGGAGAGTTGGCATGTATGTGTTAAATCCATTTGTCAGACACCACCCACTTGGGCCCTTTATTAGATAATCATGGTGGGCTTCATTTATCAACACTGTCAAGCAGCAAGACTTTTATTGTTCCCTATAAGGCTATGTTCACACAGCTTATTTCAGAACGTATTTAAGTCGGATTGCCGATCGTAAATCCGTTCCGAAATCAGTTGGAAATCAGTTGCAAATAAGTGTCACTTAGTGTGGCACGTATTTCGTGACGGATTTACAATCCCCATTCATTATATGGGGTAAATCCGTCTCGAAATCCGGCCCAATAATTGACATGCACATTGTTTTGCGGCCGCAATTCCGCGGCGGCAATACGGCACAGAAATACATGTCGTCTAAACGACGACACGTATTTCCCATTAAAATCAATATTAAATGGCCTGCAACTTTATTTCAGACTGATTTCGGAACGGATTTACGATCGTAAATATGGCGGCAAATCCGTTCCGAAATAAGCCGTGTGAACGAGGCCTAAGGGTTTGTTCACACGGCTGATTTTGACGCTGTTTTCATAGCGCTTTTTGGGGTATTTCTGCTCCCAAAACAGCATCCTAAACGCCTCTAGGTCATTTAATTGATTCCTATGTAAAACAACGTTTGTAGTTCTCACACACACAGGTTTTTTACGTGCCGCTTTGGAAGCTGTTTTTAGGTGCTAAAAAAAAGAAAAAAAAACATGTAATTTCTTAAAGACTGTGTTAGGCACGTTTTTGGCTTGTTTCTTGGCGCAATTTTGGAGCGTTTTTCGGCGCACTTTTTACTTGGCTATTAATTTTTACGTGTGAAAACAGTATCGAAAACCTTGTCCAAAAACGCGTCCAAAGACACTTAAAAGTTTTAGTGCTTTATAGATTGAAAACTGATAGAGTTTAAAGAGAACCTGTCACATAGTTTTTGCCCCCCTGGCTGAGGACAGAACAAGGTAATGTCAGGCATGCTGTTTCCAGCGCTGTGTCCCTTATTCTGTAAGATGCTGTAGTTTGTGTGTATTTAATGCTCAAATCTGCAGTTTTCAGCCAGAGGAGTCATTCGAAGAGTCCTTCAGTGTGTCAGTTTTTTTCAAACCCGGCCAATCAGAGGCTAGCCCCGCCCACCTCAACTGACAAAACTATTACTTTGAATAGGTAGAAACATGTGAATAACTGTCGGTGGGCGGAGCTAGCACCTGCTCATGAATAAGATTTAAGGGGTAAATGCTCTAAAACTGCTGCATCTTACAGAATAAGGGACACAGCGCTGGAAACAGCAGGTCTGACACTAGCTAGTGCTGTCCTCAGCAAGGGGGGCATAAACTATGTGACCGGTTCCCTTTAAGTTTGCCTATGGCAAAATAGTAAATATAGTTATTAAAAGTCACTCTTTGTTCTCTTGCTAGATTCCCGTTTATTTTGAGACTGAGAGGCACGTCTAACACCTCTTCTTAAGAAGCCTGTTTCAGGCGAGGTTTTGATCCTGTTCTGGGATCGGAAACACTCCGAAACCCGCTTCAAAAACAGCGTCAAAATTAGCTGTGTGAACATAGCCCAACAGCCAATCAGAGCTCAGCTTTTATTTCTTATACTACTTTGGCAAAATGAAAGCCAAGCTCAGATTGGTTGCTACAAAGGCTACCTTATTATTTTCTGAAGCAAATGTGCTTTACTGAAGGGAGCTAAGTCTCAGGTGCCACCTATTTGAAGTAGCATCCCTTACAGCCACATCAGACCAATTAAAGGGGTTTTCCCATTGCATGTTTTTTTTTATGACCTATCGATAGGATGTGCCAAAAATGTGTCATAGGTGCTGGTCCCATATCTAGAACCATCACCAATCTTGAGACCAGGTACCCAAAAGTCTTTTATCAGAATGGTGAGCTTTAAAAAGCACTACATTTTTTTTAATGTGAGCTCCAAGTACAACTGAACACATCTTGAAACAGGATTCAGGATTTTAAGCCAAACCTTGACATGACTTTTTCATGTGAAGAGTCTCTCATCTGTACACAAATGATTGGGGTGTTTGCCCCTCACCAGTGCAGAGCAGTTATAGCTGGGTGGGTAACAAGCCTTTAACATATCCCTAAGGCGGTACAGTTTCTCTGTGGTTGTAAGGGATGCTGCTTCTCCTAGTAGGTGGCACCAGAGACCTAGCTATCTTCCCTAGAACATTCTTGCATATTTAATTTCCCAGAGAACATTGCATGGCGCGTAAGTCTCTCTCGACCATTATGGTACACTCCTCATGGAGTGACGATACCCACCCTGGAGCTATGTTTTGCTTGGTGTATTCATTTTATTTTTCAGTTGCTTCCTTGTAACAGAACATGAGGGTTAAACAGGAGTTCTACTGCAGTTATTTGACGTTTTAAGTCCCTGTCTTTAATTTGTTTAGCCATTTATGAGTTACTTTTGTCTTTGGGGGTGACAGATGCCTTGTGACTACCATGTGGCAACCATTGCATTGCATTGATTCTAGTGACAGCTGAGAACCTCCCCCTTCCCCCAGCTCACACAGAATGAATCATCATGTGCACACTGTGGGGCGTGTCTGCAGAGAGTGAAGATACTGCCTGCTGAGAGGAGAAACACGTCCCTCCATTTCACAATCTCTGCTTGGCAGCCAGCATAAAAGGAGGCCAACTGTTGTACAGAGACAACCCCTTTAAGGCTTAAAGCTTGTCCTTAATATAATAAACTCTATTGTGTGTACACAAACAGTAGATAAAATCTGCTCAACAAAGCAAAATCAGAACAGCAATGTATTTGGTAATTTACCTTTTCCTATATGTTTAAAGCTAATCATTGTGGTGAGATAACCACTTCAAGTCTCCCAGAATTGAGGGAGAAAATGGTTATCAGATTAGATATTAAAGTAACACATTGGGTAATACTTATACTCGGTTATATCTGAGGGGGAGAAGCATAACCCAGATTCACTGACAACCAAAGAGAAGCCATGTGTCATGCTCCGCCCATTATGTTGTGCACTAGGAATAATGCAACAGTTTTGTCTGGACAGTTCCTTATATAATAATTTCTCCCACAATTAAATACAGTTTAAGGCCTCGTTCACACGGCTTATTTGGGGCACGGATTGGCGCCGTACTCCGCGCCGGATTTGCGCTGCAGTACGGCGCCAATCCGTCCCTGTCATTACGGTAATCCACTGCTCTCATAGAGAACAGTGGATTCCGTCGCTCCTCCCCGCTCGGCGAATCCGCCGCGGGGGGAGAAAGTGACATGCACATTATTTAC
The DNA here is from genome assembly GCA_025379985.1 of Phyllomedusa bahiana. Lineage (NCBI taxonomy): Eukaryota > Metazoa > Chordata > Amphibia > Anura > Hylidae > Phyllomedusa > Phyllomedusa bahiana. The sequence goes on along the minus strand of JAODAL010001117.1, from coordinate 174,063 downwards.
GGCGCGGACGCACCGTAGATAATGCATTGTCTATGGGGCCGGGAGCCCCCGTCCCGCCCCGCCCCGCCCCTTATTTTACGGCGGATTTTTTGAGGTCAATACGGCTCACAAATCCGTCGGGAATAAGCCGTGTGAACACGGCCTATCTGTTATCGGCCATTTTAGTTTTGCGAAGAGGCAGCTGCGGTCATATAAGCTTATTTCACTAGCTGGGCGGTATTTCTGCACCTGCAAGCAATCGGAGGCTCCTGATCCTACAGCCCCCAGACTAGATTAGGCCACATTTAGCTATGATGAAGCTTTCTGAGCCTCTCACCCAGCCAGCCAGTATCACTCTGCTCTACACCGATGTGGGGCAAAACCCTGAATCAGCTGTCTGTAGAGGAGTGATACTGGCTTGGCTAATATCCCTTTTGCTAAGGGGTTGTCTCACTACATTGATTCATTTTACCTCAGTCCTGTTTTCTTGGTTTTATTTTGAATTCAGGGGCGTGTTTACTGGCTTCTACTAGGCTGCAGTAGAAACCAGGTCTCTAGCTATAGCAACCAGTGCTGACAGCCTATCGGGAGAGATTGAACAGGTCTCACTATACCCAACCAGTGGACAGCCAATCAGGAAAAATTTAAAACTCTCTAGTTTTAAACAACCATCGACAGCCTATAGGGAAATAGAACAGGCCCGGTGGGCTTATGACCACAGGACTGATGCAGTCCCAAACAAAGGGGAAAATCAGAATGGTGGGACACGGTAATGGACAAATTTTACAAATTTCTTTTTTTGCAAAAATTTTTAATATAAAAAGCAATCCTTGAGTGGAAAAACCCCTTTAAAGATTCGTGAGACCTTTTTTCCCCTTTTTTTCTTTTTTAAATTTCAGGGGCGGGGTTTACTGGCTTCTCTAGACTGAGAAAGAACCAGGGGGGGTACTTAGCAACCATGCGACAGCCAAACCAAAAGATCAAACGGGTCTGTAGCTATACGCCCTTTGAGAGTTTAATGCAGCCCATACAAAGGGGGATTTTCTAGAATAGGTGGGACCTGTTAATGGGCACTTTTAAAAAATTAACTTTTTTTTTGCAAGTTTTGTAAAAATTTTTAAAAGCACAATCCTTGAGTGAACCCCCCCTTTAAAGATTAAAGTGAGCCCAAAGAAAATTTGGGATTTTTTTACACCCAAACCCCAGGGGGTGCTTGAGCTTCTCACGGGTTTTCCCATAATGCCTTGTATATGCAGATCTTAGAAGAAGGCAAAAAGGCAATCCCAAACATCTCGCCCTTTTGGGGGGGGTTAAAGGGGGGGGGGGAAGTTTTGAAAAAATTTGTTTTCCCAAAATTTTCAACTTTGATCGATTTTTTCCCAAAGGGGTTTTTTAAAAAACCCCTCCTCCTTACCCGGCAGGTCGCATTTAATCAATTGGCCCAAAAAACCCTTTTTCCCTTTCAATTTTCCACCTTTTCCCCCTTTTAAATTTGGAAATGAAATTTTTCTATTTAAATCAAAACCTAAAGGGTTTTTACTTAGGGGAAAATTCTGGGGCCCCCCCCCCGAGGTTTGGGAAAGGGGAAAAAAAAAAAAAGGGGAAAAAAATTAAAAAAAAAAAAAGGGGTTTATGCCGGCAAGCTTTTTTGGGCGCCTTTTCAAATAAATGGGGGACCCATTATTTGGCCTCTGGCTTTTCCCAAGTGATGCCGCGGGAAAAATAGCCCCTTCTTTGGGAAAAGCCTGAAAAAAATAACAGCATAAACCAAAGTTTAAAGGGCCCAGAGCGGCAGTGAAATTTTTTTAATTTTTAGTTTCCCCAATCTGTTTTTTTTTTTTTCTCCCCCTGTCTCTTTCAGAATCCTAAAAACCCCGGGTTAAAACCAGAATGGGCATCAGAAAGGGTTGGGGGGACTGGGAAAAGGGGGGCGCCCAGCCTAAAAACATTATCGGGGGGCTGGGTGGGCTCAGGGCAAAAAGGAAAATGGGAATGGAGGGGATTATTTGCAAAACAGCCTGCTTACTTGAAGGAATATACACGTCGTTTGTAAAGGAGTCAAAAAAGGCAAAATTTTGGAAAAAAAAAATGAATTTTGTTCGGACAAAACTTAAAAAAAAACACTCTCCCCCCTTAGATCGGCCGTTTCCCCCCGTGGGTTTTACATTCTGGGGTCAGTCGGGTTTTGGGGTTTTGGGGGGTTATTTTTCGTTTTCCCTCCCCTTTGCCCATGAAAATAAAGAATGAACATGGGGGCCCAGCCCATTTTTGAGGATTGATCACGGTGAGCCCCCGGCCCAACGCAACAACAAAAAATTTCCCCCTCTAAAGGGTGATTTGTTTTGAAACTTAAGAGCTTTAAAAAAAATGCCACTGGGGGTTCAGGGAAAAAACGAGCAGGGCCCCGCTTATTTTCGCTTAAATGCTGAAATCCTACAGAGAAAAGTCAGAGAAATCCAAACTACCCCTAAATCAGAGCACGGGGGCCCCAACAGACATAAATGGGGCTGGGTATACAATCGTCTTTTAACCCCCAGCCTCACCCTTTTTTTAAATTTTTCCTCCCCTTTTCCCCCCTCCCTTTCTTTCTATTTTCCCCCTCTTTCTTTCTTTTTTTTTTTTCTTTTTGCTTTTCTACTTGTATTTTTTCTTCCTTTCTTTTTTTTTTTTTCTCTTTCTTCTACCTCTTTTTTTCTTTTTTCCCGGTTTTCCGTTTTTTTTCCCCTTTTTTTAAATCCTATTTTTTTCCCTTTTTTTCTTTTCCATTTCCTTTTGTTTCTTTTCTTTTTTTTTTTTTCCCCCCCCCTTCATTTCTCATTTCCCCCCCGGGCCCCCCCTTTTCTCTCTCCCCGGGGGGCCCCCCCCTTTTCCCTTCTCTCTCCCCTCCCTCCCCGTTTTCCCCCTCTCCCCCTGCTCCCCCTTTTTTTCCCTCCCCCTGCTTCCTCCTTTCCCCCCCTCTCCCCTGCCCCCCTTTTCCCTCTTTTCTCCCTTTTCTCCCCTTTTCCCCCTTTTCTCCCTCCGCCCCTTTCCTCTCCCCCTTTTGCCCCTTTCCTTTTCCCCCTCTCCCCCCCCCCCCTTTTCCCCCCTTCCCCCCTTCCCCCTCCCGCCTTTCCTCTCCCCCCTTGGGCCCCTTTTTTCCCTCTCTCTCCCCTTGCTCCCCCCTTTCCCCTCCTCCCCCCCCTTTGCTCCCCCCTTTTTCCCTCTCCCCCCTTGCCCCCCTTTTCTCTCTCCCCCCTTGCTCCCCCCTTTCCCCCCTCTCCCCCCCCTTTGCCCCCTTTTCCCCCCCTCTCCTCTCCCTTCCCTCCCTTTCTTTCTCTCTCCCCCTGCCCCCTTTTTCCCGTCCCTCCCCCCCCTCTCCCCCTTTTCTCTCTCTCCCCCCTCCCTCCTTGTCTCTCTCTCCCCCTCCCTCCTTGTCTCTCTCCTCCCCCCGGTCCCCCTTTTCTCTCTCCCCCCGCTCCCCCCTTTCCCCCTCTCTCTCTCTCTCCCCCTCCCTCCCTCTCTCCTCTCTCCCTCCCGCTCCTCCTTTTTTCCCCCTCCCCGCTCCCCCTTTTTCTCTCTTTTCCCCTGCTAAACCCCCTTTCCCCCTCTCTCACGTTGGGGGCACTACCGTCTAACGATAGGGGCCTACCTGCTAACATGAGTAACTAACCTGATAACGATGGGGCACTACCTGCTAACGATGGGGACTACTGGCTTAACGGATGGGGCACTACTGCTAACGATGGGGCACATACGCTGGGTAACGATGCACTTACCGTCTAACGATGGGCAGCTACCTGGCTAACGATGGGGGCGCACTAACTGGCTAAGCAATGGAACAAAATGGTGGCACTACCTGGCTAATCGATGGGGCACTACCTGGCTAACGATGGGGCACTACTGGCTAACAGATGGGGAGCACTACCTGGCTAACTATGGGGCACTACCTGGCTAACGATGGTGGGCGCTACCTGGTTTAAAGGGGGGGGGAGTTATTTGGGGAAAAACTGAATAAAGATGGGGGCACTACCTGGCTAAAGCGATAGGGGGGCACTACCTGGCTAACGATTGGAGGCACTACCTGGCTAACATGGGTCACTACCTGGCTAATGATCGGGGCACTACCTTACAAACAATGGGCATCTACCTGGCAACAAAGGGGGCTATCTACCAAGCAATGGGGGCATCTACGCTGCAACTGAGGACACACCCTGGAAAGCAATGGGCATACATACCCTTGGCCCAACAAGGCACTACCTGGTCTAAACAATGGCATCTACCTCAAACAATGGGGTCATCCTACCAGCAAAACAATGGGCATCATACTAGGCAAACAATGGGGCATCTACCTGGCAAACAAGGGCATCCTACTCTGCAAACATGGGCGGCACTCTAACCTGGCTAACAATGGCAATACCTGGCAAAGCAATGGTGGGCATCTACCTGGCTACAAATTTGGCTCTCCCTGGCTACAGAGAGGGCATCATTTGCTACAAGGGAGGCATCTACTCGCACTGTAAGGGGCACACCTGGTTATGGGGGCTAGCTACTGGCTATAAGGCATCTATCTCTGGCTTTTCTCGGAGCAAAGGCCGATATGGCAGTTAGCGGGCGCGAGCCGCCGCACTAACATCTCCTGGCTTTTTCATTTTCAAGTTGGCAACTATGATTTAACACGTCAAAAAGTACCCATGTCCCTTCCCGCCACCTGGCAATCAGCACTTAATATCCAATGCATCGTTATGGGCTTAGTTCCGGTAAATCTTTAATCTCTCTCAAGAACAACAACAACGGAGGAGGCGAGGAAAGAAGAGAGATAAAGATTTAAAGGAACCATGAGCAGCATAAACGATTCAATGATATTAGGCTGATTGGCAGTGGGCGGAGAAGGGACATGGGTTAAATCTTTCTGTGTATAAATCTAAGAAATCATAGTTGCCCTAAACTTTGAAAATGAAAAAGCGCAGGATGATTGTTAGTGATGGGTCGGCACCTCGCGCAGTGATAACTGCATAACCGGCTTTGACAGAAAAGCCAGGTAGATGCCCTGCTTATAGCCTAGTAGTAGCCACCCCCCATAAGCGTTTTTTTGACGGGGGAACTTCGTCAGGTAGGTGAATCTTACAGGCAATGTAGATGCTTCCTACCTTTAGACCAAAAAATTAAAATAGGCAAGCCCATACCGAGTTCTATGGCCCATCTACCAGCGCTAAGCTATACACAACCGTGCCTCATTTTGCACTCTGTAGTCGCAGGGAGAGTCCTAAATTTTGTAGCGCAGAGTGATGCCCCTCCGATTGTTGAGGCCAGGTATTTCCACCCATTGTTTCTCATGGTAGATGCCCCAATTTGTTCATGGTAGATAGCCCCTCATTGTTTGCAGGATAGATTGTGCCGCCCATTTGTTTGCCATGGGGGGGGTTAGATGCGCCGCCCATTGTTTAGCGCAAGTATGTATGCCCCATTTTGTTGTCGAGAAGTAAGCTATGCCCCCCTTGTTTTGGTCTCAAGGTATGGGGCCCCCCAGGTCTGTTGGCCAGGATAGATTGCGCGCCCATTTTTTTTTAATTTGCTTTCCAGTAAAGTATGCCCCCCGCCCGCACACTGTGCTCCAGGTAGATGCCCCCATTGCTTTCCGCATGGTATGGCCCCCCTCCTGTTGCCCAGGTAGAATGCCCCCAATGTTATGCTAGGTATGCCCCCATCAAATATGCTCGATGTAGTGGCGCTCCCCATCCCGTTTAGCCATTGTAGCTGCCACCCATCGTTAGTCCAGAGTAGTTGCCCCTCCATAACAATAAAACCCCAAGAAATCGTTTTTTTTTTTTAAGCCAGGTATGCCACCCATCCGTTAGGGCCAGGTAGTGCCCCCACGTTAGCCGAGTTGTAGTGCTGGCCCCCATCGTTACCAGGTATTGCCCTCATCGTTAGCCCTACACTAGTTGCCCCCATTCGTCTACAATGTAGTCCACCCCATCAGTTAGGCCAAGGTAATGTGCCCCCGCATCGTTATTGCCAGCGTAGTGGACCCCCCCCCTATCGTTAGCCAGAGGTAGTAGTGCCCTACCCATCGTTACCAAGGTAGTGCCCCGCATTCCGTTAGCCCAGGTAGGTGCCCCGGTCATCATCGTGACCAGGTAGTGGCCCCCATCGTTAGCCAGTAGTGCCTGACCCAAACGTTTAGCCAGGTAGTGCCCCCATCGTTTAGACCAGCTCGTAGTGCCGCAGCCAATCGTGTATGCGCAGGTAGTGGCCGTACGCCATCGTTTAGGCCATGGTAGTTGGCCACGCCATCCAGTAGCCAGGTAGTGCCAAAGCCCATCGTTAGGGCCAGTAGCTGCCCCCATCAGTTAGCCAGCCAAGGGTAGTGCCAGGGCCGCAGATTGTTAGGTCCAGGTAGTTGCCCCCTGCACTTTCTCATCTCCATTGTTAGTCCATGGGGGGTTCAAAGTGCCACGAGCCCAAGTCGCTGCAGATGTGCTTAGGCCAGGTATGACCCCGAGATTGTTTAGACGCAGGTAGATAGCCCTACGTTTGGTCCATGACGGGCTCACCCCAAATTGTTGCCTAGTAGTGGCCCTCCATTGTTAGCTGCCAGGTAGTGCCCCTCCATCGTAGCCAGGTTAGTGCCCCCCAGTCGGCTAGCCAGAGTAGTGCCCCCCATCGGATAGCCAGTAGTGCCCCCCATCGGTAGGCCGATAGGTAGTGCCCCCCATCGGTAAGCCAGGTATGAGCAGCCCCTCCTTGCAACCGGCATAAGCCAATGCGGTAGCCAGGTAGTGCCGGTCCCCATCGGCTAGCACAGGGGTAGTGGACCACCCCCCCATCGCTGGGGGTGGGTGGGGGGCGGGGGGGGTAGCCAGGAGTGGGCCCCTCCCGCCGTGGCCCCCCATGGCCGGTAGGCCAGGTAGTGCCCGCCTCATCAGGTTTTAAAAGAAATAGCCCCCCATCCGTTAGCCAGGTAGTGCCCCCCTTCATAGGTAGGCCTAGGTAGTGCGCATCCACCCCATTGTTAGCCAGAGTAGTGCCCCCCCATATGTTACCAGTAGTAGTGCCCCCATTGTTAGCCAGTGCTAGTTGGCCCCCTCACCCATGTAGCCAGTAGTGCCCCCCCCATTAGTTAGCCAGGTAGTTGCCACTCCCCATTGTAGCCAGGTAGTGTGGGTCCCCCGTTCGGTCCATTGTAGCCAAGGTAGACCTCCCACTTGTATGCCAGGTAGACCCCCCATTGTAGCCTGTACATATGTCCCGCCGTAAAACTAATGAAAAATAAATACATAAAATCCTCGACATACCTGACGGCTAGTCGCTCCTGCAGAGCAGGCAGCTCGCCCACTGGACATCTCTCAGCTATTTTGGTGTGTCAGCAGGAATGTGAGAGCAGAGACACCTATCTGGCAGTAAGTCAAGCGTCATTGTGTGGTTTTTTGGGGGTTGGTTGTATTAAGAATGTGAAATATGATTTGTAATGGAAACAGGAGGCGCCGAAATAATAAGGGTTAGGAGTAGTTGAAATTATGATAATAAATGATAAGCACAGACAGTTCCGGCGAGTGAAGCGGGCGCAGCCGCCCGCTTCACCCGGCCTGGTGGGGAACGGAATATCCCGGTTTACGGCGCCCAGAGTAGGCGCACCTAGAGCGCACAAACCAGGCGCTGCGGTCATCTTAAAGGAAATTTTGCCAATCCCTACGGGAGGCGGGCGGGAGGGGTATCCAGCCAATATAGCGGGACCCTCTCGAAACACCCCCACCCGAAAGAAAAGCGGAGAGTTGGCATGTATGTGTATAAAATCTTCCATTTGTCAGACATCAACCACGCCACGCACATTGAGGGCCCCTTTATTAGATAATTATGGTGGGCTTCATTTATGCACGACTGTCAAGCAGGTAAAAGCAAGACTTTTATGTGTTCCCTATAAGTCTGGAACTGTTTACGACAGGCTTATTTCATGAACAGTATTTAATCGGATTGCCCCGATACGTAAAATCCGTTCCGAAATGATTCTGTAAATCGAGTCGCACCATTGCAGCAATAAAGTGTCACTTAGTGTGAGCAAAGATCTTATTGTCGTGACAGGATACAATCCCCATTCCATATCATGGGGTAAAACCGTGCTCGAAATCTAGCCAATAATTGAGCAATGTCACATTGTTATTGGCGACCTGGCAAACTATAATGCTTGCGAGCGCAATAACGGGCATACAGAAATACATGTCGTCTAGAAGAAAACGACGACATACCCGATATTTCCGCATTAAAACCAATATTAAATTGGGCCATGCAACTTATTTTCAAGACGTGATTTCGGTAACCGGAATTTACAGATCGTAAATACGGACGACAATCCGTCGCTCCGAAATAAGCCGTTGAACTTAAGGGCCTAAGGGTTTGTTCACTATCTGTGGCTGAGTTTTGACGCTGTTTTCTAAGCGCTTTTTGGGGTATTTCTGGCTGAGCTGGCCCAACAACAGCATCCGTAAAACGGCCGTCTAAGGTCATTTAATTGATTCCTCATGTAAAACAACGTTGTAGTTCTCACACACACACCAGGTTTTTACGTGGCGCTGCTTGGTAAGCTGTTTTAAGGCTGCTAAAAAAAGAAAAAAAGCATGTAATTTCTGAAGCGTGTGTTACACCTTTTTGCTCTTTTGCTTGGGCGAAAATTTTGGAGCTTTTCTTTTGTTGTGTTTTTCCACATTTGTACTTTGCTATTACTTTTTTACGTGCGGAAAACCTTGCCAAAACGCTCCAAATGAAACACTTAAACAATTTTAGTCTTTAAGATTCGAGAACTGATTAGAGTTTAAAGAGACACCTTCACATAGTTTTTGCCCCCCATGCTTGAGGACAGAACAAGGTATATGTCAGGCATAGCTTGTTCCAGCTAGCTCGATGGCTCTTCCTATTCTGTAAAGTGCCATGGCTGTAGTTTGTGTGTGATTTAATGCTCAACAATCATTGCAGTTTTCAGCCAAGAGTCATTCTCGACTAAGAGTCCCTTCAGTGTGTCAGTTTTGTTTTCAAACCCGGCCTATCGGAAAGCTAGCCCGACCGCCCTCACATTCAACTAGACAAACCTATTACTTTGAGAATAGGTAGAAGAACATGTGAATAACTGTCATGGGGCGTGAGCTAGCACCAAATGCTTCATGAATAAGATTTAAAGGGTAAATGGCTCTAAAACTGGCTGGCACTTACAGAAAAGACACCGCCTGTTCTGGAAACAGCAAGGGTCTGGACACTAGCGATATGTGCTGTCCACCTCAGGCAGAGGGGGCATAGATACACTATGTGAGCCGGGCCTTCCCTTAAGTTTGATTTGCCTATGGCAAACACTAGTAAATATATTTATTAAAAGTCACTGCTTTAGTTCTGGCTCCCATTAGCTAGAAGTTCCTCCGTCTATATTTGAGACTGAGAGGCCACGTCTAACACCCTCTTCTAAAAGCCTTTTTCAGGCGAAGGTTTGATCCTGTTCTGGTTCTGGGATCGGAAACACCTCCGAAAACTCAAACACGCTTCAAAAACAAGCGTCAAAATTAGCTGTGTGGAATCATATGAGTCCACAACACCGCGCAATCAGGAGCTCACTTTATTTCTTATACTACTGTGGCAATTTGAAACCAACTCAGATTGGTTGCTACAAAGGCTACCTTATATTTTCTCTAAAGCAAATGCTGCTTTACTGAAGGAGCTAAGTCCAGGGCGCTACCATATTGAGTAGCATCACCTTTACAGACCACATCAGACATCAAGATAAAGGGGTTTTCCCCCATTGCAACTGTTTTTTTTTTATGACCTAACTTCGATAAAGGAAAAAAATGTGCCTAAAGAATGTGACATAGTGGGCTGGAGTCCCATATGACTAGAGAGCGCATCCATCACTGCAAATCTATGAGAGCCTCCCACAGGAATCCAAATAGTCTTTTATATCAGAATAGAAAGTGAGCTTTAAAAAGGGCACATAATAATTTTTTTTATGTGATGGCCTCCAAGTACAACTGAGAGCACATTCTTCGAAGTACATGACTCAGGATTTTAAGCCAAACGCTTGGAAAAACATACTTTTTTCATTGAAGAGTCTCTACATCTGTACCAAATGATAGGGTGTTTGCCCCTAGCACCACCAGTGCAGAGTAGCGAGTAATTGCTAGGTGGTAACAAGGCGCTTTAACGATATCCGCAACAGGGCGGTACAAGTTTCCGCTGGATGGGGGTTAAGGGAGTGCTGCTTCTCTAGATAGGTGCACCAGAGACCTAGCTATCCTTCTGATCTTCCTCTAGAACAGTTCATTGCATATTTAATTGCGCGCTAGAAGAAGCATGCATGGCGCGTAAGTCCTCTCTCCCCGACCATATATGGTAGCAACTCCTTCAAGGAGTGACGATATTCCCGAAATCGCCTGGAGGTATGTTTTCTTGCGTGTATTACATTTATTTTTCAGATTTGCATTCCTTGTAACAGAACAATAGAGGGTTAAAGAAAACAGGGAGTTCATAGACCTACTGCAGGTTTATTGACGTTTTAAATCCACTCGTCCTTTGTGTGTTAGGGGTGAGGCCATTTATGAGTTACTTTGTCTTTGGGTGACAGATGCATTGTGACTACGCGATGTGGCAACCATGTGCAATGCATGATTCCAGTGGAACAGCTGAGGTAACTCACATCCGCCCTTGCCGTCCGGCCCAGCTCACAACTAATGCTCGATCAGAATGACTCATCACATGTGCACTCACTGTGGGGCGTGTCTGCATGAGGAGTGAAGATACTGCTGCTGAGAGTAGTAACCACGTCCCTACCATTTCACATCTCTGCTTGGGCAAAGCCAGGCATATCAAAGAGAGGCAACTGTTGTAAAGAAGCAACCCCTCTTAAAGCTTGTCCTAATATAATAAACCTCTATAGTTGTACACAAACAGTAGATAAAATCTGCTCAACAAAGCAAAATCAGAACAGCAATGTATTTGTAATCATTTACCATTCTGCTCTATAATTAGTATTAAGAAATCCAGCTAATCATTGTGGTGAGATATAACCACTTTAAAGTCTCCCAGAATTGAGAGAGAAAATGTTATCTAGAGTTAGATTTTACTTTTACCGAATTAGATACAGTATTAAAGGAAGTACACATTGGGCTAATACTTATTGTCGGTTCATATCTGAGGGGAGAAGCATCAACCCTAGATTCACTGACAACCAAAAGAGAAAGCCATTGTGTCATGCTCCGCCCCATTATGTTGTGCACATAGAATCAAATGCAACAATTTTGTCTGGACATTCCGTATATAATAATTTCTCCGCACAAATTAAATACATTTACGTAAAGGCTCCTCGTTCACAACGGCTTATTGAGGCACGATTTGGCGCCGTAACTCCGGCGGCCCCGGATTTGCGCTGGCAGTACGGCAGCCAATCCGTCCGCGTAGAGTCATTAGCGGTAAACCCACTGCTCTCATAGAGAATAGTGGATTCCGTCGCTCCCCTGGTCCCGCGGCGTTACACCTCGGGCGAATGACCTGCCGGCGGGGGAGTAAAGTGACGATGCACATTATTAGCAAGGCGCGGGCACCACGCGTAAGATAATGCATTGTCTATGTGGGCGCGCGGGAGCCCCTTCCCGCAGCCAGACCGCCCCGCCGCCTTTATTCACGGTTCGTATTTTTTTAATTAAATGAGCGATTTGTGAGGTCACATACGGCGCTTAAAAAATTAATATATAGATATATAATCACAATCACAAATCCGTCGGGAATAAAGCCGTGTGAACATCGCCTTAAAATCTTGTTATCGGCCATTTTATGTTTTGCGACAGAAGGCAGCTGCGGTCAAATAAGCCTTATTCACTAGCTGGGCAGGCTATTATCTGCCACCTGCAAAGCAATCGGATCCAGAGGCTCCTGATGCTCCTACCAGCACCCAACTAGATTAGAGCCATAAATGTGGAGGGGGGGGGGGGGGCATTTAGCTTGGATGAAGATTTACTGAAAACTCACTGCCATCTCAAAACACCAGCCAGTATCACTCTGCTCTAACACCGATGTGGGGCAAAACTTGTTCGTCTGAATGCCATCGCTGTCTGTAAGAATGATACTGGCTTGCTAATATCACTTTTGGCTAAGGGGTTAGTCTCATACATGATATCATTTTACCCTCAGTCCTTTTTAAGTGGCGGAATTTGAATTCAGCGTAGTTTACTGGCTTATACTGAGGCTGGTGCAGTAGAAAGAAGTCTATACTATAGCAACCAGTGACTGACAGCCTATGCAGAGAGAATTGAACGATCTCTAGCTATAGCAACCTCAGGTGGGCTGACAGCCTATTCAGGAGAGATTGAAGCATGTCTCTAAGGCTATAGCAACCCAAAGTGCTGTACAGCCTACATGGGAGATAAAACAGGTCTGTAGTTTTTGGGGGCTATAGATGACGACATCATGGAGCTGGATGGTGGCAGCCCATACAAAGAGGGGACTATCCTGAGATGGAAATAGGTAGACCACTGTTAATGGACAATCAATAGTGTACAAAGTGTCTAGTTTTTGCAAGGATATCTTAATATAACAAAAAAAAAGGACAATCCTTGTAGTAGAGTAACAACCCCCTTAAAGATTCAGTGAGCACGCTGGTTTTCTTAGTTTCATTTTGAATCAGGCGTGTTCAACTGGGCTTCTATTCTAGAGCTGCAGTAGAAGCCAGGATTCTGTAGGGTGGCTATGAGCATACAGATAGCTGGACAATGCCTATCAGAAAGCAGAATCAAACAGGTCTGTAGCTATAGCGACCATGAGGAGGCCTAATGCACGGCCCATACAAAGAGAGGTGATTTATCTATGAATCAGGTAGGACACTGTAATTGGCACGATATACAATGTAACTTGTTTTTGCAAGAATTGTGTAACATAAAAAAGCAGGCAATCCTTGTAGTGAGACAACGGCTACAACTCCCCTTTGTAAAGATTCAGTGAGTCGCGAAGCCAGAATTGAGATATTGTTACATCCAACAGAGGGGTTGCTTGAGCTTGCTCATCTGTTCTTTCCCATAATGGCGCTCTGTGATTATGCAGATGGGGCTTAAGCTAGAAAGGCAAAATAGGAAAAAAGTGCTAATGCTCGATACAACTCTGCGCACCTATATGATTGGCTCTCACCCCCGTACAAGAGAGAGCAGATTCCGCCCAACTCTGAAGTGTTTACTACCACATTGATAGTTTTTCGTATCTTTTCCGTCATGGGGTTACTATAACCACGGCTCCTCCTCCATTACCCGCAGGATCTGCAGATTAATCAATTGGACGCGAAAACCTCAGCCCACTATTTCGCACCTCCTTTTTCCCACCCTTCCTTTTGAATTGGAAATGTAATGTTCTAGTTAATCATATCTGAAATGTTTTTACTGGAATGGATCTGCGTCCCCCACCCCGGAGGCTTGTAAAGAGGGAGAAAAAAAAAAAAAGTGGCAAAAAAAGACGGATTATGCACGGCAAGCTTCTTGTTCGCTACTACATAACAAAATCTAATCAATTGGCTAGCCCTATTATTTTTGCCGTCATGGGCTAGTTCCAGAGTGATGTCTCACTGACTAGGAAAATAGTCTTCATTGGAGCCTGATAAATGACAGCTATAGCGAACCGAAGGATTAAGGGCCGCAGAAGCGGAACAGTGGAAATTGTTATAAATGTTTGAGATTCCCAGATCTGATTTTTTTTGTTTTCTACCCCTGTCTCTCTTCGGAGAACTGCCTCAAAACTGCGTTGATTCATCAGATCGGCATCATGAAGATGTACCAGGACTAAATACGACGTCTGCCGCAGGCACATACCAAGCAAGTCATTAATCATTTGGCTTGATGGTGGCTCATGCAGAAGGAAGATGGGAATGAGGCGGATTCATTTGCTAACAGCCTGCTTACTTGAAATGGAAAGGGGAATAATGACACGTCGTGTTGTAAGAGGAGTGCGATAAAATGCTAATTGTGGCAGAAAATGAATATTTGTTCTGTAGCAAAAAAACGTTAGCACGCAACACACTCTCTCCTCTGATGATCTGGGAAATGTATTCGAAATCCGGCGAACTCCTCCGTGGGCTTTACATTCTGTTTCACGTCTGGGTGGGGGTTGGGTTATATCTCGATCCTGCTCCTCCATATTGCCCAATGCCATGTAATAATACAAGAAATTGAACATTGGTCGGCACAGTCAGTTTGAAGATGATCAGCTGAACCCGGCGGAACAACTCAACACAACATTATTAACCTCTGAAGGTGATTTGTTTTGAAACTTAAGAGCTTTGAAAATGCCACATTAGGTGTTCAGGGATGGCGAGGCGACAATCGCTCCCCGCTTACCTCCTTACATGCTGTATCCTTACAGTGAGATAGATCAGGAGAAATCCTACGTTTAACTCCCTCTAATGCAGAGCACTGGGGGCCAACAGACATGATGGGGGCTAGGTATACAATCAGTCTATTATCCCTAGCCTCATCTCTTTATTCACTCTCATTCGCCGCCCGCCCAGCTACATTGCCCTCGCCTTTTCTTTGGCTACTTTCTGCTTCTTATTCTGGGGGGGGGGAGGTTCCTACTTTTATTCATTTCTGTCCTTTTCTTTCTCTCTCTTTCTAACAATCTCTTTCTTTTTTTTTTTTCCGTTTTCCTTCCACGCTTTTTTTCACCTGTTTTTAATCTCTATATTTTTTCCTTTTCTGAAGATGGTCAGGTTCTTTGATTGTTTTATAGTTCCCCTTCATTTCTTCACTTCTTCGCACCCCTAACCAGCCCTCTGCTTTCTCTCTCCCCTGCTTCCTCCTTTTCTCTCTCTCTTCCTCATCCCCTGCTTCCTGCCTTTCCTCTCTCCCTGCTCCGCTCTCATCAATCCACACACTACGACCCCATCACCACAATCATCCTCTCGTCATCACCCTCTCCTCTTTCTCTCCTCCCCTAATCGCGACAGGACTCCTATCCCTTCTCTTCTCCTCCCTTCCATGCTCTGCTCCTTTCGTCTACTACACCCCTTGCATCGCTCCTTCTCTCTCATCCCTCGCCGTTGCTCCCTCCTTATCTCTCCTCTCCCTTCCTCCCTTCCTCTCTCTCTCCCTCCTTCTCTCCCTCCCTCCTTTCCTCTCTCCCTCCCTTCTTTACTCCTTCCTCTCTCAATCCTTGCTCCTCTATACTCCTTTCATCTCTCTCCTTGCCTCGCTCCTTTCTCTCTCTCTCATCCCTTGACTCCTCCTCTTCGTTCTCATCCTCTCCCTTCTCCTCTATTCTCTCCTCTCCTCCTTGCTCCTCCTTTCTCTCTCTCACCCTGCTCCCTACGTAACCTTTCTCTCATCATCCTCCCTATCTCTCCCAGTGCCCTCCTTTCTCTACTCCTCGGCCCTCTCGCTCCTCCTTGTTCTTCTCTTCTCTCTCGGCACCTGCTCGCTTCCTCTTTCTCTCCCTCAGTCCCCTGCTACCTACCTTTCTCTCTCGCCCACGCTCCCTAGCCATTTCTCTCTCCTCTCTGCCTACCCCCCGCTCTCCTTTCTCTCTATCATCTCCCATCGCTCCCGCTCACTCGCTTTCTCAGCCCCAAGCCGCTCATCCTTTCCTCTCTCTCTCTCCCCTGCTCATCCTTTCTCTCTCTCCCCTGCTCCTCCTTTCTCTCTCCCCCGCCCCTCCTTTCTTTCTCCCCTGCTCCTCCTTTCTCTCTCCCCCGCTCCTCCTTTCTCTCTCTCTCTCTCCCCCGCTCCTCCTTTCTCTCTCTCTCTCCTCCCTCACTACCTTTCTCATCTCCCGCTCCATTCCATTATCTCTCTCACTCCGCTTGCTCATCCTTTTCTCTATCCGTCTCACCACCTGATCCTCCTTGATATATAAACCATCCACCCCCCAAGAAATGAGGGAGAAACTGCTCCTCCTTCCGGCTCTCCTCTAGATCCTCTTTCTCTCCTTCCAACGCCTATTTCCTCTTACTCTCACCCAAGCTCCGCCTTTCTCTCTCTTCTCTCACCCAACTCCCTCTTCTTGCCCCCTCCTCCTCCTTTCTCTCTCGTCCTTTGCACATCCTCCCCCCCTCCTCC
Source organism: Phyllomedusa bahiana (assembly GCA_025379985.1). NCBI lineage: Eukaryota > Metazoa > Chordata > Amphibia > Anura > Hylidae > Phyllomedusa > Phyllomedusa bahiana. The sequence continues at coordinate 158,044 of JAODAL010001117.1, read as the reverse complement.
TCTCTTCTCTCGCGTCCCCCGCTCCTTCTTTCTCTGCTCCTCCAAACCCCACCCCCTCCTACCTTCTCTCGTATCTCCCCCCCCTCCTCCTCTCTCTCTCCTCCCGAAAAGAGAAGATTTAGAGATTAAAAAATAATAATTTAGATAGAAGAATATAAAAATAATAATTTAATATATATAAATATAGATAATAACTAATACGTTATATTATATAATAGAAAAAAGAAGAATGCTATATATATAATCCCACTTCTCAGTACTCTCTCCCCAAACGAATAATGGAGAGATAGATAAAACACCTCCTTTCTCTCATCTCTCCATCCTCTCCGCCCTCCTTCCCTCCTTTCTCTCTCTTCTCTCAAACCCCAGCTCCGCATTTCATCATCTCTCTCTCTCCCCCGCTCCTCCTTCTCTCATCTCCCTCACTCCCCGCTCCTCTCCTCCCTTCTCTTCTCCTCTCTCCGCTCCCCCACCACCCCACCACCCCCCTCCCAAATCCCCACCCCCCCACACAACCCCCACAAAAAAAATAAATTTAAAGGAAAAAAACAGCTACATAATTTAGAGATATCCTATTCTCACACCTCCTCCCTTTGATCTCCTTCGACTCCCCCCTCCTCCTTCTATCTCCCCATTCCTAATTGAGATATAAACCCCACTTACTAAGGAGAGAGAAAAATCTCTAATAATTTCACCTTCTCCCTACTTCCATACATTTATATTAAATAAATAAGTGGAAAAGTGAGAGAGAAAAAATTGAATTAAGAAGTTAATTTTTATATAGAAAAAAAGAGAAGAAGGGAGAGAGAAAAAAGAATAACATAAGTAGATAGAGAAAAATAAGAAGGGAGAGATTGATAAGTAAAAAGAGAATAGGGAGAGAAAAATAATAATTTAATATAAAAAGAAATAATTACTTTATAGTTAGATATATATAGATAATCAAAAAATAATATTATATAGAGTATATAAAGAGAATAATATACTTTATAGTACAAGATATATATATATATATCATACAAGATAATAATGATATAATATATACTATAATATATATATTATTATAATGAATCACTCTCTGTCAAAACTCAGCGTCGATTATTTATATATAATATGAATATATAATATATAAAAAAAAAAAAATAATTATTTTATAGTATATAACATTTATATAACCCTCAAACATAATCTTAATGTAGATTAAATATAAAATAAAAAAGAATGAGTAAATTGAGATATGAGATAGAATAAAAATCTAACTAAATTTATATATATAATCATTTAAAAAAGCGACTTATAAAGAAATTTAGAGAAAAGATAAAAAAAAATAGTATAATAGTGATGATAAGAGAAAAAGTATGAAATTAAAAAGAGAAAGAAGTGAAGTATAGAATTTATATAGATATAGTGAAAAAAAAGTGAGGATGTTTTTTTGAAGAATAAAAAAGAGAGGAGAAGAAGTGAGAGAGATAGAAATAAAGATGAGAAGAAGGGATAAGAAAAATGATAAAAAATAAGAATGAGAGCAATTGTTATTTTCCGGAAGTTTCAACCCGTGAATCGGTTTGCAAATCTTCAGTACCAGTCTCTCTATCCCCTGAGTGATAGCCATATTAAATTAAAAAGCAAGGATCGTATCGTCAATCATCACAAATGCTCACTCCCATGCTCCACGTCATCAAAACAACCCGCCTCCTCCTTTCTCTCGCTCTCTCAAGCCCCCGCTCGCTCACTTTCTCTTCAGCTCTCAGACCCCTCGATCCTCTCTTTCAGGCCTCCGCCTCTCAAACCCCGGCTCCTTCTTATCGCTCGCGGTATCTCTTCCAGAAAATAATTCCAACAAATAAACACCCCACGCCTTCTCTTCATTCGTCAATCAGGCTCTCAAACAAACGGCGGCTCCATGCATCCACCTTCTTTCGGCATCGCCTCTCGCCACTGCGGCTTTCCTGCCTTTCGCCTCAGCCTCACGACTTCCCGCGGCGTCCTCCTTTCGCTCGCCTCTCCCCGCAGCTTTCTAGCTCGTTATCTATGCACCCCCCTTTCATCGCATCGCTTCAAGTCCCCTCAGCACAACTGGCCCTTTTAAAAGATCCCTATAATTAGCGTTCGCTCTCTTTCGGCTGTCGCAGCATCTCCCGCCTTCCCACCACACGCGCAATCCTTCCATTTCGCTCTCTCTCACCCCGCAGCTCCTGCGCTTTTTCGCCCTCGCTCTCGTAACTCCCTGCGCTCGCTCTTTCGCAAAGTCGGCATCTCCCTCCCGCAGCCATCCTCTTTCGCTCGCTCTCCCCCGTGGCCTTCTCCACTCCGCGCGCTCCTTTCCTTATGTCAGCAATAGACTACAGCTCTCCTTCTAACGACGCCCCGAAGCGCTTCCTCCCTTTCGCTCCGGCCAGTCTCCTGGACCCCGCGCTCCTTCCTTTCGCAATTCGGCCTGCTCCTCCGCGGCTCCTCCTTGTCGCGTCTGGGCTTATCTCCGAGCCCCGGCGCGCTCTCTCCCATTTCGCTCGCCGGAAAGATCGTTTCCCTCTCGACATACCCCGCCGCATTCCTCCTTTCCGCACGCTCACGATCTAATCTCCAACCCCAAGCGCGTCACTCCTTTCGCTCGCTTCTCCTATCACTCTCTTCTCAAACCGCGCTCCTCATCTTTCAGCTCGCTCTCCCTCTACAGCCTATTTGATCGTGAAGATCGAACTGAACTCGACCCTCCTCGCAGCTCCATTGGCCTTGCCTTAGTCATATCTGCGTCCGGCAATTCATCCACCGCAGCTCCTCCTCCTTTTTCCGCGTTCGGCTCTCCCCCCGCGGCGGTCGCTCCTTCCCTTTTCCGCATGATCAACATGTTGCTCTCTCCTGTGCGTTTTCTCATCTTCCCGTCGAGCACTCCTGTCTCCTTTTCCGCATTTTCTAGCTCTCTACTCTCTATCTCCGTCGCCGATTCTGCACCACCGAATCTTTCTTTCTAGCAGTCTATCTCCTTCTTGCCCTCCCCTTCCTAACCCTTACATTTCTCTCCCTCATCTTGCTCTTTATCTCTTTCTATCTGAACGCGTTCTCTGTTCTGGCGCATCTCAATTAGCGCGTTCGCATCTGCTCTCTTATTGCTATCGACTTTTCTACTTGATTTTTCATGTTTACTCGCGTCCATTCTGTTTCTTTCATCTTTTCTGTAACTTCTTGTATTTCTCTTATTTCTTTTCTACACACTCTCTTTTGTATCGATTATCTCACCCATTATCATCGTTCTTGGACTCATACTCCGCAGTAGTTTGCAGAATCTCATGATTTCATCGCCGTCTAATCTCTGAACATAGACAAAACAATCTGCTTGTTGAATAAGAAATCCTCATAGTTTCAGGTCCTTTCATGAACTACTCCACTCCACATAATAAAATGTCTCACTACACACGAGTATATTTGCAATTGCGAGTGTTACGGATGTATCTCTGGATGACATTTTCTCTATAAACACCACGCGATTGTTCCACGCGGAGTTTTTAAATATTTTTTTAACTAACATGTAGGCAGTCAGCGAGCCGAAGCAGTGATGGAGGTTATGCAATTAAATGATGCTTTTTTCTATGCAAAGATTTAGTAGCTGAACAGATGGACCCTTCCCTCAACGTGAATGTGGCACAGAAGAAGACATTCATTTCACAGCTTGCCGATTATAAACATGTAAATGGTATCAAAGAGTCTGGAATTAAACTGTATCTTAATATTGCTTTTCAATTTATCAACAGTAACACATTGTTAGATTTGTCTTTTACTTGGGGTTGATATTAATTCCTGAGGAAAGGCGTCAGATCGAGACAGTAATGTCATATAAATATAGCGATATTTAAGGCAGGCATCGAGTGGATAATTGCATAATTTAGCTTCTTAACACTACAAGAAAGCCTTAATTTTTCTTTTTTTTTTTAACTCCCTGGCTTTGCTGTAATACCAATCTCCTACGTATGGTCTATCGTAAAATGCGAAGACAGATACACCTCAAGCAAATGGCTATAAAATGCATTAAATGATTTTGATAATTAAAGTTGCGCTTGTATCGTTATTGTTTGGTTGGGCTCTGTTCGACATATGTGGCATTCTGGCCGTCCCATTCATAACAATGTTCTGCCGCTCACTATAATTGACTACAACAACATTGCCACTGTTACTTCTACAAAAAGATTATCCTGGTTTTATGCTATGAACAGCACTGGTAATCAAATTGCTGGAGGAAATTGAGGCATCATGGGGGGGAGATCACTGTAAGAGAGGTGAACTGTGGCCTTAAAGGGTTTCAAGATTAGAGACCAAGTGAAAACGAGTCCGCACTTTTGCAATTTGATGCATCTTGCAAAGGCTGGTCTTTTTTCACGGTATCCCCATCTGTCATTTTTTGTAACAACTGATTCCGCTAGTGGGCCGGTCGTATTCCGCACTCCACTCGCATGTCGATATTGCGCTGTGGTAATTTACCATTCGAGTCCTCGAAAATCCCCCCCTATCGTGTTCACGGGACAGCCCAGCAATTCCTGCGCAATGGGGCTCCGTGATGTGGAGCGGCTCTGTAGTGGAAATTGGTGTGAAACAGACGAGATGTGGCAACGAGAGAGAGATTTCAACTTTCAGGTGTGCAGTGCGGCGTTAGCCGGCTGTTCGCACGGACAGCGGGGCAGGTTGGTAGGTTCGGGAGGGTGTATATATGCGTGCAGGGGTTTCGGCGCTGTTCACTGAAGCGATGCAGAGGTCCTGGCAGCAGAGAGAGAATCATGTGCATTTCACATGTAAATCACAAACGCGATAAGGCTATTTCACTAACGGCTTAAACGGCGGAAGGCGAAATTACGGGCCCGCGCATTTTCAGGGCCTGTGTGGCCGGGAGTCGGGCGGTGCTCGAGGTCACCGTAGCTATCGCCTGCCCATAGAACCAGATTCACAGCGTAGCGGCGCGTATACGCCGCTAGGAAGTGACATGACAATTATCTCCATCACGCCCTCCGGGCTGTAAACTACCGATGCAGGAGAGGAAGACGTAATCCATAGTTCTCTATGAGATACTGATGGATTACCGTAATGAATGGCCGTATGTCGGTCGGTGGCGTAATTATGGCGCCGAAGTGCGGGCAACAAATTACAAGCTTGAAATACGGCCGCATTCATTACGGTAATCCACAGTTACTCATAGAGAACTAAGAATTACTTTGTCTCGCTCTCGCCTGTCTCGGATCGAATTACAGCGCGAGGAAGGGTATGAATAATTGACATGTCACTTCGTGGCGCGTATACGCGCCAGCTAGCAGTGATTGGTCATTATGGGCCGCGAGGTGGCCAGGCCAGTCGGGGGGGGCCCCAGAAGCTTCTCGCCAACCGCCCACGACTGGGGGGGGGGGGGGGGGGGGGGGGGGGGGGGGACGGGGGGGGTCAGCGAGCGTAACTGGCAGGGGCGTAATTACGCCCGCATTAAGCCCGAGTGAACATAGCCAATCATCGGCTTGTGTTACATGTGACTGCACATGATCTCATCTTCTGCGGTTTTATATGACAACTGATCGTTGGGTCAGTGAACAGCGCAAATCCAGTCTGCCTACGGCATACGTCAGAAACTACAGCTGTACTCGCATGTACGTCGAACAGCGGGCAGACCCGGGCACGCAACACGTTGGAAAATCTTCTCTCATCGGTTGCCTACATCTCGTCTGTTTCACACCAATTTCCACTACAGAGCCGCTCCACATCACGGAGCATGCGGCTAGAAATGCGCGCTTCGCCGTGAACAAGACCAGGAGGGGGCCGACTCGAAGTAAATTAGCTGCACCAGGGTCACCATCCCCCCCAATGACAAGCAAGGAGGCGGAATAACAACCCGGCGCACTAGGAACAGTGTTAACAAAAAAATGAACAGAAGGGATACCGTGAAAAACAGACAGCTTTGCAAATGACATCCAATTGCAAAAGTGGCTCGTTTTCACTGTCCCCTTATTCTGAACACCCCTTTAAGGCCACATTCACCTCTACAGTGACTCCCCCTATTTCTATTTTTTGCCTCCTTATTCGATTTTTCTTTGTCAGTTTTTGACCTGCCAAAATGAAAGTTTTTTCGGGGATTGTAGCCCTTCGCTCTGTGTATTTTGACTTCAATTTTCTCAGATTTGATACCAGTGCTGTTCATAGCATTAAAACCCAGATTAATCTTTTTAGAAGTCAACAGGGCAATGTTGTTGTAAGTCACATAAGTGAGTGCGCTGGGAGGGCAAGAACCAGAACTTGTGAATGGATGGGCCAGAATGCCCCATGTGAACGAGAGGCCCAAACATAACAATACAACAAGGCACTTCTTATAAATATCTAATCATTTAAGGCATTTAGCTTTGCTGTATCGTCTTGCTTTACTAGACCATACGGTAAGGAGATGGTATGTACAGCAAAGCCAAGGGTTAAAAAAAAAAAAAAAAAATTAGGTCTTGGTGTTAAAAGTAATTATGCAATTATCACTGTGCCTGCCTAATAGCATATAAGGGTTTATACATACTGCCTCGAATCTGACGTCTTCCTCCGTAAGTATAAGTGATTAAAAAGTACAAAGCAAATCTAACAATGTGTTACTGTTGATAAATTGAAAAGCAATATTAAGATACAGTTTAATTCCAGACTCTTTATACTTTAATGTTATAATCGGCAACTGTGAAATCGAGTCTTTTCTGTGGCACATTCAGGAGGGAAGGTTCATCGTTCATGAAGACCCCCCCACTCTAAATCTTTGCCTATAAAACAGAATCATTAAATTGCCATAACCTCCATCACTGCTTCGGCTCGCTGCTGTAATTAGTTTTAAAAAATATTTAAAAACCTCGGTGGAACAATCGCGTTGTATAGAGACATATGAATCAGAGATACATCGTACACTCGCAAATTGAAGATATAAGAGGTGACAGACGTTTATTCAGGTGGAGTCTCATGAAAGGACCTGAAACTATGAGGATTTCTTATTCAACAAGCAGATTGTTTTGTCTATGTTGCTGAGAGTTAGACGGGCAATTGAACAGTCAGAGATCAGGCAACTCACGGGAAGAGATTGACCAAGAAACATGATAATGGGGAGATAGACCGATACAAAAGAGAGGTAGAAAAGAAATAAAGAGAAATACAAGAATACAGAAAAGATGAGAAACAGAAGGAAGGAATGAAATGCCCCCCAGCAAGTAACAACGAGGGAATAGGGCATATAAAAGTAGGAGTGACGTAAATTGAGAGGCCAAACAAGAGAAGGTTAGACTAGAAAGAGATAAAGAGCAAGAGAGGGAGAGAAAAAGTAAGGGTAAGGGGGGGGGAAGAAGGAGATAGAGAGAGAAAGGACGGGGGAGAGAAGGAGAGAGCACGAGCGAAGGAGAGCGGCGGGGGAAGAGCGTGCGAAAGAGAGGAGCGCGGGAATGAGTAGGAGTCCGAAAGGAGGAGCGTAGTGGAGAGCGAGCGAAAAGAGTGACCGAGGAGAGGCGAGCGAAAGTAATAAAAAAAAAAGAGGAGCGCAGGGGGGAGAGCGAGGGCGAAAGGAGGAGGCGGCGGGGAAGAGGCGCTGCAAGAAAGGGAGGACCGCGGGGAGAGCGAGTCCAAAGGGAGCGCGGGGCGAGGAGCGAGAGAAGGAGAGCCCAGGGAGAGCGAAGGCGAACGGGGGAGGGGGAAGAAAGGGAGGAGGAGCGCGGGGGAGAGCGAGCGAAAGGAGGAGCGCGGGGGAGAGCGAGCGAAAGGAGGAGCGCGGGGGAGAGCGAGCGAAAGGAGGAGCGCGGGGGAGAGCGAGCGAAAGGAGGAGCGCGGGGGAGAGGGCGACGAAAGGAGAGCGGCGGGGAGAAGGCGATCTGCGAATGCAAGGAGAGCGCTGGGGGAGAGTGCGACGGTAAAGGAGGAGCCGGGGTAGAAGCGAGCGACAAGGAGAGATGGGGGGAGAGAGAGCGAGAGGAGGTGCGCGGGGGAGCGAGAGAGAATGGAGGAGCGCGGGGGAGAGCGAGCGAAAGGAGGAGCGGGGGGGAGCGAGCGAAAGAAGGAGCGGGGGAGAGCGAGCGAAAGAAGGAGCGGGGGAGAGCGAGCGAAAGAAGGAGCGGGGGAGAGCGAGAGAAAGGAGGAGGCGGGGGGAGAGGGCGGGAGAAAGGAGGAGCGGGGGAGAGCGGAGAAAGAGAGAAAGCGCGGAGAGCGGGAGTAAAGTGAGTGAGAATGCGGCGGGGAGTAGCGAGCTAGAAAAGAGGGAATGCGCGGGGGGAAGCGAGAAAAGGAGAGAAGCGCGGGGGGGGGGAGAGCGAGAGAAAGGAGGAGAAGCGCGGGGGGGAGAGCGAGAGAAAGGAGGAGAAGCGCGGGGGGGAGAGCGAGAGAAAGGAGGAGAAGCGCGGGGGGGAGAGAGAGAGAGAAAGGAGGAGCGGGGGAGAGAGAGAGAGAGAGAAAGGAGGAGCGGGGGAGAGAGAGAGAAAGGAGGAGCGGGGGAGAGAGATAGAGAGAAAGGGGAGCGTGGGGGGGAAGAGAGAGAGAGAAAGGAGAGAGGGCGGGGGAGCAGTGGAGAGAGAGAGAGAGAGATGGGGGGGGAGAGGGAGAGAGAGATGAGGACGGGAGAGGGAGAGAGAGGGAGAGAGAAAGGAGGAGCGGGGAGAGAGAGAAAGGAGGAGCGGGGGAGAGAGAGAGAGAAAGGAGGAGCGGGAGAGTAAAGGAGGAGGGGGCGGGGAAGAGAAAGGAGGGAGGCGTGGGGAGAGAATGATGAAAAGGAGGAGCGGGGAGAGAGAAAGGAGGAGCGGGGGAGAGAGAAAGGAGGAGCGGGGAGACGATAAAGTAGGGAGCGAGGGACGGGCAAAAATATTATTATAATGATTATGGGGGGCGGGGGAGGGGGGTAATAGGGGGAGAGAGATAAGGAGGACACGGGGGTAGGAGGACAGGAGGAACGTGGGGACGTAGAGTAAAGGAGGAACGGGGGAGAGAGAAAGGAGGAACGGGGGAGAGAGAAAGGAGGAACGGGGGAGAGAGAAAGGAGGAACGGGGATAGTAGATAAGTGCAAGGAGACGGGAGAGGAGAGAGTAGAAAAAGGAGGAGCGGGAGAGAGAGAGAGAAAGGAGGAGGCGGATAGGGAGTAGAGGAGAGAAAGGAGAGCGGGGATGAGAGAGAGAGTAAAGGAGGAGGCAAAGGAGGGGAGTAGTAGAGAGAGAAAGGAGAGAGGCTGGAGGGAGAGAGAGAGAGAAAGGAGGAGCAGGGGAGAGAGAGAAAGAGAGAGCGGGGAGAGAGAGAGCATGGAGAGAGCGGGGGAGAGAGAAAGGAGGAGCGGGAGGTTGAAGAGTAGAGAAAAAGAAGGAGCGGGTGGAGAGAGAGTAGGAGGACAAGGATGGAGGGGGTCGGGATGGAGAGAGAGAAAGGAGGAGCGGGAGGGTGAGATGAGCATGGAGGAGGCGGTAAGAAAAAAAAAAGTGGGAAAAAAAAGGGAGAGGGAAAAAAAAAAAGGGGGGGAAAAAAAGGGGTTATAAAAAGGAGGGGGGAGGGGAATAGGGGTAAAAAAGGGAAAAAAAATTGAGAGAGAGAAAGGAGGAGCGGGGGAGAGAGAGAGAAAGGAGGAGCGGGGGAGAGAGAGAGAGGAGGAGCGGGGGAGAGAGAGAGAAAGAGTGTGTTGGGGGGGAATAGAGATGAGATAAGGAAGGAGCGTGGGGAGAGAGAGAGAGAAAGGAGGAGGGGGGGAGTGAGAGAGAGAGGGAGAGAGGAGAGAGGGAGGCATGGATGAACAGAAAGGAGGGGCGGGGAGAGAGAGAAAGGAGGAGCAGGAGAGAGAGAAAGGATGAGCAGGGGAGAGAGAGAAAGGAGGAGCGGAGAAAGGAGGAGGCGGGGAGGGGGGGAGAAAGAGAAAGGAGAGCGGGAGAGCAGAGAGAGAAAAGGAGGAGGCGGGGGAGAGAGAAAGGAGGAGCAGGGAGGAAATGAGAAAAGGTGGGGAGGGAGAGAAAAGGTGGGGGGGGGGGGGGGGGGGTGTAGGGGGAGGAGCAGGGGAGAGAGAGAAAGGATGAGCAGGGGAGAGAGAGAAAGGAGGAGCGGGAGAAAGGAGGAGCGGGAGAGAGAGAGAGAAGGTGGATGGGGGAGAGAGAGAGGGAGAAAGAGGAGGGAGGGTTGGGGTTTTTATATTTTTTGGTGGTAGTGGGGAGTTGTTGGTGTTTTGTTGATGGGGGGAGTTATTTGTGTGAATGGTGTGATGTGTATTGTGGTGGGATGGGTGTGTTGTTTTGGTGTGATTGGTTTGTGTTTTGGTTGATAGTTATTGTTTGGTGGTATTTTTGTGTTAATGGTGGTGATTGTGTAGTGAGTTGGAGGTATTGTGTTTTTTTTTTTGTGGAGATTGTGATTTTTTGGTTAATGGAGTGAGAGTTTGAAGTGTGTGATTGTTTTGGGTTCTTGTGTGATTAGTTGGATGGGTGTGTGTTGATTGGTATAGAGGGGGGAGGAGGAGAGTAGAGAAAGGAGGAGGAATGTGGAGAGAGAGTAAAGGAGAGATAGGAGAGAGAGAAAGGAGGAGCAAGGGAGAGAGAGAAAGGAGGAGCAAGGGAGAGAGAGAGAAAGGAGGAGCAGGGGAGAGAGAGATGATGTAGAGGAGTCATTGGGGAGAGAGAAGAAGGAGTGAGGGTGAGGGGAGAGAAAAGGAGGGGGCGGGGGAAGTAGAGAATTGAAGGGAAAGAGAAAAAGAAAAGAAACAAAAGGAAAATGGAAAGAAAAAGGAAAAATATAGAGATAAAACAGGGAAAAAAGAGAAACGGGAAGATAAGTATGTTGTTTAGTTAGAAGGGAAGGATTGATTTGATTTGTAGTTTGGTTGTATTGGTTTTTGGATGTTTTTTTTTTATTGTTTTATGTGTTTGGTGAAAAAAAAAAAAAAATTGTTTGGGTGGGGGTTGTTGAAGGGAAATAAAGAGATGATGGCTAGGGATAAATAGAACTATTAGTATACCTAGGACCCCCATCATGTCTGTGTTGTGGGTGGCCCCAGTGCTCTGCATTAGAGGAGTAGTAGGATTTCTCTGACTACTCTCCTGTAAGATGATACCGGCATGTAAAGCGCAGTAAAGCGGAAAGGCCGTCTTCGGCCTCCGCCCTGAACACAGTGGCATTTCAAGCTCTAAGTTCAAAAGCAATATCAGCGCTTCAGAGAGTAAAGTGTTGTGTTGCTGTTGTCCGCCACGCGCTCAACCGCTGATGCACTCGCTCAAACTGGACTGCCGCCATGTTCATTCTTTATTTACATGGCAAGGCGAGGATCGAAATAACCCAACCCCCACCCAGACGTGAAACAGAATGTAAAGCCCACGGAGAGCAGGGCCGATCATCAAGAAAAAAATGTGAGTTAGGTAGGAGATGAGTGTTTGTAATCCTGTTTTGTCTAAACATGAACAAATATTCATTTTCTGCCACAATTAGCATTTTATCGCACTCCTCTTACAACACGACGTGTCATATTCCTTCAAGTAAAGACAAGGCTGTTAGAAATATCCCGCTCCATTCCCAGCTCCCTCTTGGGCCTGAGCACAACACAGCCAAATATAATGATGTTAGTGCTGGTCCCCCCAGGCACCCCCACCCCCACACCCCCCCCCCCGGCAGACGTTCCAGTCCGTTACATTCATGATGCCGGATTCTGATCGCAAACGCGTTTTGAAGGCGATTCCGAAGAGACAGGGGGTAGAAAAAAAAAATCAGATTGGAATCTCAAACATTAAACAATTTCCACTGCCGCTCTGGGCCTTAATCTTGGTGATCGAGCTGTCCGTTTTTTTTTTTTTTATGTCAAGCGCTCCAAATGAAGACTAGTTTCCACAGCATCACTTGGAAGACAGCCAGAGCACGAAATAATCGGGCTACGGTCCATTCGATTAGGATTATTGTGCTGAACTAAAGAAGCCTTGCCGTGCAATAATCATCTTTTTTGCCACATTTTTTTTTTTTATCCCACTTACAACCTCGGTGGGGGACGACAGATCATGTCTCTAGTAATACAAACAAGTTTCGAGATATGGATTAAGCAATGAACATTACATTTCGCATTCACAAAGGAAGGAAGAGGTGGAAATTTGAGGATAGGGAGAGGTTTCAGATCGCATTGATTAACTGCGAACCTGCCTGGTTAATCGGAGGAGCCGGGTTATATAACCCCATGGAAAAGATACGTATCAATGTGTAGTAAACACTTCAGAGTGGGAATCTCTCTCTTGGGGTGATGAGGCAGCTTATTATAGTAGAGTGCGGGTGGGCGAGAGTTGTGAGATTGCTTTTTGTCCTTCTACTAAGGGGCATCTCATATCACAAAGGCATAATGGGAAAGCAGCTGAGCAAGCTCAAGGCACCCTCTGTTGGATGTTAACAAATCTCGAATTTTGGCTTCAGACCTTCACTGAATCTTAAAGGGGTTGTCTGCACTACAAGGATTGCTGCTTGTTTATGTTCACGAATCTTGCAAAAAACAGAGTTACTTTGTAATATGTGCCCATTAACAGTGTCCGTACTATATGTTGACCGCTATTCCGAGTATATTATAATCCCCTCTTGTATGGGGCTGCATAGGCTCCTTGCAGGATCAGCTATAGCTACAGACGTTGTTTGATCTCTTCTGAAATTTAAGCTGTCAGCACTGGTTGCTATAAGCTAACAGACCTGGCTTCTGAGCTGCAGTCATTAGATTGTAGAAGGCCAGTAAACATGCCCCTAGAATTCGAAATTGAACTAATGAAACACAGGTCTCACTAATTCTGTTAAGGGTTGTCTCACTACAAGATGCTTTTATATTAACAGATACGTGCAAAAACAAGACACTTTGTAAATCATATGTCCATTACCAGTGTCCTAGCCATATTCCTTAGATATCCCCCTTCGTAGTATGCTGCTGGGCGCATCCAGCTCCTGTGGTTGCACTATAGGCTGACAGACCTGTTCCTATCTCTCCTGATAGTGCTGTCAGCACTGGTGCTATAGCTAGAGACGGGGGGGTCTCGTTCAACTCTCTCCTGATAGCTGTCAGCACTGGTGGCGTATAGCTAGAGACCTGTTCAAAGTCTCTCGCTTGATAGCTGTCAGGCACTGGTTGCTATATGTGCTAGAGTTACGCTGGCTTCTACTGGCAGCCTAGTATAAGCTCCAGTAAAGCACATCCCTGAATTCAAAATGAACAGGCAAGAAAACAGACGTGAGGTAAAATGAATCAATGTAGGTGAGACTAAGCCCCTTAGCAAAATTTTTTTGTGATATTAGCCTAAGGCCGAAAGTATCACTCTCTAGGCAGACAGGCTATGCAGTTTGGCCCACATCGGTGTAGAGGCATAGTGATAGCTCGGCTGGTCTGGTGAGAGGCTGAGTCGAGTGGCTCAGAGAAGCTTCATCAAAGCTAAATGGGCCTAATCAAGTCTGGGGGCTGTAGGATCAGAGGGCCTCCGATTGGCCTTGCAAGGTGCAAGAAATACCGCCCAAGCTAGTGAAATAAGCTTATATGACCGCAGGCTGTCCCTCTTCGCAAAACTAAAATGGTCCGATACACAGATTAGGCCTGTGTTCACACGGCTTGATTCCCAGACCGGATTTTGTGCCGTATTGACCATCACAAATCCGCCGTGAATAGGGGGCGGGGCGGGGCGGGACTTGGGGGGGGGGGAGGACTCCCGGCACCATAGTACAATGCATTATCTACGGTGCGTACGGCGCCGAAATAGATGTGCATGTCAGGCTTTCTCGCCCCCGCGCGGATTCGCCGAGCGGGAGAGCACGAATCCACGGGTTCTCTATGAGAGCATTGGATTATGGGATACCGTAATTGACTGGGACGGATTTGGGCGCCGTACTGCATGGCGCAAATACGCCGGCGGGCGGAGTACGAGCGCCAAATCCGTGTCCAAATTAAGCCGTGTGAACGAGGCCATTAAACTGTATTTAATTGTGGGAAACAAGAAGGGGGGGGGTATATTGGGGGTATATATTATTATATTAAGGAACTGTCCAGACAAATTTTTTTACTGGTTGCTTTATTCCAAGTGGGCGACAACATATATAGGCGGAGCATGACAGATTTTGTGTGGGGTGGAGGATAGTGGGGTATGTTGATATAGGTGTTGAGTAAAAGATAAAGATATTATATTTGAAAGTATATTTGGTAGATTAAAAAAGGTGTTAAGGTTATAGATGTTATTATTGGTATTTTAGTATATTATGTTTTTATTATAAATTTTATGATGAGATGAGTTAAGGTTTTGGTTGAGATAATATTGTTGTAGGGTTTATGTTTGATTTGGTTTGTTAATTTGTATGGGATGTGAGGGGGGGAGGGGTATTGGGTGAGTAGGGTGGTATATGATTGTTATGGTGGTTTATTTTATTGGAGGGTTGTGGGTATATGTATTATGGGAAGAAGGGGTGAGAGAATTATTGGTTTGTTAGGGGGAGAAGAAGGATATGATGTGAGGATAGAGAGGATATTAAAAATATGATATGGGTGGATGGAGGGTTGTTAGGTTTGGATATGGGGGGATAGGTTGATTGAGATTGATTGGGAATGGTGGATGTAAGTTGGTTTAATTGGCTTGGGGGGGGGGTGGGGGGGGGGGGAGTTGTGTAAAAAGATAAAATTTGAAGATTTAGTATTTTTTTTTTTTTTTTTTTTTTTTTTTTTTTTTTTTTTAATAAAATTGTTGGGGGTGGGTGGGGTGGGGTGTGTTGGGGTGGTGGAATTAAAAGTAGTTAATTAATTGTTTGGTTGTGGGTGATTAATTTATAGTTTTTGTGTTTTTTGTTTTTGTTTTTTTTGTTTGGGTTTGTGTGTTTGTGGGTGAATAAACATTAGGAAAAAACTTAAAAGCAAAAATATATAAGTATATTAAAGATAAAAGAGACACAGTTAGACACAAGGCATTCTACACCCCCTACATACCCCAAAAAACAAAAGAAAAATACTCATAAATGGCATAAAAACAAATTAACAGACATGGGGGAGTGGGGGGGAGGGACTTAGCAAACATCACCATCCCAAATAACTGCATAGAACTCAGTTAAACCGATCATGTTCTGTTACAAGAAGCGAATCTGAAAGAAATAAAATGAACTTACATCCAAGCAATAACATACTCCAGGTCGGTATACGTCACTCATGAGGATGAACTCAATAATGTCGAGAGAAGACTTACTGGCAGCCATGCCAATGTTCTCTGGGAAATTAAATATGCAAGAAGTTCTAGGAACGATAGCTAGTCTCACATTGTGGCCACCCTACTATTGGCAGTAAGCAGACATCTCTTACAACGGCACTGAGAAACTGTATGCCGGCCTAGGATGATGTTAAAACAGGGGAAATCATCAAACAGCAATAACTCGTTCCCCCTCTGCACTGGTGAGGGCGAAACACCCACCCAATCATTTGTGTACAATGACGAGACTCTTCACATGAAAGGAAGTGCATGGCAAAGGTGCTTAAATTGGCCTTGATGTCATGTTCAAGATCAAGTTCACTTGTAGCTTGGAGCTCACATATAAAAAAATTAGTGCTTTTTAAACTCACCATTCTAGATAAAAAGACTTTGGTAGGCAACTGGTCTCAAGATTGGTGGATGTTCTAGATATGGGACCAGGCACATTGGGTTTGTATATCTACTATGACACATTTTTGGCACACATATCATGAGTCATAAAAAAAAACATGCAATGGAAAACGGCCCTTTAATTGTCTGATGTGGCTGTAAGGGATGCACTTCAAATAAGGTGCACCTGAGACTTAGCTCCCTTCAATATAGAAAGCACATTTGCTTTAAAAATAATAAGGTCATCCTTTTGGTTAAAAAAACAAACCAATCTAGAGGCTTGCGGCAGGGGGGCAAAGTATCATAAGAAAAAAATAAAAAGCTTGAGCTCTGATTGCTGTTGGCTAATGTACACAACAGCTAATTTTGACGCTTGTTTGAAGGGCGGGTTTCGGAGTGTTTCATCTCGCAGAACAGGATCAAAACGCTCGCCTGAAACAGGCTTCTTAAGATACGAGTGTTAAGACGTGCTCTCAGATCACCAAAATAAAGCGAATCTAGCAAGAGAATGCAAAGAGTGACCTTAAATAACTATAATTAGACTATTTTGCCATAGAGCAAACTTAAAAGGAACCGGTTCACCATAGTTTAATGCCGGTATCCCCCCTTGCTGTAGAAGACAGCAACTAGCATAGTTGTCAGACCTGTCTTGTTTATCCAAGCGGCTCGTGTCCGGCTTATTCTGTATAGATGCAAGCAGATTTTTAGAGCATTTTACCCCTTAAGATCTTATTCATGAGCAGGTGGCTAGCTCCGCCCATCTGAAGTTATTCACATGTTTCTACCTATTCGAAAGTAATAGGTTTGTTCAGTTGAAGTGGCGGGGCTAGTTTTTCTCCGATGCGCAGGGTTTGAAAACAACGGACACACTGAGAGGGACTCTTCGAATGACTCCATCTGGCTGAAAACTGCAGATTTGAGCATTACCATACACACAAACTAGTTAAAAACAGCATCTTACAAGAATAATGGACAACAGCGGCTGGAAAACCAAGCATTCCCGGCTCCGCCTGACATTACTCTTAGGTTCTGTCGCTCAGCCCAGGGGGCAAAAACTAATGTACAGTATCTCCTTTAAACTCTATCAGTTCTCAGATCTATAAAGCATGTTCTAACTTTTAGTGTCTTTGGACTGCCTTTTGGACAAGGTTTTCGCACAGTAAACATTATAGCCAAGTAAAAATGTGCCGAAAAACAGCTCTCAAAATTTCACCAAGAAACAGACCTAAAAATGGTGGGCCTAAGGCTACACGCTTCAGAAATTACATGTTTTTTTCTTTTTAGCGCTAAAAACAGCTTCCCGAAAGCGGCACGTAAATCGCTGTGTGTGTGAAACTACCAAACGTTTGTATTACATATGGAATCAATTAAATGACTGCTATAGAGGCGTTGAGGATGCTGTTTGGGAGGGTCAAAATACCATGCGCCCAAAAAGCGGGCTTGGAAAACTAGCGTCAAATCAGCGCGTGTGAACAAACCCTTAGTGCATCGCTTCCATCCGAATTACAGGTGCTTATTCGGAACGGATTGCCGCCGTATTACCGATCGTAAATCTCGTTCGCGAATCATCTGAAATATAAAGCTGCGAGCCATTTAATATTGGTTTTAATTGAGAAATACGTGGTCGTCGTTTAAGAGCGACATTATTTCTGTGGGCCGTATCTGCCGCCGCGCAATTTGCGGCCCGGCAAAAACATTGTGCAGTGTCAATTATTGTGCCAGATTTCGAGACGGATTTAGCCCCATAAAATGAATGGGGATTGTACAATCCGTCACGAAATACGATGCCACATCTTTGAATTTGGGGGGGACACTTATTTGCAACTTGATATTTAAATATTAATTTCGGAACGGATTTACGATCGGCAATCCACTTAAATACTTTTTTTTGAACGTTCTGGATAAACTAAGCCGTGGTAAACATAGCCTAATATAGGGAACAATAAAGTGGGTCTGCTGCTTGACAGTGTTGATAAATGAAGGCCCACCATCAATTATCTAATAAAGGCCGCCAAGTGTGTGCTCTGACAAAAAAAAAATTAAAATGGATTTAAAGCAACATACAATGGCCAACTCTCCCGTTTTTGGGTGGAGGGGCTCGGCGCTCATTTGGGGTCGCCCATCCCGCCCTCCTCATGGGGGGGATTGGCATTCAGCTTTAAATGACCGCGCAGGCGCCGGAGTAGCGGCTGGTGCGGACTACTCTGGCGCCGCCGGTCCGTTCCCACAGAGGCGGGTGAAGAGCGGGCAGTGGCTGCGCCCGCTTCATCTCAGCGGTGCCGGCAACGCGGTTCGCTGAGGCAGGAGAGAGGCAGAATGGGATCGCTCGCCTCCTCCCACTGTATCTCCAGGCGCCGGCTGTGCGCCGTACACACATGTCAGCGTCACAGTGGGAAAAAGAAAAGATAAGTGTACGCGCGGCATTGCTTCTCACATTCCGCTGTGACACCTGCTGATGAGATGTCCAGTCGTAGGGCGGCGCTGCGTTCTGCAGGAGCGGCTTGGTCAGGTTAGTGGATTTTATTATTTTATTTTATTAGTTTTAGGGGGACACATGTCTGGCTACAATGGGGGTCTACGCTGTGCTACAATGGGAGGTCTACTGGCTACAATGGGGGGCACTACCTAGTCTACAATGGGGGGCACTACCTGCTACAATGGGGTGGGGCACTACCTTGGCTAGTAAAGGGACAATGGGGAACTAACTGGCTAACAATGGGGGGCACATAAAGATTATAGTAGGGGGGGATATTGTTTGGTACTAAATAGAAAAAAAAATATGTTGGGGATATTAAGGAGTAGAGTTGAATATTGAAGGAGTAAGTTATAGTAATGAGTAAGTTGGAGGTAGTAATGAGTAAGTTGGGGATAGTACTATTAATTGGATAGTAAGAGTAATGATAGTAAGGATTAAGTGATAGTAGGAGTAAGTGGGGATGGGGGGGGTTTTTTGTTTTTGGTTTTTTTTTTTTGGGTGGGTTGGTGGTGTTTAGTATTTAATGATTAAATGGGATGTGGAGTAGTAAGGATTAGAAGTTGGTATAGTAAAGTAATGATATAAGTAAGGGATAGTAAGGGAGTTATTGGATAGTAAGAGATTATTGATAGTAAGAGTTATGATAGTAAGAGTTAATTGATATAATGAAAACCTGGCTAACAAAGGGCTACTACCAGGCTTAAGCAATGGGGGGCACTACCTAGGCTAACCATGGGGCACTACTGCTGGCTAAGCGATGAGGGCACTACCTGGCTAACGAATGGGGGCACTACCATGGCTAACGATGGGGGCTTCTACCTGGCTAACGGATGGGGCACTACCTGGCTAACGATGGAGGCACTACCTGGCTCATCATGGGGGGCACTAGCCTGGCTAACATGGGGGCACTACCTGGCTAATCGATGGGGACTACCTGGCTAACAGATGGGGGCACTACCTGGCTAACGATGGGGGCACTACTGGCTAACGAGGGAGGAACTACCGTGCTAGCGATGGGAGGCACTACTCTGGCTAGACGATGGGGGCACTACTGCTAACGATGGGGCACTACTGCTAACGATGGCACTACCTTGCTAACGATGGGGGTCACTATGCCTGGCTAACGATGAGGGGTCAACTACCTGCAACAAAAGTAAAAAAAATGGGGGCGCCGCTACCTGGCTAGACCCACGATGGGTCATTTCTACTGGGGCGGCTAACATGGGGGCACTACCTGCTAACATGAGGGCACTACTCTGGCTGAATGATCGGGGCACTACCTAGGCAAACAGATGGGGCATCTACCTTGGCAACAGTAGGGGGCACTACCTAAACTATGCAGCTACCTGCAAACAGCGGGGCCATCTACCTGAAAGCAATGGGGCATCTACCTGGCGCAACCAGAGGGGCACTACCTTGCAAACATGGGGCATCTACCTGGCAAACCATTGGGGCATCTACCTGGCAAACACTGGGCATCTAACCTGGCGAAACAAATGAGGGGGCGATCTACTCTGGGCAGAAACAATGGGGGCATCTACCTGGCAAACAGTGGGGGCATCTACCTGGCAAACAATGGGGGCACTACCTGGAAAACAATGGGGGCATCTACCTGGCTACAAATTTGGCTCTACCTGGCTACAGAGAGGGCATCTATTTGGCTACAAGGGGGCATCTACCTGCCTGTAAGGGGCACTACCTGGTTATGGGGGGCTACTACCTGGCTATAAGGGCATCTACCTGGCTTTCTTCCAAAGCCGTTATGCAGTTAGGTGGAGTGGGTGTGGCTTTTTGAAGGGGCGTAGCATACCGTCAAGATGGGCGTGTCCATGCAAATTTTTGCCGCGGCGCGCTACGCGCGCCACCCACTAGTATCTCCTGCTTTTTCATTTTCAAAAGTTGCCAACTATGATATATATATATATTCAAACACACACAGTACATACCCTATAGTCAAAAACCATGGGGTGTATGTGTGTGTATATACACACTGGTACATGTAGTTTCACAGCAGCTGCCAAGGAACTAAGGGCCACATGTATGAAGACCCTCTAGGTCTAAAACTCACTTTTTGCCCATAACAACCAATAAGAGCGCACCTTTCATTTCATATAGTGCATTTTCCAAATGAGAGGGGTGTTCTGATTGGTTGCTATGGGCAACAAAGAAAGTTTTAAGCCTAGACAGTTTTACAGTTTTCATACATGAAGCCCTAAATGTCCCAGCATGCAGTGTCTGCACCTGTCGTGTTAAAAAAAATTAAGCCCTCCCCCAAAAATAAGCCCTAGCCCTTTTTTTGGAAATGAAAATAATCTAAGACCCTGTCTTATTTTTGGAAAACACTGTAATTGTGGGTGGAATGGAAAAAAAGGCAATGGTGTCATCGTTTTGTGGAGATTATTTTTACATAGCTCACTGTTGGGTATAAATGACATAACTATATTCTTTGGGTCAGTAAGATTCCTAAATATCATTTTATTATGTTTTACTAATTTTTAAAAAATAACTTTTTAGGAAAAAACAATCATTTTGCACAGCCATTTACTGGGTCTCATAACTTTTTTCCATAAGTTATGCAAGGGAGCTTGTTTTTGACAGAGTGAGCTGTTGATCTTAGTTTAGATTTTTTTTACTTATAGTGTTAGTACCCCCCTAGGGAATTCAAACATGCAATGCCTTGATTACTTGTGCACTACACTGCAATAGAAATGTATTGCAGTATACTGTGCTTTTACTGTGTATCTATTACACTTTGCCTGTAGCAGAGAGGGGCCTAACAACTTAGATGTATGAAAATAGTGAGAAGGCTGAGGTCGGTGTTATCTGTGTTCATGGCCATTGTGAGCAGATCTTACCTCTGAAATGTTCTCAGCTCCATGTCCCGCAGCTTTATGACATATAGTACATATACTTGAAATATAGGTCGCTGATTATTTTTTAGACTTTATTGACCGGTTCTGCTGGGAACATACAGATCCAATACAGACAAAACTAGAACATGCTGTGTATTTGATATCTGTATGCAGGACCTTACAGGTACAGATACACAAAGCGTATTGGGTTGTGTAAACAATGCCTACAGAGATTTAGCTCTTAAAGGGTTTGTCTCATCTCAAAGTTTCATAGGATGCATGAATGAAGTAATGGTGCTTTGCTCTGTGACTTCCTGGTCAAGCTGTCTGTAATTAGCATATGAGCTCCGTGTATTCAGACTTCTCTGTTTATCAGTCTAGATTAGCTAAATTACCTTCTCTGAGGTCCAGAGAAGCTTCTGAGCCAATGTAAACAGTAGAGTAATTCGTCTTTTGTCTGAAAGATCAAATAGCACACAAGCTTTCACACTACTGGCCATGACCTATATGATGACATCACTCCCTGCTATCAGATAGAATAAACAGCAGGGGAGAAGGAGTACACAGGTCAGTCACTTGGGAAACCTGATAGCCCTCAGAAGGTGATAAAATCACTTGTAGCTCCTTAACAAAAAAAGATGAATAACGCAATATATTTGGAAAACGTCTTCATTTAGTGTTCCCTACATTTTGAAAGCTATTCTTTGTAGTGAGACAACCCCTTTAAACATGTAGGGATTGGTAAATGAAGATTTTATCCAAATACATGTCTCTTGATTTTTCCCTGGTCAGGAGATAAGAGCGATATGTATCAGCTCTGAGTTCACACCGGTCTCTCTATATTAACAACATGCTCTCCCCTGCTCTCTTTGCTGTTTGTCATATCTGAGAGCAGGGAGGGACATCACCACAAGTCGCCACACAGGACTGCCGGCAGCTTGAGAACAGAGTGTGTTTTCTCTAAGAAACAAAGGAGATTAATTACTTTTACGTGTTTAGTTTGAGCTCTAGATAAGATCTCCTGCTCTCACGTCAGTGCAATTAGAAGAGCTGGGAATACTCCGCTGATATGCTAATCAGTGCTATAGAACCACCCACATCATGACTAGGAAGAGACAGGAGTATGAATCTGAATCTTTTTTTTGGCCCTGTGAAACAGCATGGTGAGACAAGCCATTCAGCTGTGGAAATGCCAAAACTTGTAAAGTCATGAACTTGTAGCTTCTGTCAAGTTATTCTTCATATCTTCTTTATAAAAGGAGAAACAAGTTTGGCTGCCAGAGGGTTAGTCATTCAGCTTTCCTAAATGCCTGAATGGCAAAGCTGCCTAGTGAGAAGTAGGTGTAACTGGGGAACAAGTATTGTAACATTTCGATAAGAGTAGAGTAGAGCAGCATGCAATGGCAAATATTCCAAAAAATATACAAGTAAAGAAATAATAAAGTAACAATGAATATACAATGTTACTATATTTTAGAAAAATTATTTCCAGGAAAATTTTGTGCTCTGATTTCTTATTTTTTAAGTAGCCAGATGGAAAGCCACAGCCCAGTTTGACCTGCCTTACAATCTAATCCTCCATTGTTGTAGGAGCTTATCTAAACATAGTCTGTTGACCTTGGGAAATCAGTTCTCAAAGGAAGGGATTTCTTTGTAGGATATCCCAATATTTACTTAATTATATTGGTGCAGTTTTTTTTTTACTTGTGATTAAACATTTCCTAAATAATGAACTGCAAACGTAAGCCACATTCTAATTAAATTTGGTTAGGTAGAACCAGGTTGGCTCTGGGTCTTAGAGATTTAAGGGAATGTATCACCAGGATTTTTGTCAACTATGTAAGACTAGATATAGGCTCATACTCTTTTTTTCAAATTTTATTTTGTGCCTGTAAATTTTATTACTTTCATTTATCTGCATGGTTTTCGAGACAGCCATCACTAAGCTGTGAACAGCAGTTCATCATCTTGCTTAGGTGCCGTTACATGGGCCATAGGAACCTGTAGTGTGGAGATAGCTGATTGATGGAATATATTTGATGGACAGGATGCAGCCGCCACTGCCCACCTCACTTGGCATAACAGGTATCGGGGAGCCCCTGTTCTCCCAATACCAGAGGGATCCCCATATATCTGACATTATGACATATATGGGATAACTACTTCAAGATGGAATCTCACATGCAGTTTTTGTAGCTGGTTTTGATGCAGTTTTTTTTTTTTTTTAGACAAACACAGGAGTAGATATAAAAGAGAAAGTATCAGCTTTTTCATTCTTAGGGGTTGTCCCCATGGAAGGGTTTTCAGTCGGTTTTACAGACTGCTTTCATATTTGAAAAATGTCTGTGAACCGACTGTCAACCTTTTAGGCCTCGTTCACACGGCTTATTTCGCCGCGGATTTGCCGACGGATTGACGATCGTCAATCCGTCGGCAAATCAGTCAGAAATAAGTGGCAGCCTATTTTCTATTGATTTCAATAGAAAATACGGCTCGTCGTTCACACGACGCGTATTTCCGTGCCGGATTGCCGCCGCGGATTGACGACGGCAATCAGGACGGAAAAACAATGTGCATGTCAATTATTTACGGACGGATTCACCACCTACAATGAATGGAGATGGTAAATCCGTCGGGAAATCAGTTACAAATACGGGCCACACTTAGTGCCACTTATTTGCAACTGATTTTCAACTGATTTCAGAACGTATTTACGATCGGCAATCCGATGTAAATACGTTCTGAAATAAGCCGTGTGAACGAGGCCTTAGTCCCCAGTAGTGCCCACTGCACGGAATTTCCACCTGAGGGTTTTTTACACCGCCGACATTCCCAAAAACTTAGTACATGTTCATTCTTCCGTCCAGTTTTTTCGGGCAGAACATGAACATGTGGGTGCGAAGAGGGACAGCTTGAATCTGCGAACCACGGACAAAAGCCGTCCCCCTAAGTGCCAAAAAAAGACAAAATCCGACCGGTATTTTGTCTTTGCTGTGTGAATCGCCCCTTATTCCCCTTGTTTGGATCCACTTCAGGCCGCAACAAAAACTGAAGGTGTTATTACATCTGAAAAATGGAAACAGCAAAATCGATCAGATTGGAGTGAATCCATTTTTGTGAGATCATAGTAGGGTTCTTTACATTTAGAACAGTTGGGTGACAATCCCCACAAAATATTTGCTTGGTGTTAGTTATAATTTGGCTATGCCAGAATTACATGTAATAAATAATGCCTTAATAGATTTCTATTTTTATACCTTAATGAGGACCTGTGACCTCTCCTGACGTCTATGCTAGTAAATCCTTGTGTTCCCTGAGAAATAATAGTTCTGGAGCATCTTCTCTCATATCTCTGTGTTGTGCTGTTCCTGTATTATTCCTTTTAGTAATTTATTACTGAATCAGTCAGCTGGGTGTTACCATTCCAGTTTTTGGAGCGCTGTGTTTACCTGTAGACACTGACTGTAGCACTGATTGGACAGTGTGATACTGTTCAGGGACACCCCCCAGTTGGTAACACCCAGCTGACAGAATAGTAATGAATTTCTACAAGGAATAACATTAAAACCACAAAAGAGAGAGATCTAAGAAAATATGCTCCAGAACTGTTACTTTATGGGAATGACAAATATTTACTTGTATTATAAAAGGCTCATGGACCTATTGGATGTAGCATTCCCCAATTCACATCCGACTTACTGAGACTTGCAATGTGAATGCCAAAACGATACTCATCTGCAGACAACTATTTCTGGGTGTTTGCCCCTTACTAGTGCAAAGTGGAATACTGATTGGCTAGGTGAGAGGCTTTAGGGATATCTTAAAAGGTGCAACCTTCCTTATTAGGAAGAGGTACCATGTAGGTGTGTGGAGACTGTTATTCGCTCCAATGAAATCCAAATGTATTATAAAAGGCTTATGGGAAATGAGTAAGGTGCAGTGCCACCTATTGGATGTACTGTTCCTTAAGTTATATCCAACTTACTGAACCTTGCAATGTGAATGGGATTAGTGCCAACCAGATATTCATCTGCAGACATCTATTTCAGGGTGTGTATCCCACCATAGGGCAGAGTAGAACACTGGTTGGATAAGTTTGAGGCAGTAGAGGGAGCTCAAGAAGTATTTACTTAAACAGATATGTCAGGAATGTCCACAAATCCTCTATGACAGCAGAAGATGGGTTAAACATTTAGGGCGACATGTATGTAGGTGGGTTTCAGGGCATTAACCAGTGGGGAGGCTGGGCTTGAAATCCTTGTCTCCCTCCCTTCTTCCACATTTTCCCCACCCTTGGTTGAACTTGATGGACACGTGTCTTTTTTCAACCGTACTATGTAACTATTTACTGTTCGCTATATTTTTAACCAGGCACACTCCAAAATTAGGTGCAATATTAAGTGTCTTAAGTGCAATTTTAAGGGCGAAATGTATGAACGGGGCTGCGCCAGAATTCTGTCGTCAAAAAGCTGTAGTAGATCAGTTCTATAGATGTATGAACTGGCGCGCTCCAAACTTTGGCGCGATAAGTGCCTCGGTACCGCACCAAAGACAATTTATTGCGCCCCAAAGTTTTGGGGTGTTCTGGGGGTGTCGCACCACATTAGTAGAAGTAGACACATTTATGATTCTTTGACACCAAACCTGACACAGAACAGTTAGAACAGCCTGAGCCAGACTTGTGATATTGGCTCTACACTGCCCTGTATGTATGACCTGCAGAAGAACAGCCAGACCAGGGTAAAGGTGGTGCCTGAGCCAGACTTGTGGTATTATCTATACTGCCCTCTATGTATGACCTGCAGAAGAACACACGGACCGGGGTCAGGGTGGTGCCTGAGCCAGACTTGTCGTATTGGCTCTACACCGCCCTGTACGTATGATCTGCAGAAGAACAGCCAGACCAGGGTAAAGGTGGTGCTTGAACCAGACTTTTGGTATTGGCTCAACACTGCCCTGTATGTATGACCTGCAGAAGAACAGCCCGACCAGGGTAAAAGGTGGTGCCTGAGCCAGACTTGTGGTATTGGCTCTACACTGCCCTGTATGTATGACCTGCGAAGAACAGCCAGACCAGGGTAAAGGTGGTGCCTGAGCCAGACTTGTGGTATTGGCTACACTGCTCTGTATGTATGACCTGCAGAAGAACAGCCAGACCAGGGTAAAGGTGGTGCCTGAGCCAGACTTGTGGTATTGGCTCTACACTGCCCTGTATGTATGACTTGTAGAAGAACAGCCAGACCAGGGTAAAGGTGGTGCCTGAGCCAGACTTGTGGTATTGGCTCTACACTGCCCTGTATGTATGACCTGCAGAAGAACAGCCAGACCAGGGTAAAGGTGGTGCCTGAGCCAGACTTGTGGTATTGGCTCTACACTGCCCTGTATGTATGACCTGCAGAAGAACAGCTAGACCAGGGTAAAGGTGGTGCCTGAGCCAGACTTGTGGTATTGGCTCTACACTGCCCTGTATGTATGACCTGCAGAAGAACAGGTTCATACATTCTGGCGCAGTCTATACTACCTTAAAGCGATTTAGAACTGGTCTATCAGCACCAGAATTCATACATGTCGCCCTAAGTGTCTTAGCGTCTTAGCAGCTAGAAAGCGCTAAATCTATGACACACAGTAGAACAGGTTCATATATTCAGGCCTGGGCACCAAAAATCATACATGTCGCCATTATATTGTATACTACTAATAAACTTAAAGAGAACCTGTCACATAGTTTTTGCCCTCCTGGCTGAGGACAGAACAAGCCAGTGTCAGACCTGCTGTTTCCAGCGCTGTGCCCCTTATTCTGTAAGATACTGGAGATTTCGTGTATTTAATACTCAAATCTGCAGTTTTCAGCCAGAAGAGTCATTAGAAGAGTCCTTCAGTGTCAGTTTTTTTCAAACCCCGCCCACCTGAGGCTAGCCCCGCCCACCTCAACTGATAAACCTATTACTTTGAATAGATAGAAACATGTGAATAACTGTCAGTGGGCAGAGCTAGCCTTTGGTGGGTGGAGCTAACACCTGCTCATGAATAAGATTTGAGGGGTAACTGCTCTAAAACTACAGCATCTTACAGAATAAGGGACACAGTGCTGGAAACAGCATGTCTGACAGTAGCTTGTGCTGCCCTCAGCAAGGGGGGTACAACATATGTGACAGGTTCCCTTTAATAAACATAATAAACTTAGGCTTGGTTCACATCAGTGTCGGAGGTTCCATTCAGTACTCCATCGCATAGTTGAGACATCTAGGGTTCTATTTCACGACGGACACCCACGTCGCCCGAAATACCTTATTGATAACAGTGGTGCCTGTTGCTTAGAAGGAAAAAATAGTGCAGCTTGCTGTAATATTTTTTTCATTATTATTCACAGAACATACAACACATATGTGAACAAAACATTACTATATTGCTCCAGAATAGCCTCCCTCGTGCTCATAACTGCATATTAGGCTACAGTGTATATATTTATAATTTATTGCAATTTGGAACACAGCACTGTTTGTATTTTGATGATTTTGTGTGCTAATTTATAAATAAAAACCTATTTCAGTTACATGAAAATTATGTATTCTTCTCAATAAGTCATAAGTGTTAATCTTTGACATTCCAGGAAGTGTGTGTATTCTAGTATCCAAAATTAAAGCTTTATTTTTGTAATTTTTTTTTAGAGATTGAATTTAAGGAAGGAGAAACGCAGCACATCGTGGAGATTGAAGTCCTATATGATGGAGTTAGGGAAATGAGAGAAGCTTTTACTGTGCACCTGAAACCTGATGAGAACATGGTTGCAGAAATCCAGGTAATACTCGCCTGACCTTGGTCTAGGAAGTTGCTTGTTGCTTTTTTCTTTTTTTTATCATGTTGTCCAAACTAGAAATTGATAACTTTGAGGCTTCTGTCTGGGAGGGGTTTTCTCTATTTTGCAGCAGGAAATCAGTGAACTGTGTCACCCACAATGACCTTTTGAATTCCACAGAGAGGAGCCACACTCCCTCTGGAGACCCAACCTCTCAACCTGCGCAGTGCAGACATAGGTGTACTGAAAAGAGGTTAAATATTCACTAAATGGGATTTAGCACTGTTCTTAAAAGGGGGGAGGTGTGTATGTACATAAAGCTTAGGGCAACATGTATGAACCTGGCACCGACTCACCAGTCCTACTGCTGTTTTTAATAGTGTACTATCCGACAGTCTGTATGAAAGTGTCTCACAGTACTTTATAAACGTGTTCGGTTCTACACCAGTAATAGTCTCAGCCATGCCACTTTGAAACTGGTATGGATTTGTACGACAATTTTGCGCTAAACTTTGGCGAATTTGTGGTGCATTGTACAATTCTGGCGCATCATTGGTGCATTCAAAAGCATCAAGTTTTGACGTACATCATTTCGTACATATAGATAGATACATACTTATAGAAAAGGGCCACTGCAGTTTGTTTGGCTCAAAGCACACTAAAAAACTGCCGCACTTCTTTTCATACATGCCTTCCTTAGGGTATGTCCACACGGCATCTTGCCTCCATATGAACATACTCTTTTCTGATGCGTCTCTGGGTCCATCTGAATGGACCCAGAGACGCATCTAACAATTAGCAGTGAGATTATCATTTCTGGCAATAACAAACACGCAGCGGCGTTCACATGAGAGATCACCGCTGCGTAGTTGCATCGCGCCTGTCGAGTCCGTCTTTCGGATGTTATCCAAGAAATGACATGCAATTCTTTGATCGCATCTGCAAGACGTACCCGGCAGGCGCGATGCAAACACGCAGCGGTGATCTCTCATGTGAACTCTGCTGTGTGTTCCTCATTGCCGGAAGTGAGAAAGTCACTGCTAATTGTTAGATGCATCTCTGGGTCCGTTCTGATGTTCATACAGAGGCAAGGCGCCGTGTGAACATACCCTTAGGCAAAATTCACACGGCTTATTGCCGGCGTAATTGCGGGGACGGATTTCGCCCGCAATTACGCCATCCCGGCTGCTCGCCATCCCCATAGACAAACATTATTCACGGCGCGTATCCCGCTGGGATAATGTGCATGTCACTTTCTCCCCGCTCTGCGAATACGCCGAGCGGGGAGAGGAGGCGGAATCCATAGTTCTGTATGAGAACTGGGGATTACCGTAATGACAGGGACGGATTTCAGCCGTATTGGAGCGCAGTAACGCGCGCAATATGGCTGAAATCCGTCCCCAAATCAGCCGTGGAACGAGGCTTTAGTCTACAACTTTGTAATATACTTTGAGCAACATGTATAAACAGGGCTAAACAGTTTTCTGGCGTGCTTTGAGCCAAAAAAACCTGTAATAGTCCTGTTCGATAGATTTAAGAACAATCAGACACCAAAACTTGGCGCATTATGCACCAGACATGGCACTTTTGAATGCACCAAAGATATGCGCCAAACATATGCTATGCAAGGCATACCACCTGCCAGATTTATGAACCCACATCCGACAGGTGCATCCCCACAGGGTCATTCTACACTCTTCTATATCGATTTAGACAATTGAAAAATTACTGGTGAAGAATCCAAATGGCAAGCATGTCGGTACAAGGACCATCCCGCTTACGCGTTTCAAGTCGTAACCAGACTCCTGTTCACAGCAACAAACTGTCGTGTCGGCGCCAAGTTTCATACATGTCGCCCTTTGTTTTCAAGTTGATTGCCATTTCAAGACGTTTCTGTACTGTCAGGGAATGGAAACAGTTTTAAGTTCAATTTACATTTGATGGGAAGTCCTGATGCAAAATCTGTAACGGGACCAGAACCTTTAGGGTGCTCGTGCAGTTTTGCTGCAGTTTTAGCTGCACTGCAATTAAACTGCTTTTATTACCACAAGCTTTTTTCACTTATCTAAACTGTTTGGAAAGTGAGGAATCAATGAGTGTGCTTGTAATCAAACACAGTAAATGATCACTCACTTGAAACACCTTTCCAAACGATGTACATAAATGGAAGAAGCTTGCTGGTAATAAAAGCAGTTTAATTGCAGTGCAGTTACAACTGCACCAAAGTACACTGTGTGACAGCAGCCTTAGGCTAAATCCCACATGTCAAGTGTCAGAATGCTGTCCAGAATCTGACATCATTTTGACACTTGCAGGACCGTAGTTTTTGGCGGAGATTTGCGCAAAAGCCGCAGTCGCTTTTCAGATCTGCCATCGGCCCTGCACATTCAGAATGTTGTATAATCCGCTGGATTTTAAACCCTATGAGAGCTATGAATTACCGTAATTGCAGCTCGGGTTTTGCCCATATTAAGCGCAAATAGGGAACGAAATGCCGCCATTACACTGTGTGAACATACCCTTAAAGGGGTTGTCTCACTACACTGATTCATCTTACCTCAGTCCTGTTTTCTTGGTTTCATTTTGAATTCAGGGCGTGTTTACTGGCTTCCACTAGGCTGCAGTAGATCAAACAGGTCTGTAGCTATAGCGACCTGAGAAGCTGATGCAGCCCATACAAGAGAGGATATCTAGGAATAGGTAGCACACTGTTAATATACACATATTGGAAAGTGACTTGTTGTTGCAAGATCTTTAACATAAAAAGCGATCCTTGTAGTGAGACAACCCCTTTAATCTTCAGGGTTATACATTGTAGTAGTTTATCAGGATAGGTGAGAGATGTGTGCTGTTAGGCTGGGTTCACATGGCAGTTTTTGCATACCTCTCATGTTTTCGGATAGTTAAAGAGGGACACTCCTGGTTCACTGAGATTTTTTTTGTAGTACTTCTACACAGTTCAATAGTTTTTAGTTTACTAATTAACTTAAAATCATATAAATATAGCCATTTTTATAGTTCAAATTGCAACAAATTATTGAATAACATATAAACTATAGCCCAAAATGCAGGTAATAACCAGGTAGATCCTTTTTGGGGCATAATACTAAGCTTATTAAGGAAAGTTTATGAATCAAGTCAAAAAGAGGGACATTTAAGAAATAAATAGGGACAGTGAATTGGGTGAAAAGTAGGGACTGTTCGTTCAAAAGACCAACACTTGGGAGGTGTGGTTTTTGGTCAGAATTTTGCATCAGTATTTGCAAGCCAAAGCCAGAATGGATCCAACACATGCAAGAGTTGCTGATCTTTCCATTTTACCTTCTTTGTATAGGCTCCATTCATGGTTCTCGCTTACAAATCCTGATGTAAAATAATGACCAAATTACTGCTTTGTAGAGCCAGGCTAGGTTCACATCTGCATTGAAGATTCCATTAGGAGCCCTTGTAACAGAATACATAAAAAAGGATGGAAAAAATAGCAAATCATTCAAATGACAGATACGATGTCCAAAACCCGATGTACTCTACTAAAGTCAATGGTGTCTGTGGGGCGTCACTGGTATCCATCATGAAATGAATCCTATTTTCAGGGGAGCACAAATGATATGTGAATGGGGTCTAATTGCATTGTAAATGTTTTTATTATTGCATACATGAAATAAAAAGACATGAGATCAATTAGATCTAATAGGTTACTATGAATCATCTCTTTGGAGACCCTACAATCAGGTATTGGCTCCAAGTGCGGAATGGGGTTGTTTTCTGCTGGATTTTTCAGGTCATTATTTTGTTAATTCTGTTGGGCCATTGACTTTGATTTCACCTGTGTAAATCAGGACATGGTTGTTAGGATCTCTTTTGTATTGATGAACTCCGTGCAATGTAGAAAAGACAGTAAAGGTAACAGTTTCCAGTCCTCCACTAACAGATACATGGATTAGGCTTTGGTTTCTACAGCCATAATTTCATAGCATAATCTTCCATTTTGCAGATGGCCAAAGCCATTGTGTATATTGAGGAAATGAACAGCATGGCAGATGTGACGTTCCCCTCCATTCCTCAAGTTGTCTCACTTTTTATCTATGATGATACCTCAAGAATTAAGGAGAACCCCAATCCCATTGCTGGTTACCCGGTTGCTTGCATCACGGTGAGTTTTGCGAAAAGCTGATCTCTGCAGACTTTTTAGGCTGGGTCCATACGTTGTTTTACTGCATGCATTTCTCAACAGCATAAAAACTGCATGAAGGAAATGCAGTAAAAACCCATTATTTCCTCAGTGCGAGTGGTTTGTAATTAACTGTGGTTAGTTAATAAAGCAGGTGGTTTTTGGTGTGGTAGGAAAATCGCAACAAAAATACAACCTGTGCACTCACCCTGAATTCTTTTGGTTTATACAAAATTAAAGATTTATAATCAAATGAAATTAATTAACGCCTAAACCTTACTAACCCACGTATGAGATTAAGGGCATTTTCCAGCTTTATGTAATTAAAGATTAAACCTTGTAAAATGAAAAGTTCTTAACCTTTTTAGTATCCTTTGTGTATGTATCAATGTGTCATCTCCTCTGCTTGTCGTCAGTGAATTGAAGCCCTGAGCTATTCAGAATAGACTGACCTAATCCATCAGATCCGTGGGTAGTACCACAGGTTTAGGACATATTTTAAGCTTCTGAATGGCAGGGTTTCTTTTCACTGACAGCAAGCAGAGAATTGTAAAGAATTGACAACACATATTAGTGACTTGAAATCCTTCCTCTTGCATTATTTACTACTTTTATAGTCAACGATCCACTTGTAAAACTGCTAAGAAGCATTATCCAAGAATCGGGAGCTCAGGCTTAGACTCAGACTAAGACATAGGCTGGGGTTTTAGGCTCCGTTTACATGGCAAAGACCAAATACTGGTCAGATTTCCCGACCCGTATTTAGTCTTTTTTTGGCACGCAGGGGGGGCGGCTTTTGTCCGCAGTTTGTGGATTCAAGCCGTCCCGCTTCAGATTCACATGTTCATGTTCTGCACGGAAACCGGGCGGAAGAATGAACATGTTCTAAGTTTTTAGGGCGGTGTAAGAAAACATCCGGAGGAAAATCCGTGCAGTGGGGACTGCTGCACGGATTTTCTATTAAAGTCTATGGGGGAGCGTTGCATGTCAGTTTTCAGACAGTTTGTAAAACCGCAAACCATCTGAAAAACCAACCGATTACCTTTGCCATGGGAACAAGCCCTTACTGATATTTGGTACTTCAACTGTGATGGTTGTCGAAGACATTCAGTCCTTTAGATTTAATCCACAGACAGACTGGGGCACATTAATTATGGTAATTGCGCCAGAAAGATATAGCACGTTGAGACTTCACAAAACCTACTACTTCAATAAAGTAGACCCAACTAAAATATAACTTTTAATTAGATATCTAAAAAAGAACATATATAAATAATTCATACAAACCCTTAACCAAATTAATATGATTCATATAGTCACAACTATAATAGGGATGCCTTTTGGAAATTACACTGAAATTTGGTGTACATGCTCTACATTACATTTATTATGTGTTTTAGACAGTTTGTAGACAGTTCTGTGCCGCGCCTCACAAAAGAGGCTTGGCCTCTGTAAAAAGGGCAATATTTTGTGAAAACAGTGCATGGCCCAGTGTATAATGCAAGGCGAAAAAAAAGTGCCAAAATGTTGCCGCAGTTAGTGGCAGAAAGTAAGGCAACTAATCAAAGGTGTAAACTTAGACTAGACAATGCTTAGGGTATGTTCAAACAGGGTATTCCCAGTGTGTACCTTTGCGCACCAAAAAACACGTTTGCTGTATCTTTGAAATTACACGCTCGCAACTGTGTTATTTCAACAAGAAAACGACATGTAGTGCCCAAGGCAAATTTCTGCCTCCTATACTTTTTTCATGACGCAGAACTGCCTGAAAGAATTGATGTGCCAATTGTTTTTAGGCACACCGAAAATACACATCGTGTTTATTTTACATTGCCGTCTATGAGAAGAAGTGTGACCGTACCCCAACATGCGCCAGATTTATCAACACTATGATAAATTTACGGCATTGTAAGACAGTCTAGGCTAAATTCACACTGTCTTAGTATTAGACAGTATCAATATTTTTTGCCCCAGTGGCTACTACAGTGGCTATCTGTGTCCTTTGTGGGACACAGATAAATAATAAAAGGGCTATTTTCAGGGAGACTGTGTGATTTGTGCTCCATTTGTCTTGCTGTCCCTAATTTTTTCTAATCATTTTCCATCTTTTCAGGCTTGTAACCCCAAATATTTAGATTATGACAAAACCGGATCAATATGTACCAGTGAAAATATTAACGACACATTGACCCGTTATCGCTGGCTTGTCAGCGCCCCCAGAGGCCAGGATGGAGTTACCAGTCCTATGAAGGAGGTTGACTTTGATACTTTCTTTACTTCTTCAAAAATGATCACACTGGATTCAATATACTTCCAAGCCGGATCACGGGTGCAATGCGCAGCACGTGCTGTAAACTCAGAGGGGCAAGAGGGGCTGGAACTTAGCAGTGCTATAGTAACCATAAGCACAGAAGAAGGTGAGTATGTATAGTTTGTGGCATGTAGAGTTCTTAGCTGTAATTAAATAGATAGGAGATATTTATTATTTTGTCATATTTTCCAGTTAATATTGAATTACAGCAGAAATTACGTACCGTATTTTTCAGACTATAAGATGCACTGGACCTTAAGACACACCTAGGGTCTAGAGGAGGAGAATAGGGAAAACTATTTGGAAGTAAAAAGTGCAGACTGAAGTGTAGTTTTTATTGGCACCATTTTGGGATGGATGCAACCTTTTGATCACGTGAAATTGTGCCAACAAAGCAATTTTGGCATTTAGATTTTATTTCTATAGTGTTCAGCATAGTTGATAAACAATGTTTTATTTTAATAGGTCGGACTTTTACCTCTCTTCACCCCTCTTTACTGAAACATACAGTAGAAAATTAAACATCAGTGTATTTATTTGCAATTAGTCAAAAGTTTGTCTTTTTAACTTGTCAGGTAAAAGCTAATTTCTACCATAGGCAAAATCAATAATCAAGACTCCAGCAATGTCTTCTTCAGAACACTACCTTCTGAACTTCCACTTAAAATCCATTTATGACCATTGTTTGATTACAGCTAATGCAATTAATATTTATGTGCATTCCTTATTTTAGGTCTTTGCCAACCTAGAGTGTCGGGAGTAGTGGGGGCCGAACCTTTCTCTGCTAAAATGCGATACACCGGATCTGATGATCCCGATCATCCAAACCTTATTAAAGTAACGATTACTCTGCCTCATATTGATGGTAAGTTGGCTACTCCTGAGTACTGGAGTGAAGCACACAAGTAATGTTGTCCTGCAAGTACTTCTGTTAACTAGGCAAATAAGGCACATAGCCCCCTACCAATGAAAAATTGCGCCCCATTCTTGCCTGGGATAAAGCAGCACCCTAGGATGTCGCCTATCTTCGCCTACTCATCATCCCAGCCCTGACTACAGTTGTTGTTATATTGTTTCTGCAGTTAAAATTAAGTGATCCTGTAGATGAGATGTCTCCCGAAGACTTGTACTGGACCTATGTCTGTCACTCTTTGGCTTTGGGGCCTTTCTCCTAGTGTTCGCTCTGAGAACATTGAGATACACACACTTTCAGCCAAGGGAGGGTGAGGTCTGTAAAAAAAATTGGCATAGCAGCCTCGAAAGCAGCCCTGGCCCCCCCTTCAGTGATGTATAGGCAGAAAGCAGATAGACCTTAGAGTCCTATGGCAGTACAGTAGGACAGGCTGTATAGTCTTTAGTCACTTTGGTCACATCTTTGACTTTGAAGCAAGGTCTGCCCTGGAAAGATGTGTTGTTCTAGGGAGCAACCTCTATAACCCCCTAGTAAACCACCAATTACGAGTAGTATCATTGTATGTTGAATATGATCTCAAGACATCGTCTTCTGAACATAATGCAACCTGAGACCATTGTAACTAGAGAGACCTCTGTGTTATAGTGTTTGCTCTGTTTTTTTTTCTTTTCTTGTTCAGTATATTTAGTGAAACACAAATGAGACATTTTTATTTATAATATCTTTCATTTTTAGGCATGCTTCCAGTGATATCGACCAGGGAACTTTCCAACTTTGAGCTCACGTTGAGCCCTGATGGTACACGGGCAGGAAACCACAAGTGTTCTAATCTCCTGGACTATAACGAAGTGAGGACTCGTTACGGGTTCTTGACTGATGCCACCAAGAATCTCAATTTAATAGGGGAGACATCACCATACCAGTACAGTTCACAGCTCAGAGGGTCTAATGCTTTGCGCTTCTACAGAAATCTTAACCTTGAGGCCTGCTTATGGGACTTTACCAGCTACTATGACATGTCAGAGCTTCTTACTGAATGTGGGGGCACCATCGGCACAGATGGCCAGGTAAGCATACTTCTAGTTATTGTCACCACTTTTGATTGTTGAGAATGTGCACAGTGGTTATAATATAGTCCACCAAGAAAAAGGCTTTTTCAAAATGCGTCGGGTTGCATATTAACAGATTGTCCATAATTATGTATTTACTTGTTACTGATCTTCTGATGGCTGAAAAAAGAAAAAAAATATATTATTAGATGTTATCCAGCATATATGATAAGATGACCCTATGTATAATCATCAGTGGTAGCCCCCCATAGCTAAATGGGTTGGAAAACAAGGTTGTCTTTCGCACCTACTAGTTTGAAAGAAGAGTGGGTGTTACTGAAGCCATAACATAAAATATCATGTAGCTTGCTCTGGACTATTTGCTAGTTTCATAGGGCGACATGTCCCATTAGGGCTGCACCATATTTTGGTGTACTTTGACGCCCTATTCTCTATATAAATGAACTGTTGTACACCAAAGCTAGGCGCATTATATGCCAGGCACGACACATTTGATTGCGCCTAAAGTAGGCGCATCAAATATGCTAGCAATGATATGCTATACACCTAGATTTTGCTATGCGCCTAGATTAGACACATCAATTATACTATACAAGGTATACCAGACGCCAGATTTTTGACAGGTTCATTCAGTCAGGCGCTCTATACACTCATTTAATGCGCCTTAAAACTGGCGTGGAGACACCTCTTTTCTGACATGTCGTCCATAGTCTTTATAGGTGCTCTACATAGAGGTGCACAAGCCATGAGGTATGAACTTTGTCTAAAGCAGAAGCCTTCTTTGATATCAATTGCGGCAGATACCGTAAGACCTTACATTTTCCATTCTCCAATTTGGAGTGGTGGTACAATTTAACTTTTTGCTTAATGGTTCCCTATCATTTTTCCATACGGCTAATATATCAAAACATCATCTCAGAAGCTTTAATCAGTAGAGGTCTAAGTGCTGTGATCACCACCAATCATGAAAACAAAGGGGCAGAAGTGCTCTGCTGATCGCTTTTTTCCTTCAATTATAATTGGCTATGTTTGGCCTTCCTTGGAGAGCCAAGCAAATAGTGAGGAAACTTTGAGACTATGTATCAGTACACTGTACGCTTGACGTTCCAAGGGGAAAAGTGCAGAAGCAAAGGGGATTCAGCTGGGCGCTTCTGGTCTTTTGGTTTAGGATTCAGTGAGGTCACAGTTCCTGGAACCCCATGGCTCGAAACATCTTCTACAGTATATCACTACAACATATTAGACATTGTAAAATGATAGGCACCTTTTAAGGCATCAAAATCTGATCTCTGAAACTATAGTTTGATACAGTTAAAGTTTTGGTGATGAGTTCAAGCAAAGCCTTTGATTTGGGGACCTGGGGCATCAAACTAAGCTAGAAACTGCTGCTTCTAGTGGGTAATTCATATATATTATAAATCTCTGTGTAAAAACTAAACTGCATAGTAGATATAAATGTCTTTCCTTAAAATAACAGGAAATCTAGAAAACATGACCTCATTGGGGTATTTGGGGACTGGAGTTGAGAAACACTGGTTTAGAGAAATATTGTTGGGTTGGGGATAGATGTCCTGGCATTGTGCCCTCTTTTATGACTGGTGCATAGCTTTGCCTTTACTCATCTCTCCTGCTCCTAACGTTGCTTGCTGATAATAAGAAATAGCTCTAGCTGATGGCTGCATCCAGTTACAGACACCATGTTGCTTTTTTCTATGCTACTGTGGCTCCTATCTTCTGCTATGGCCCTGCCTAATCAAGTCGTGACTCTTCTGATTTGGCTGTATGGGGGTATTTGGTTCTAAGGCAACTAGCACCTTAAGCTGACGGTAGCCCTGGTGGCCTATTTAGAGGTAAATTGTTCTGCTTTTCCTGCAGATAGAGGGTCATAGCTTGTCCCAACTCTCATTCCTTCTATTGTTCC
The DNA here is from genome assembly GCA_025379985.1 of Phyllomedusa bahiana. Lineage (NCBI taxonomy): Eukaryota > Metazoa > Chordata > Amphibia > Anura > Hylidae > Phyllomedusa > Phyllomedusa bahiana. Next base: position 119,985 of record JAODAL010001117.1, on the reverse strand, counting down.
TAATTATGACTCCTTACTTATACTGATCCTAACCTTAGTCTTGCTTCTTGTACCTGTTATTCTACTCTTGACTATTCATTCCATTCCTGACCTCTGGCTCATCAAATTCTGAACATTTTTTCTGGTGACTACCCTTGGCAGAATTATCGAGTATGCTTCTACTACTCCATCACTGCCACAGCCATCAATCCATGAGTTTTCTGGTGATGGTGACTTGTCAATATGGGTCTTCCTGGTCCACCAAAATACCAGAGGATCCTATGGTGGGCCCAAGCTCTGACACAGTATTATACCCTTTACATACAGGAGCCCCATAGATCTAGCAGAAGGCAACCTCATTTGGAGCTGATGTTGGAACCAATCCATAGATATCCTATTAAACCCTGCATTTGGAATGATTGCTGTAAAGTGGATTTACCAAAAGTGCTTGAGATTGACCATACACCTGCTCTGTATAGTTAGAGGGTGGGCCCCCATAATAATATTCTCTGGTAGGCCCTAGGAACTTTAGTCTGCCTGTCCAAACCTTTTTGTGGAGTTAAGGGTGAAGATCAGGAAATTCTTTAGAATCCGGACCATGGTCTAGCCACGCCAAACATTACATCTTAGAGAGTCCACATTTCCGGTAGATGACTCTAACATTTGTCCTATCATATTTGCAGTGCTTCTCAGGCTACATGCTTCCAGAATGTAGCACATCTTTCTTTAATCTCCACTACAAGCTTTCTGTGTTAGCAGTTGCCCTTTTAGTCTCACAGCTATGTGAAGCATCAAAGACCCCCCGATGCTTTCTAGAGATGGTGTCTTCATGTATCTATAGCTGCACAACTTAATTTGGAAGAAATACGTTAAAGAAAGGCCACTTGAAGCTATGAATCCAATTACAGGAGGCTGCCAATTCTGTGTCACATTTAGATGTGCAAGTTGACTTTTTCAAATGTCACTTTGCTTCTTATAAAATGCACTTATTATAGTCTGGTAAGAGTATGTGCAAAATATGTTTGATATGCAGTGTATACAGACAGCGCTGAGACTAGGTTCATTTTCCGCAGCATTTGGCATACAAAGTAAGAATTCTTCTACTGTAAAAGTAGGCAGAATTATGATTTTTTTTCCCCAAAACTCTGGTGTTTTTATGATGGTGGTTGGGGTGGTATAAATAAGGGACGGTTATTGAAAGGTTACCCAAAATATGACACTGGTGAAAAGTCATCACCTTTACAATAGCAAAATGATGTCAGCTTTTCCAAAGACCCTTGACATAGAAGCAGGAAAACAGTCTACAAATCTTAACCAGAATATAAAATTCTTTCCTCTCCCCAACAACTTTTATGAAATGTGGAGTATTAGTTGTGTATTCTCATAGTAATTAATAAAGGGGTTTCCACCATGCTGAAATAAGGATATGGTTGTCGGGAGGAATAGAGAATAGAAAATAAAACCTCACCTGTGAAGCTGCGACCATTCTAGTAATGCGGCTACATCGGTGCTCCCTGACGATGATGGCATGTTCATGGGTCATGTGATATTACAGCCAGTCACTGGCCTCATGAATGGAGGCAATGCAGTGGGCCAGTGATTGGCTGATATCAATGACTGTGAACGTGATGTCATGGTGGGGGATCAGAGTTGGCAGTATGTAACGTATTCAAATTAAAAAAACGTGGCACACTATGGACTATAGAAAAACTATCAAAAGGGCATAGGAATTTTGGAAAAACCCTTATGCTAATTGGATCAGGGAAAAACATTTTTGAGGTTTTAGTTCACATTTTTGGCCAAAACGCTTAACCCCACCTCCCAACTTAGGGGACCTAAAAATGCAGGTGGGTCCTACGCTTTGTTACCTGCCCCTTTTGGTTTTTGCGCCCCACCCCCCTTCTGGGTTTTTTTAAATCAGTCGTGTGTTTGAAGCAGGTATTTTCGCTCCCTGAAAGTTTTGTGGTCTAAAACAGGACCCAAAGTTTTTTTGATGTGCAAAACCAAATGTTGCTTTTGAGTACTGTAACAGAGGCAGATTCACAGGCTAGTTAAGTCTTTCTATATAGATGTATGTGTGTGTGTATATTTCTGTATTCTACTCCTGCCGACCAGCAGACCCTGTTTTTCAAAATTTTGGACAGTCTATTAAGGTTGGTAATAACTGCATTAGAGGAAGTGTGCTGGCCCTTGAAAGAGCAGGAGCTCAGTATACATTTCTGTGAATATATACTGTAGAATCCATTCAAGCTAGCTTATGAAGTACCAGTAATATATAACATATATTTCAGGACTCTGCCTTAGAAATGAATAATATTTCAGATATATGGCCTTAATTGTCTCAGTCATTTGCAGGTGCTTTTTAATGTTTAGAACAATAGTTATTTTTGATTGATGTGCGGTTGCAAGGGCTAGAGTCCCGAATAACAGGGACCTTAGAAGTTGACCATACACTATGTGATGACCTTAATCCAGGGAAGTTTTGGATAACTGGAATTATTTTTCCCCTGTTGTTGGGGATTTTGGCTTCCCATAAAGTGCAGCTTTTTGGTCAGATGGAAGTCCCCCTTTGCGAAAATTTGTCACTTTTTGATACAGTGCTTATTATTTGTAGTCATTGAACCATAGTTAGGTCGTGTGGTGAAAAACAATGGGGGACTGACTTAAAATATAGTATTCTCTGGTTACTGAGTCAATACTGCATGGCACAATTTGGGGTCACTTCATTGTATTTGATTGTATCAAGGTGCCCTAGGTTGTAAGTAATACAATTTATGTGGAGTCAGGCTTTTTATTTGTCTTTAATTCTGTGCATGAATGTAAGTTAAAAGAGAAATACAACACTTAGAGGGTTTAGAAACCCAACTCTATTAGGGAATACTGAATTTCCAGAGTCCCCTGCTCAGAATCGTTAGCTATTAGCCAGAATGAAGAGCAGCTACAAAAATGCCTCTCGCTCTTGAGAACCCGGCATGTTCATATCTTACATGCAGAGCTCATTGGTCTCACCATCAAAAGTGTTGCTTTACTTACCCTGTGGTGATGCTTGAGGGTACCTGCTGCGAGGCTCCCCAACAGATAGCCTCTGGTTTTATGGGTTCTATGTAGTATGCTACACTCTAATCCTGGTGGAGGAGCCTTCTGAAAAGATGGCCCGAAGCAGGTTTAAACTTTAATAAGATTGGATACTTGTTGTTATGATGTATCATAGTAATACATAAAACTACAAGTAGTTTTAAAAAGGGTGTTCCCAACCCTCTCATTTTAAAAAAAAGCCACAAAGTGAGATGCTGTAGGTAAGCTGGGGGGGGCCCGCACTCTTTGGGAAAAAAGGCCTTGAAAAATCATGGCTCAGAACATAGAGACGGTCGCTCTTGTGCATGACTCTCCATTCTGTTCTATGGGAGTTCTGAATACAGGGGAGCGGTGTGTTCGTCTCTACTCCTCCCATAGTAGCATAACCTATGATATCCTATTAATATGCCAGCTCTGTAATATATAGGGTTAGATGATAGAGGAGAGAAGCTGAGCTCTGTGATATATAGGGTTATATGATAGAGGAGAGAAGCTGAGCTCTGTAATATATAGGGTTATATGATAGAGGAGAGAAGCTGAGCTCTGTGATGTATAGGGTTATATGATAGAGGAGAGGAGCTGAGCTCTCTGATATATAGGGTTATATGATAGAAGCTGAACTCTGATATATGGGGGTATATGATAGAGGAGAGACGATGAGCTCTGTGATATATAGGGTTATATGATAGAGGGAGAGAAGCTGAGTTCTGTGATATATAGGGTTATATGATAGAGGAGAGAAGCTAAGCTCTGTGATATATAGGGTTATATGATAGAGTAGATAAGCTAAGCTCTGTGATATATAGGGTTATATGATAGAGGAGTGAAGCTGTGCTCTGTAATATATAGGGTTATATGATAGAGGAGAGAAGCTGAGCTCTGTGTTGTATAGGGTTATTTGTTAGAGGAGAGGAGCTGAGCTCTCTGATATAGAGGGTTTTATGATAGAAGCTGAACTCTGATATATAGAGTTATATGATAGAGGAGAGAAGATGAACTCTGTGATATATAGGGTTATATGATAGAGGGAGAGAAGCTGAGCTCTGTGATATATAGGGTTATATGATAGAGGGAGAGAAGCTGAGCTCTGTGATATATAGGGTTATATGATAGAGAAGAGAAGCTGAGCTCTGTGATATATAGGGTTATATGATAGAGGAGAGAAGCTGAGCTCTGTGATATATAGGGTTATATGATAGAGGAGAGAAGCTGAGCTCTGTGATATATAGGGTTATATGATAGAGGGAGAGAAGCTGAGCTCTGTGATATATAGGGTTATATGATTTATAGCAGGTTTTCTGAGTAAAAAGCAGAGACAATACTGATAGGACTCCTTAAAGAACACTGAAAGTCCTGCTTACGCCAACCACATAGAGTGATTGACAGCTTTCCCTGCATCAGTGTGTGCACAAAGCAAAATGTCAGTCACTGTATGTGGGTGGGGTCAACAGTGTTTTTACTTTTGTCTTTTAGGGTTTTTTCTGCTTTTTACATAGAAATCCTGCTTCATATTATATCAATCTATCACAGATCCCAGTTTCTCTTCACATCCTGCTCTCAGATAGGGTAGACGGGTTCCAGAGACAGGTTCATTTCTAAAAATGTTATAGTATCTTCCTTTAAATGCACACATATGATACTGAAGCTGGAATTAAACCTATTGTCCCACAGTTTTTCTGGAGATTAGATTATCTTCTTCTGCATATTATAATAACAGGCGTGTTTAAGGGCTGATTCATTGACAATGGGGTCATTGAAGTTGGACAATGTCATTACTCGGGGGCTTTAGAAGTATCCTAAATCAGCCCCTGGTTGGTCTTCTAACATAGCACAGTCACTTGTTGTAGAGACAGCAATGAGGTTGGGGATTGAGGTCAGCAAGTAACAATGTCGGGTGATCGCCATAAACATGCTTCATGTTATATCCATTTTTTCCAGCTGTTGACAGACTAAATAGAATTTCTTCCTGCCACCTTTTATTATCAAATGTCCCTCAAGGTGAAATAGCTGCCTTACAATGGAGCAAACGTTTCTATAGTGTTTAGCTCTGGTCCTAAGTCCAAAGTTTCTTTTTTTTCTCTCTTGCCTGGTCTCCGGAGGGAAACACCTTGATGATGTGTAAACAGTACAATGATAGCATGATTTATGTGAAAAACAAAAATCAATGGGTTGCTCCTTTATTGAGGTAACTGACTTGGTTGAGGAAGGTGTTTTTCAAAGTCACCCTATAGCCTAGCAAAGAGCTGCCTCTTCCGACCCTCCACAAACATGTATGTACCAGAAAATAAAAAAAAGTGTCCTAAAAAAACCGCTAAACCGGCATACAGGAATGTAGTACGCATGTACTGTAGAGAGGCGCTACTAGACACAAATCATGCATCCCCTGCATAATACATGAAGAGCAGACAGGACAGTAGTACCGCATGTACTGTAGAGAGACCTATAGACCACCAATATGCATGCACGCACTAATACATGTAAAGAGTAAGGGGCATGTAGTACCGCCCTGTACTGTAAGAGGCGCTATAGAACCCCCCAAACTCGCTGCACCTACTAAAACATGTAAAAGCGTACAGGACATGTTTACCCCACTGTACTGTAGAGAGGCGCTACTGAAACCCCAAATCATGCATGCACCTCATAATCATGTAAGAGCAGTAAGGCATGTGTACCGCACTGTACTGTTTGAAGGGGACCTATAGACCCCCAATCTCACATGCACCTCACTAAAACTGTAAGAGCATACAGGATTTTGATTTACCGAAATGCACTGTAGGAGCATACTAAACCCCCAATCACTGCATGCACCCATAAAACATGTAAAGGGGTACAGGACTTTGAGTACCGCACTGCATGTAAGAGGCACTACTAAACCCACCAATCACTGCTGCACCTCACAAATACATGTAAGAGGTACAGGAATATGTGTACCGCACTGTACTGAGGAGCGTACTAGACCCCAAATCACTGCATGCACCTCACTAATAATGTAAGGCAGTACAGGCAGGCCGGACTGGAAAAAAAACCCCACCCCCCTGGCACAAACCCCCTCAGCGCCCACATACAATTCCCGCTTAAAAAAATGCCCCTTTCTGTACCTTGAAATTTTAAAAAATAAATCACATAAAGCTGCTTTCACAGGAATTTTTTTGGTGTTTTGGCAAAAGGGGCGAGCATTTAATGTGAAATTTCTGCACAAAAAAACGCATAAAAAAAATGAAACCAAAACTGCCCCGTGGAAACCCACAAATAAAAAAAAACTTGTGCAAAAAAACCACTCGCACAGAGTCAGGTTGACTTGCTTTACAATCAGGGACAACCCCACCTGAAGCTACAAAACCCCAACAAAACCTACAACCCCACCAATCAGTCTCCAGTGTCGGGGTACCATCAAGAAACAGCACGATTCTCACAAAAAGTGAAATGCCCCCTGACATGGGGTTCACAGGGAGTCTTCCTATGAGTTGTTCCCTTCCATTTCTTTCTCTGCCCGGTACAGCATTCAATGTCTTTTCTAGGGGTCACTACTCGTCCCTGTATAATTTAAAAAAAACTCTTAGACCCCCTTTTTCCACCCCACTTTCTTTCAATTCCCAAACTGTATGTTAGCCAAAAAAATTGAAATTAAAAAAAGTCGATAAGTGGCTGAATTGGGGAGACCCCCATTTGGGCAGCGGGGCCCCGTAGTAGGGCAGGCGGGGCCATTTGTAAGGCAGGCGGGCAGATACAGGCAGGGGGGGGGCCCCAGTATACGGGCAACGGGACAGGACGGGGACAGTTATAGGCATGGAGGACAGGGGTATAGGCGCCGGGCAGTGTATGGTTAGGCAGTGCTATTATGGGCAGCCAGGGCGGGTATAGGCAGCCAGGGCAGGGCAGGGTATAGGCAGCCGGGGCAGGGCAGGGTTAGGCACCCAGGGCAAGGAATATATAGCCAGGCAGGGTATGGGACCCGGGGAGTGACAATGCCAAGCGGGGCATCTTTAGCCGGCAGGGTATAGGTCCAGGGCAGGGTCATTAGCCAGGGGCGGGTATGGGTAGCCGGGGGCGGGCTCATATAGCCGGGCAAGGATGGGTAGCCGGGCAGGGCATCATATACCCAAGGGCAGAGTTGGGGTGCCGGGGCGGGGCTCATATAGCCAGGGCAGGGTATGGGTAGCCGGGGGCGGGTATAGGTACCAGGGAGGGGCTCATATAGCCAGGGCGGGTATAGGTAGCCGGGGGGGGCATATTAGCCGGGCGGGGGATTAAAATAGGGCAAGGGCAGGTATCATATAGCCAGGGCGGCATATATACCCGGGGGGTTTGATTGGGGGGGGGGGGGGTTTTTTTGCCAGGGGAGGGCATATTGGGTACCAGGGCGGGTATCATATGGGAAAGGGGCAGGGTCTTTTAAAAAAAGGGGGGGGGGGGGGGGGTTTATTTTTTCCAGGGCAGGGTATCATATGGACCCAAAGGGCGGGGCATAATATGGGTAGCCAGGGCAGGGCATATATGCCAGGGCAGGGTACCCATATAGGTACCCCGGGCAGGGCATCAATAGGGGGGTACAAGGGGCCCCAGGGGGGATATAAGCCAGGGGCAGGGTTTTATCAATAGGTACCAGGGCGGGGCAAAAATTAGGGGGGGGGGGGTCTTAGGACCCAGGGCAGGGATCAAATTAGCCAGGCGGGATCATATAGGTGCCGGGGCAGGGACTTTTTAGGTAGCCAGGGGGAAAAGGGCATCATATAGGTAGCCGGGGCAGGGTATCATATAGGTACCAGAGCAGGGCATTTTATAGGTGCCGGGCAGGGCTATATAGGAGCCAGGGCAGGGTTTCCCTATAGAGGCATCATTAGGTAGCCGGGCGGGTTTAAAATTCCCCGGGTTTCCCCGAAAGTAAACAGCGTTTCATTCTTTTTTTCCCCCAAAAAAGTCCCATATGTCTTATTTTCGGGGTTTTTGGGTCTTATATAGGGATTTTAAAAAGGGCCAGCTGTAGAAGGTAAGGGAGCTTGGCAGGTATGGGCCCCAGCTGTGCAGGTATAGGCCAGCTGTAGGCAGGTATGGGGCCCACTGTAGGCAGGAAAAGGGCCACCCCTGTAGAAGGTTAGGGCAGCTGTGGCAAAAAAAACTTACCGGGCTCCCCGCTGCCCGTCTCCCGCGCCGGCCGCCTCTCGCTCTCCCCTCCCGGCGCTCATCCCCCACACCCCAAATGGCATCAGGCCGCGCACGCGCATGATGACACAGCTGCTGTGCCGAGGCTCCGGATACTGTACATCTTACTTTCGGGGTACGTCTTACATTAGGCGGGCCTCCCAAGACAACGTAGTCTTACTTCGGGGGTGTTTACTACGGGGAAACACGGGTGGTAGCCGAGCGGGGATCATATAGGAGCCAGGGCAGGGCATCATATAGAGCCGGGGGAGGGAATTTAGCCGGGCGGGATCGTTAGGTACAGGGCAGCGTCATATAGCCAGGGCAGGGGTATATTGCCCGGGGAGGGCATCATATAGGTAGCCAGGGAGGGTACAATGCCCGGACGGGCATCTATAGGTACCAGGGCAGGGGTCAATGCCGGGGGGGGCAGGGTATAGGTAGCCGGGCAGGGGGGACCATATACCGGGGATCTTTTTGGGGAGCCAGGGCAGGGCATCATATAGGGAGCAGGGGAGGCATCATATAGCCGGGCGGCATCAATAGGAGCCGGGCAGGGTATCATAAGCCGGGGAGGGCATCATATAGGTAGCCAGGGCAGGGTTCATTAGCCAGGACAGGGGGTCATATAGGTAGCCAGGGCGGGGGATCTATGCCAGGGCAGGGGATCATATAGGTAGCCGGGCAGGGCATAAATACCAGGGCAGGGTATCAATAGGTAGCAGGGCAGGGGATAACAGCCCGGGGAGGGCAAAATTTTAGGCAGCCAGGGGCAGTAAAAAGTTAAAAAAAAAATAAAAAAAAGTAAAACTCACCCGGGCACCCGCTGTCCCTCCCCTTCATCCAGCCGGGGGCAGCTCAGCAGAGTGCGGGGGGGCCGCGGAGGGGCCCATGATCATTAATGTGTTCCTGCCCCGCGGCCACAGGAGCGAACAGACAGATCAGAAGTCAATGTTCGCCTAGTGCTGCCCCCCGCACGGGGCAAACGGGGGCCGGATGGCTGACGGGGGTCAGTGACCCGGCCGTCACGTGTGGCGAGGGGGGGTTTGGGGCGGGGCCGGGTCGCTAATGCGACCCTTGCAGCCCTGTAGCGGACGACCGGGGGCCTCACTCGGGGGCCCCCCGGGGGGGGGGGGGGGGGAAAACCGTCCTCCTCGGAGGGGAACCAGCCGGCCCTGCAGCCCGGCCCCAGGGCCCCCCCGGGAAAATTCCCGGGTTTCCCTATGGGCATCCGGGCCGGAAAATAAGGGAAAAATTATACCCCAGTACGTAGAGGACGCATAGACCACCAATCACAGCTCACCTCATAATACTGTAAAAGGGATACAGGATTTACGCATGCCCCTGTAGGAGGCATACTAAACCCCAAAAACCCTGCTGCCCTCACAATAATGTAAGAGCGTACGGACACGTTACCACACTGTATGTAGGAGACGCTATAGACCACCAATCACAGCATGCCCCTCACAATACATGTAAGAGCAGTACAGGACATTAGTAACCACTGTACTGTAGAGGCACTACTAGACCCCCAATCATGCATGCAACTCACTAATCATGTAAAGGCACTACAGGAATGTAGAACCGCACTTATGTAAGAGGCGTTAGACCCCAATCACGCAGCCCCCACAAATAATGTAAGGGCGTACAGGACATGTAGTAAGCACTTACTGTAAGAGACATTTCTAGATCACCAATCACTGCATCAATTCATAATACATGTAAAAGCAGCACAGGACATGTAGTACCGAAACCTACTGTGAAGGCCACTAGCCCCGAAAAATCACTGCATCACCTCAAATAATTAAGGCATAAGGCATGTGAAACCCGCACTGTATGTGGGAAAAAGGCGCACTAGCCCCCAAAATCATCATGCACCTCACTAATACATGTAAGTGCAGTACAGGACATGTAGTACCGCACTGTACTGTAGAGAGGAGCTACTAGACCGCCAATCACTGCATGCACTGCACTGATAGAGAGGTTTTACAAGTAAAATGTTCATGATAATTGGTTGGATCTTCCAGTCAATCAAATTTTCTGCAGATTGGCAGTGTCTGGGACTCTGTTTGTTGAAACGACACTCAATATACAATATACAGTGCCCCTGAAAAAGACAATGGTATGTTGAAAACATTGTAACATGAGGGACCACTGCAGTGTCTCTAGGGAGTGGGAATTCCACATTCTGTCCAACATCAAAGAAGTGGACAAATTGGGTCTGGGCCCCTGATCTTACGCGCCCCATAGGAGTTGCATGGTCTGCATCTGTGGTACGTATGCCCTTGTACACCACTATCATATACTGTACAAGTCACCTGGAGGTAGTGATACAGTAAGAAACACTTCTCCTTTCACCGCTCTGTATAGTAGAAAATACATTTTCTTCTACTAAATATAGAAACATAAACTACCTGACGTGGGCCCCGGTGCTCAGGCTCAATAGAAGAGCCATCTGTGCTGCACTTTGTCCCCTCCTGCCTCAGGATAAATCTTACGGCTAGGTAAGCTTGTTATCAGAGGTGTTAAGTGTGCGCTGAATGGCTCGCTGTGCACAGAGCTGGCGTATTTGCTCACCTTTCTGATGATAACATATTATGTCCGGAACCAGATTTATAGCCTGAGGTTTTCCTGTTGTGTTTAAGCTGTGACCAAAGTGCAGATGAACATAGATACCCTACCTGGTGCCAAATGCTACTAGTGTAATAGTCTGAAAACAGAGGCTTCCTGCCATCATCAGGGAGCCCTAAAGCTGGAGGCAGGAGCTTTGGGCGCAGTGGGATGAGGTTTGCGCTGTCACATTTGACCAGCCTGTTGAGAATCTCTTTCCTAGTGTGTAGACTTTTCACATAGGCCTCCTGCACGGATTCCTATTCTGGCCTCTACTGCACCTCCAAAAGCCTCTGAATTCATAGCAGACCTACAGTGATATTTGAAAGCTTGTGAACGCGTCCGAATTTTCTACGTTTCTGCATAGTTTGGCCTAAAACTACATCAAAGATTTCCATGCAAGTCGTAGTAGTAGGTAAAGAGAAATCGAACACCAAATCAAATCAAACAAATGAGTCAAAATATTTAACTGGGTAATTTATATATTATTAGGATCCAATATCACATATCTATGACTGGCAAAGCTATGTGACCTTTAGAATTAGGAGATGATTTGAAGGTGAAATAAGAGTGCTTTCACACAGCGCAGTTTCGGTGCAGTTTTAACTGCGCTCCAATTAAACTGCCTTTATTACCAGCAAGCTTCTTTCAGTTGTCGGAAAGGTGTTCAAGTAAGTAAAAATATTCAATAGAAAAACACACTGCCGCTTACCCCTGAGTTGTAATCACCGCTGCTCCCAGTGTATGATTGTACTTCTTCACCTTGCTTGTAATCGTTGCAAAGGCTTCCGTGGTTATCAGGTCCACAAGGAGGGCCGCCAGTCAACGCCCAAACATAAAGAATATATCCTATATATTGCAACGGGAATTGCAGCGGGTAGATAATCCATGATTTATTTTTAAATATTATAATATAATATTATATATAAAATATATATATAAAATATTATTATATATATATATAAAATAAAAATAATATAATATTTTTTAGACAGTGAAAAAAGCATCGAACGCTAAAAGCGTTTCAAATCCAACAGGATTCTTGTTCACAAACAAGCATTCTTGTTTGCTGTGAACAAAAAATCCTGTTAGATTTGAAACACGTTAGCGTTCGATGCTTTTTTCACTGTCTTGAAAATGAATATTTAAAATAAAATCGTGGATTATCTACCCGCTGGAATTCCCGTTCGAGGATATATTGTTCAAGTAAGTAATCAATGACTGTGTGTGAAGTCTTGTGGATACACATGCACTAATTGATTCTCCACTTTCCAAACAGTTTAGATAAGTGAGAGAAGCTTGCTGGTAATAAAGGCAGTTTAATTGGAGCGCAGTTAAAACTGCACGGAAATTGCACTGTGTAGAAGCCCCCTAAGGCTATGTTCACATGGTTGATTTTGGGACGGATTTCAGTCCGTCTTGCGCGCCGTACTGCGTGCAAATACGGCTGAAATCCGTCCCTGTCATTACGGTAATCCACAGTTCTCATAGAGAACTATGGATTCCGTCTCCTCAGCTCGGTCGCCAAATACATCGAACGGGGAGAAAGTGGCATGCACATTATCCCGGCGGGATAATGAAAGTCTATGGGGCCGGCGAGCTAAAGCCCCAAACCCCACCCCACCCCACACGCCGCCCCTCGTACACGCGCCGTAATTGCGGGTGAAATCAGTCCCGCAATTACAGCGTGAATCAGCCGTGTGAACATAGCCTTAGACTCGGGTGTATTCAATCACTGGGATAACAATCAGGTGTGAATGTTTTATCTAGGGTGCTTTCACACATTTTCGGTGCGTTTTTTTTTTTTTTTTTTTTTTTTTCAGAATTGCACAATTAATGCTGTGCATTTCTGCAAAAAAATGCACCAAAAAGGCACAGTGTGCAAGCACCCTTAGGTTGCGTTCAAACATTAAACTTTTATATGTGCTGTTTTGAAGACAAAATCAAGAATGGATTTAAAACAAGGAGAAATAAGTCTTTCCTTAATATGTCTCCTCCAGTAATAATGCATTCCTGTTTTTGGTTTTAAAAACTGCAAGTGAACATGTGAGCTGCGGGGCCCGGCGCTTCCTACCTCTGAACACCCGGGCCCTCTAGCCCGAGCGTTCAAAGGCAGGAAAATAACCTGGTGCTAGCAGGCGCCGGCCCACAATGCTGACGTTACATCATCACGCCGCCCTCGTCGAGCACAGAGTGGCCGGGAGCTGAGCTGGTCGCATCAATGGAGCGTGGCACAGGTGAGTAAGGCCCAGTTCACACGGCTTATTAAAGCCGTATTTGTGGGACGGATCCCGCCCGCAATACGGCTTGAATAAGGGGCGGGGCGGGGGCCGTAAATAATGTGCAAGTCACTTTCACCCCCCCCGCGGCGGATTCGCCGAGCGGGGACGGGAGGAGGTAGTGACGGATCCCCATAGTTCTCTATGAGAACTGTGGATTTACCGTAGTTTACGGGACGGATTGGAGCCCTACTGCAGCACAAATACGGTGCGCAATACGGCTCCAATCCGTCCCAGAATAAGCCGTGTGAACATGGCCTAAGTTATTTCTTATTTTTTTCACATTAATGAAGCCTGTCTGCTTATATATGGTCCCTATAGACTACCTAAGCCCTGCCTGCCTACATGTATGGCCCCTATAGACTACCCAAAGCCCTGTCTGCCTATATATATATATATATATATATATATATATATATATATGTATATATACAATATATATATAATATAATGTGTATATATATAATATATATACTTACACATATAAAAATATATATATATATATATATAATATTATATATATATATATTATAAAATAAATACCCTTATACCCTTTATCCTAAACCCTGTTGCTTTACCTATATGGGCCCTATACCACTTATACCCCTATACCATGGAGGAAATTCAAGACCATTATTACCCTCCTTTGGCGTACAATAATCTCTAAGGTCATAAAATAGCCCAAGATAACCTCGAATAGAACAGACTTTCCCATTAATGGTAATTTGTCGACCAGCAGGAGGACACTGAGCAGCATTAGTTGCAGTATGCTAAAGATCATCTGGTCAAGCCAGAAGACTACTGGATTAATGTTCTGTGTATGGATGAGACCAAAATTTGCTAAAGCAGAGTACTGGAAAAGCTGGTAACAGCCCAAGTGGGAGCTGTGATGCCAGAGACATAGTTGTCAGAGAGGTTTTTGGGTTTTGTTTTTTTGTTTTTTTTTATTTCAAGAGGGAATGTCCTTAATTGTTGAAAGCAAATAATAATGGTAAGTCTGCAATAGTTTTGTGTAAAGCAGGCAGATACGGATGACATTCACTGTGTTATGCCAAGATTGTAGTGGAGCCAGTGAGATGACCATCACGCTTGATGTCATTATTAGTCAACCAGAACAAGGACGTCCTCTGCTGTAATGTGATCATTGAACCTATATGAAAATAAATACAATTAAAAAGAATTAATATTTAAGAGTGGATATTAACAGGAGTTTAAAGATATAGGCCACATGTATGAAACGGTTTTGGTCTAAAACTCACTTTTTTGCCCATAAAAAACCTATGGGGGAAAAAGTGAGGTTTAGACCAAAACCGTTTCATACATGTGGCCCATCCTGTTAATAACACAAGTAAGGCAGTAGATCATCTGAGCGGGTGCTTTACCTGCAGATCATGACCTGTATGTGGCTGTATGTGGTGTTAGACTGATCTGTGAATTTTCCATAGCCTACAGGCCCCCATGCCCCAATCTTAAACTCATGCTTTTGAAGGCGGCTTCATTTTCCATGGCTCCACATGCACCTGTGCCAGGCCTGAACAGCAGCCAAGCCAATGCTGACTTACCGAGTCTCCACAAAGTCTGCACCCCTAATGTCACTGCCGGCTCCATTGGCTACTAGACAACTTATGAGGGCTGGGAGCAGCTGGATAGTAAGTGTATATAGACACTGAACTTACAGCTTAAGATGATGGTTTTGCTCTTATTTTTAATTCTAGGAGACTTAATTGGTTGTCCTCTTTTATAAATGGATGACCTTAGAGCAGGGGTGCACAACATGCACAGGGCTGTGACCCTCTGTGTGGTAAACAGGAAAATGGTTTGCCTTTTAATTGGGAAATTTTTATCCTTGTTAAATTTAAGATGGCACTATAAAGTTCAGTTGGTTGCATTACAGGCTGACACTGTTATTGTAAGCACTATAAGGGGGTTTTCCGGGCCCCCTTATAGCTGCACATGCTGGGTAATGTGTGGGGGCATGTAAGGCTTTTCATGGTTTGGGAATGGTATTGTTAGGATGTTGAGGCCAACTGTATGGTTTGGCATGTTGTGGAGGCACTGTATCGGAATTTGGTGGCACTATATGGGCGAGTACTGGTGTTAGGGTTGGCACTTAGACTGCCTTTTGGTCAATGGATATGTGGGGTCACTGTACGACTTGCAATTTTCGGAATGATAGTGGGCCACTGTAACTGGAAATTTTATGGTGGCACTGTAATGCTTTGGGCCTGTTAGGGGGCCCTTTTAATGGTTGGAAATGTTATTGGGTTGGGCACTAATAATTGGCTGGCACTGGTAAGGTGGCCAATGTATGGCTGAAATGGTATGGTGGGCATTATAGGCTGGCACTGTACATGGAGGCCCACTGTAAAGGCTGGGAAAAGGTTATGGTGGGCACACCTCAATATGGCTGGCACTGGTAAGGAGGCCACTGTATGTCTGGAAATGTTATGGTGGGCACTATATGGCTGGCACTGGTAAGGAGGCCACTGTATGTCTGGCACTATATGGCTGGCACTTTATGCCTTATATACTATTTTAAGCAACCTACAGGAGCAGTAGAAACTGTTGCTGTATTATCTCTGGATATCTTCCTCAATGGAGTATTTATTTCTAACACAATCATGGCAGATCCACAAGATAAACCATAACATTGTGTGATAGGTTCAAGATACTTTAGAGGAGGAGAAGTGTTGAAGTGGTGGCTATAGTTGTACAGCTATAGTAAAAATGTAACCCCTAAAAATTACAACAAAATGGAGTACCGAGCAGGGGGCCCCATTCTGTGGAACCAAGACCTTTCAGCCATTTGGGTATTTACAGTGCCATAAAGGTCTCATATGAGGAATACCCCTGATGTTTACTGCGGCCCCTGGGAGAGGTACATAGTTAGTCCATTTGAAATAGAGCTCTGTCAATCAAGTTCAGCCAAGGGTGGGGAAAGATATGGTTGAAGGGAGGGGTAGAGGGAATCTTTAAGCTTACTGATGAAGACTTGGAACCCATAAGGCAAGAGCCAATCTGCCCCAAAGGAATATTTCATTTCTGCTCCCAAAATTACCATCAGGCTGGATCTAGACATTTTATACAGCTACATAAGTATCAACATTATTTAGTAGTAGTACAATATAACAATATGGCCCTTGGACCAGAACATGTTGTGCATCATTAAGAGCCATATTAGTTTGCCGTCATTCATCTTTTTTCAAATTTTTAATGGAAAATCTTCCAAGGGATAAATACTCTGCATAAAATTAAACAGATTTGCTAAAGCAGGATACTGGAAAAGCTGGGTGACCGCCCATGTGGGAACTGTGATGCCAGCGACATTTAGTTGTGAAAGAGTTTTTTTTGCGTGTTTTCTTTTTTTTTTGTTTTGTTTATTTCAGGAATTAATGTCCTTAATTGTTGGAAGCAAATAATAATGTTACGTCTACAATAGTTTTGTGTAAAGCTGGCAGATACGGATGACATTCACTGTGTTATGCCAAGATCATAGTGGAGCCAGTGAGATAACCATCACGCTTGATGGAATTATTAGTCAACCAGAACAAGGACGTCCTCTGCTGTAATGTGAAATGTGCCCAATAACAGAACCAGCACAAGTTCTAATTGTAATGACTTTTACAGTGTTCCCACAAGTTACAGTGTCCTCAGGATAAAATGTTCTCACCAGACAATTGTCTTTTCTGGGACAGGAATATCCAACCAATTATGAACTTTTTGCTTGTAAAACCTCTGTATTAGTGAGGTGTATGCAGTGATTGGCAGTCTAGTAGCGCCTCTCTATAGTACAGTGCAGTACTGCAACTCATGTACTGCACTTACATGTATTAGTGAGGTGCATGCAATGATTGGTGTTCTAGTGGCGTCTCTCTACAGTACAGTGTGGTTCTACATGTCCTGTACTGCTCTTACATGTATTAGTGAGGGGACAAAGCATGATTGGGGGGCTAGTTTGCTCCTCTCTACATTACAGTGCGGTACTACATGTCCTGTACTGCTCTTACATGTATTAGTAAGATGCATGCAGTGATTGGCGGTCTAGTAGCACCTCTCTACAATACAGTCGGTTCTACATGTCCTGTACTGCTCTTACATGTGCCAGGATGAGCAGCTTCTTTGGACACCAGGTAAGGGTCACATTTTCTCTATTTCTGGTACATTGTATATAAAGTACATGACCCAAAGAAGCTCCTGTCCACAAAACAAAGGGATTTCTGATGTTCTATGGAAGGACTTGCTTTATCTAGATTATTTATCTGCTTCATTTTCTATAATTCTCATTTTGCATTATGTTGGGAACATTTTTTGGGCTTCAGAACCAATTTCCAGTGTTCCATCCAGTTATGGTTTCAACATACAATGGTTGTCCCAGAACCAATTAATATGTTCATGTCTATATAGTATTACAATAGTGCCTATAGACTCAGGGCGACATGCATGAAAGTTGGGAAAGTTGGTGTTAACAGGCCAAATTTCATGTGCATTATACAGGCATAGAATGCGCCTGATTTATGAACCCGCTCTACAGCAGGTCATAAATCAGGCGCATTGCAACGCTCGGGCGACAGTTCTGGCTCAGGTATACCAGTTTGAAAGTGTCGCCCCTACTGTGAACTGAACGGTGATTATAATTGTGCAATTTTTTGTACAAGCTCCTCCAGCTTAAAAAAATGCAGTGTGCGACCCCGAATTGACACCGAAGCGTATCTTGGATGCCCTGAGCAACTGACAAATATCTACCCTGGACACGTTATGTAGAAATGGATCTAAAGGTCACCCATAATGCATATTTAACGCCAATAAAGGGGTTTAAAATGGGGAGATATGCCTCTAGTGGCTGTTTTAAGTGTGTTTCCTTTGGAGCAGACTACCACTTTCCCTGGGAATGTCCGGAGATACAAAAATATTGGGATACTATAGCTCACTGTATGGGTGCGTACACACGGCAAAGGACAAACACAGCTCTGTTTTTGCCTCTCATTTCAAGCGGTTTTTGGACTGTTGTGGGACTGTTTTTGTCACACAACCGGTCTGTTTTTCGTCGGTTTTCAGGCTTTGAACTGTTTTTGGTACTGTTTTTGTCCCGGTTTTCCCAGCGGTTTTTGGACTGTTTTTGGACTGTTTTTCAACCTCCAAAAAACACACCCACCATAGGTGGGATTATTCTTCACTTTTTTTTGCAAAAACCGAAAACAGCCCAAAAACCGCGTCAAAAACCGCTGGCTACGTTTTGAGCGGTTTACATTGACTTCAATGTTAATTTTCAGTCTAGAAACCGGTCGGAAGAATGTGCATGTTCAATGTTTTGCGGTCCGTCGGCGGTCTGAAAAACCGCCTGCCGGAAAAACCGTTCAGTGGGGACTGCAGGGCGTTTTTTCAATTGAAGTCTATGGGAGAGAGTTTGTTGCAGGTTTTCTGACGGTTCCTAAAACCGCAAACCGTCGGAAAAACCGTCCAAAAACCCTTGCCGTGGGGACATGCCCTATATGTGAATGCTTTGCACCTGATTTCAACACGAGTGCTGCATGGGCACTTTTTGGGTGTGGAGACAGGGAAGCGTCTAACTACACACAGCGGGAGGCCCATCTGCTGGACCTAATGGCTGTGTCTGCCAGAAAGGCCATACTCCAGCTGTGGCTGCAGCCAACCTGTCCAACCTTTAGACAATTCTTGGAAAAATGCCTTTTCTTATTGCAAATTGATTGGGTAGAGTCCACGCAACACAAAGAAAAGCGTGCGAAAAAACGTTTCCAACTATGGGGAACAGTTATAGCATATCTGCCACTGAGTACAAAACAAACCCTTTACACTTGTTTTGGGATGAAATCCTGGTTTCTGGAACAACAAATGGCAGGGAGGGAGCCATTGGTTTTGCACACACAAGGGATAGGAGGTGGCGATCCGATGATAAACACTTTATTGACGACCAGCCTAACATCAATGTTCGCCCACGAGTGATACACATTCGTTTTAATGTCTGGTCACAATATGGAATGGCCAGCCCTAATAGACTGACTATGAAGCCGGGCAGCTTTGCAGAATGGGAATGTCTTCACCTGACGATTCATATACCAGGGTGTGGGAAGGGGACCCAGACAAAGGGCATTGAGGGAAAATGGCTGAGCAGCCAACTGGCTGCCAGCATCAATGGATACAAACATGCTTTACTCAGGGAGTTCAGTTGTTTGCTGGTTTTCAAACCATGTTTTACAATAAGGCGATGTTCACACGGCTTAAAATGGGACGTATTTCAGTCCGTAATTACGCGCCATATTGCACGAATTACGGCTGGAATCCGTCCCAGTCATTACAGTAATCCACAGTTCTCATAGAGAACTATGGATTACGTCTCCTCTCCCTGCTCGGCGAATACACCGCGGGGGGAGATAAGTGACAGGTGAATTACGAGCGGAGTATACGCGCCACTAGTAATGAGTCTATGGGGCCTGCGAGGTGCCGGACCCCCGCTCCCGCCCACACGGTGTCATTCCGCCCCGCAAATAAGCCGTGTGAACATAGCCTAAGAAAAAAGAAAAACAGGATTGCACTGATGATTTATTGTACTTCTATGCTGTACATTACACATACTGATATTATATTACTATTGTTAACAATGTGACGCATAACATTGTATTGTAATCACTTGATATTGATGTATACACCAAATATACTGTAATGTATGTTTTCCTTTGGCAGTCTGAATAAAGACAATTTAAAAAACATGCAGTGTCCCTTAAAGACAAAAATGGTCAGCATCTCCAAACAATGTATAATAAATGGCGCAGGTGCATGCTTCTATGGCTGCAACATGAATGCAAACACACAAGAAACAAACGCTTTGCAGACACAGAGACAGAGAAACATTGAATATATGCATTATTTCTAATTACATTACTTCTACATTCTAGTATATATGAAAATTGGAGGCTGCTAGTGCACAATTTGATCAAATTGTGAGGGCCCATCCACCAATGACAATGTGGTCTCAGTTCAGATGGAGACCCACTCTATACAGACTTGCCTCTCTCAGTGCCTTTTCAGGACTCCATACTTTTTAGGAGATGAGGGTCCAAGCTATATTCTGTTCTGATTAAAACAGCCTGAATGGAAGGGTAGAGTGCACGACCAAAATGGAGGTGGCCCATCTGTGTATACAATTCAAAAAAGCACTGCTCTCCACCCATCCACTCAGGCTGTTTTTAATTAGAATAGGGTATAGCTTGGGCCCTCGTGCCCTGAAAAGTATGGAAGCCTGGAAAGGCACCGAGAGAGGCAAGAATGCATCTGAAGTTAGGCCACCTTGCCGTTGGTGAGTGAACCCTGGCAGTTTGTTTAAAATGTGCGCTAACAGCATAAAATCTTCATATATTCTAGTTGTAGCAGGCATGCACTTTAAAATGATTCAGTGTTTGTGTCTTGGCAATGCTGGTGATTTGTTTCTGTGTGGACGCAATGCCCCTGAGGGATTAGCGGCAGCTATACAGTGCCCCCAGGAAAAATGCCAACCACACAATGCCCCAGAGATAGTGCTGGCACTACAATATCCATGAGGTATTGTCAGCCATTCTTTTTCCTTGTGAATAGCACCAGACTGATGTCATCCAATGCACCCAAGAATATTGGTAGGTACTCAGTGCCACAAGGAATAGTTCCTCCATAGCCCTCTCTGGAATAGTGTTAGCCACGCAATGCCCCAATGCTTTGCCAGGATGTAGGCTGGAAGAGTAAAGACATTGGTGAAAAGGTCTACATATCTTGCCAGCCTGATGGGGCAGGGGGCTGCAACTGAAATTCAAGGGTCATGTAGCTGTGCCAAAGCAATCAGGACAGGACTTACCCAACCACCAGGTCTTGTGTATGGCTGTTGCCTTCTTTGTTATTTTGTCTTTTTCTAGCGTTTTATATAGGAGATCTGGCACGTGTGACTCGGACATATGCTCACACTCAGACACAGCCATATACAGGCCCTCGGAATGTATTTTTCTACTTATTGCAATAATATTAATGCACAGTGTTTCTAAAGGTTTTGTTTTCTCTCCTTCCAGGTTTTGAATCTTGTCCAGTCCTATGTAACGCTGCGGGTGCCTCTGTATGTGTCCTATGTGTTTCACTCACCTGTTGGCGTTGGCGGGTGGCAGCACTTTGATCTCCACTCTGAGCTTCGTTTAACATTTGTGTACGATACCGCCATCTTGTGGAAGGACGGCATAGGGAGCCCTCCAGAAGCTGAACTACAAGGTAGAAATCTCATTCTCCTCTCATCTATATATTTTCCTGAGATTTAGGGCGTCCTGTATGAACAGGGCTCTGGTGAGCCAAAAAAAACTGTCGTAGCCCTGTCCGACAGATGTGTGAACGGTTGGATGCCTAAAGCTGGCGCACGCTGTGACAAACCCGACTCTTTTGTATGCGGCAATTCTTAGAGGGCATCGTTTGTCGTATGAGGCGCCACATCTATGAATGTGGCGCAAAACTCTCATATTTATCAATACCGATTTCATAGTGGAGTCAAAGCTTGGCGCAGATACTCTGCTGAGAGACACTTTCATACATACTGGCGAGTGCTACATTAACTTACTGTTTTCCTATGTGGTTTCCAATATTCAGAAAGCTGCATTCAGAGCCTCAGGCAGTTCTCCTTTTTTTAGAAAAGTATTTGGAAAAAATCATTTGGAGTATATAACCCTAAGTTGATATTTGCAGCTGGCTGCAGCGCCAACCTTTTTAATAAAAAAATCCAAAAAGTTCTGTTTTTTGGTAAATAAGCTTCACTAGGATATCCTGAAATGATCATGTAGCTTTCTTATAAACTCCATATTTCATTTTCTCACCATGTTCAAGATAACTGCTTCCTGACAGTGAATGTAAAACACTTGTTTACATTCAAACTTTAAAAACCTAGCATTCATTTCTCAAGATTTGCTTCTCTGCAGTGTTTTTAAACGGGTTGTGTCATCTCAAAGTTTCATAGGATGCATGAATGAAATAATGCTGCTTTGCTCTGTCACTTCATGGTCAAGCTGTCTGTAATTAGCATATGAGCTCTGTCTATTCAGACTTCTGCTAATTAGATAAATCTCAAGCTGTCAGGACCAGGGAAGCCTCTGAGGTAAAGTAAATAGCAGTAATTACTGGCTTTTGTCTGAAAGATCAGATAACAAACAAGCTCTCACTGTCCAAAGTTGTGAGCTGCCACACCTGTGTGATGACGTCACTCCCTGCTATCAGATAAAACAAACAGCAGGGGGGGAGAAGTACACAGGTCAGACACTTGGGGTACCAGAGAGATCACAGAAGGTGATAACATCACTTGTAGCTCCTCAACAAAAAAATGAACAATGCAATATATTTGGAAAATATCTTTATTTAGTGTTCCCCACATGTTGAAAGCTAATTTTTGTAGCAAGACAACCCCTTTAAGGCATAGCAGTGGCATAGCTCACCACACAGCTGGTCATATAGATCCAGTGATGCAGCAGTCACTCCCAGCACCCACACAGGGCAGGTTCAGCAACCGGGATGGGAGCTAGCTCAGGTCCAATCTGTTTAATTGTCATTCACCTAGTTGCTGCGGTCACTACTGACCACAGCATCAAGGTGATTAACAGAGGGAGGGGGATCCTCTAATGCTGTTATAGGGTGCCAATGGTTGCCATAGTAGCTGGAGGCCAATGAATGCACTTAACAAAGAAATGACTACTGCAACTATTCCCTGGTCACAACAGTGGCCTGTGAAAATAAGGGTCCGTTCACACAGCGTTTTTGGATCTGATTTTGGATCCATGTTGGATCTGAAAATCGCATCCAAAAACACATTGACAATTGGATCCTTAACGGATCCAACGCGTATTCAACATGCAGCGGGATCGCACCCTATAGTTTATTATAGGGCTCCTGAAGCGTCTTTCGGACCAAGAACTGATATGTAAATTCTTGGAACGGATCCGAAAGACGGATTCGAAAGACACAGTGAGACACGTATCAGTGATCAATCGTCTGAACGCCGATGCGTGTTTCATATTAAAAGCAATATAAATCAGACGACAGGCGGATCCAAACACGTATCTAAAAACGTATGTTCACATGGACTCAACACGCCATGTTAGGTGAAATGTCTGTGGCTGGAGGAAGTACAGTTGTTGGCAGGACCTGGGAAGCATCATAACTGGAACGCTGAGGTTTCATTGAAAAGTAAATGACCAGCGGTGTAACTCCTAGGACCCGATGTAAAATCTATAGATTTGATATCACCTATCATGTGATATTTAGACTACTGGGGTTTTTTCATGTGGCTCCAGGGCCGTTGGGTCCTCTCAAGCTCCAGGGCCCAGTAGTGACTGCTACTTCTACACCCTCTATAACCATGCCCCTGTGTTTGATTGTTTTAATTATTTTTAACTGTTCGGACATTAAAGGGGTTGTCTCACCTTAGGCCTCGTTCACACGACGGATTTGGCTGCGGGTTCGGCTGCGGCCAAACCTCGTCCTGACCTTGCCGCAAACTCGCGTCTCCCGACGCGGGTTTGCGGTGTGGGCGCTGGGCATGGTCGCAGCGCAAGTGGGGCGTGGTTTGGGGCGTGGCTTGCAGCAAGGGTTTGCCCCTATGCAAATTAGAAGGCAGGGGGAAAACCGCGCCGCCAGCCACGCACCAACCGAGGCAACACCGAGTTGCCGCCGCGCTGAGGACTCCCTGTCAAGAATTGACAGGAGAGTTCTCAAACACGCGCGGCAAGGCCGCGGCCCCAAAGCCGCGACCAAACCCGCGGTGTGTGAATATTAACACGGTTTCCAATAGGAAACCATGTTGATAAACTAGGCGTGATTTGACCGCGGAAAACGCGTCAGAACCCGCGGCCATGACCGCGTTCAAATCCGTTGTGTGAACATGCCCTTACTGTTTCATAGAGTCAGCAGCATTCTTTTATTCATGCATTCTGTCACTTTCTGGTCTAGCTGTGGATAATTAGCATATGAGCTCCATGTATTCAGACTTCTGAAAGATCAGATAACACATAAGCTCTCAGCATGCAGGCAGTTCAGTGCCACAACCTGTGTGATGACATCACTCCCTTCTATCAGATAAGACAAACAGCAGGGGAGAACAAGCAAACAGGTCGGTAACTAGAGAAACCAGAAAGCCCTCAGAAGATGATAAAATCATTTGTAGCTCCTCAACAAAAAAACAAAGCAAAATATTTGGAAAACGTCTTCATTTAGGGCCACATGTATGAAAACTGTCTAGGTCTAAAACTAACGTTGTTGCCCATAGCAACCAATCAGAGCGTCCCTCTAATTTCATTCAGTGCTCTAGAAAAAGGAAACGGGCGCTCTGATTGGTTACTATGGGCAACAAAGAGAATTTCAGACCTAAACAGTGTTCATACATGTGGCCCTTGGTGCTCCCTACATGTTGAAAGCTAATCTTTGTAGACAACCTCTTTAATATCTGATGTCACAGCAGAGTTTTTACAGAGCTCTGGATTATACCGTAATAATCCTGTCAGTTATAAAGATTTTTTGATATGGGAAAAATTAAGCATTGCAGATAATAAATGATAGATAATATGCACTGAAGTGTTCATTAGTTCTTATCATTGCAAGATATTATTAATACATAAGCTGCCTCATATGCCCAAGAATTTTGGTTACGCAAAATGTTCAATGTTATTGACAATAGTGACATCTGCTGGCAAAAAGTGGTTATTACTTCTAACTATACCTCCAATACATAAGATTCGCCTCCACCAACCATAGTGACCCGAAAATCTCTCTTCTCTTCTACAACCTGCAATATTCTTGCTGACACTGCATCACTCTTTTCCTCCCCTTCTGTCTTCTTCCTTCTCCCTTGTAGATTGTAAGCCCTTGTGGGCAGGGTCCCCTATCCCCTTGTACCAGTTTCTTTCTCATTTAGTGACACCTACTGCACTGGATCTTCTGGTGTGTCATGTATTTATACCCCTTTTTGAAGGTACTTGGACCTGAAATTAAAAATATATCATAATAATCCATGGTGGTCCTACATCACAAAGCTCATTAATCTAATCTTCCCATGAATGACACTACAATCACTATGGATCTGGGTAATAGATCACTAAGGCCATGTTCAAACGGCTTAATTGCGGGGCATAATTACGCCCCGCAATTACGTCGTGAGGGCGGGAGCGGGGGGCCGGCACCTCGCCGTCCCATAGATTATCATTACTAGCGGCGCGTATACGCTGCTAGTAATTCACATGTCACTTATCTCCCCCCGCAGCGGATTCGCTGAGCAGGGAGAAGAGACGTAATCCATAGTGCTCTATGAGAACTGTGGATTACCGTAATGACGGACGGATTTCAGACCGTAATTCGCGCAGTACGCTGCGAATTACGGGCTGAAATACATGCCCAAATAAGCCGTTTGAACATGGCCTAAGGCCGCTCCCGTCCCGCCCCCGTCCACACGGCGTAATTGCAGGGCCTAATTACGCCCCGCAATTAAGCCGTGTGAACATGGCCTAAGGAGTAATGAACCTTTTCTTTGACTGCAGCGCTCATTGACAATGCTGGATATTACTGCAGTTATTATTACATTATTGCTTAATAACATAGATTCATATATGATGAAGTAGCATTTATATATTACTTGCTGTTTTCTTTTCTAGGCTCCCTTTACCCCACCAGCATGCGGATCAATGAAGAAGGGCGCTTGGTTGTCAACTTTAAAACAGAAGCTCGATTTTATGGTCTCTTTGTTATGTCACATGCTGGTAAGGACAGTAATGACTGCACAGACTCCATAACTGCGTGTTAATGAATGATAACATAAGACTTTCTGTCCTTATACAGATTTTTCGCCATCAACAAGTTGCCCTGATTAAAAACACTACTCAGTGCATCTGCACCCAAAAAATGCTCCTCTATCCATTGATCCAGTAGGTGGTATGCTGTAGTGACGTTAGCACGTCTGAGCTATCATAGTCAATCAGTGACCTAAACATAACTAAAGGGAGTTTTGTGTGCACTACAAGAACCCAAAAATTAGAGATCATGAAATTTAAAACTGTGTCAATTATAGTATCCAGTAGGAATAGGGGATAAGATTGTCAAGATAAAGTGTCATTAAAAATCCAGAGGCTGTGTATATTCCCTGGTGTCTTGTGGAGAGGGAGAGAGATTATTTTTAATAGCATCCACTGTAAAGGGAAAGAGGGAGAAAAATAGATTATATTCTCTGGTCTCCATGAAGAAGAGATTCACTATGCCCAGTGGGGGAAATGGTAGATAATAGTTAATGGCGTCCAGTGTGCAAGGGAGAGATAGTGGAGAGAAAAAGACATTCTATTCCCTGATCTCTAGTGGAAGGAAAAGATGATACTTAATGGCCTCCATTGTAATGGAAAGCAGAGATTATATCCCTGGTTTGCAGTGAAAAGGGAGAGGAAGTAGAGGTACAGAGAGATAGTAGTTCCTGGTGTCTAGTGGAGAGGGAGAGAGAGATTATTTTTAATGGCATCCATTGTAGTGGGAAAGTGAGATTATATTCTCTGGCGCCCACTAGATAGGGATGGGTAGTGGAGGAAACATACGTTATATTCCCTTATGTCTAGTGGGGGGAAATAGATTATATTTAATTGGTGTCCAGTGTGGAGGGTACAGAGATTATATTCCTTGGTGTCCAATGAGATAGGAGAAATAGTAGAGGAAAAGAGATATTATAGTCCCTGATCTCTTGTGGGAGGAAAAGCTAGATTATACTTATTGGCGTCCATTGTGGTGGAAAGCAGAGATTATATTCACTGGTTTCCAATGAGAAGGGAGAGGTAATAGAGGTAAAAAGAGATTATGGGCGATATGTATGAATGGGGCTGTGCCAGATATATGGCGTCTTTACAGCCCGATATCAGGCGCAGCCCCGTTCATACATTTTTAAATTTTCCCGCACGCCAGTATCAGGGGCATTACAGAGCCTGATCTCGGGGGGCGTGCAGGAGGCGGGGCGCACTAGAACCATACGAAGCTACACATTTCTAGCTTCAGTACGGTAATTCTAGGCGCATTACAGCTGGAACAGGTACAGCACTTTCACCTGATTTATGACCCACAATAGAACAGATTCATAAATCGCTCGCATTCTATGCCATTATTATGCACATGAGATTTGGCGTGTCACCCTATATTTCCTGGCGTCTAGTGGAGAGGAACAGCTTGATTATATTTAATGGCTGTCACGGATGCCCCTGTGACCCTTGGCCCGGGACGCGGGTGCACCCGTGCTCCTACACCTAGCGGAGCCCCGTCCCGCACGTCGGGTTCGGGGTCCGCTCACTCCCCCCGTCCCCGCTGGCGTTCACTTACCCGGCCACGCTCCTGCTCCGCCTGTCTCCGTCTTACGGCGCGCGCGCGCCGGCAGTTTGACATCTAAAGGGGCAGTGCGCCGGTAATTGGTCATTGCCGGGCACTGCTCCTATTTAAGTCCGGCCCCTTCCTGGCGGCCTTTGCCGGATCCTTGGTGTGTATCCCGTTGGAAAAAGCCTTCCTAGTCTTGTCTATTCCTGCCTACCGTGTACCGAACCTCGAGCCTACGTTTACCGACCACGATCCTTGCCGCCAGCCCTGACCTTCTGCCTGTCTACGTCCACGAGCCTTAGCCGCCTGCCCTGACCTCCTGCCTGTCCCCGACTATGAGCCTGCCTGCCGATTCCGCATCTCGCCTACCCTTGGCCGCCACTGCAGGCAAGCCCCACCAATGGAAGCGACCTGGTAGACTCCCACCGTAGCAAGTCCATCCCGCTTTGCGGCGGGCTCTGGTGAATACTGGGACCTACCTAGATTCCACTCCCTGGTGTGGGCTTACACCATCGCCTGCGGTGGTCCAATGGATCCACCTCCAGACCGTTACAGTAGGATCCGGCCATGGATCCCGCCAAGGTGCCCTTGCCAAGTGTTGCCAACATCACCACCGTCGTGGTCAAACAATCGCAACAGATCGCGCAGCAAGCACAGCACCTCGAGCAACTCTCCTCCATGGTGCAGCAGCTCGTCACCGCTCAGCAGCAGCAACCTCCGCCAGCTCCAGCAATTGTTCCTGCCTCAACGGTTCCTGTGGCTCTGAGGGGCCCCAAGCTTCGGCTGTCGCTCCTATCTAAGTTCGACGGAGAACCGAAACTCTGTAGGGGGTTCATCACCCAATGCTTTATGCACATGGAGCTGATGGCCGATCAGTTCCTGTCCGAACGTGCGAAAGTGGCTTTCGTGGTCAGCCTGCTCTCCAGGAAGGCCCTGGCATGGGCTACACCCCTGTGGGACAGGAACAATCCAGTGACGGCGGATCTTCTGTCGTTCCTCAGTGAGTTCCGCAATGTCTTTGAGGAACCAGCTCGGGCATCCTCCACTGAGACAGCCCTCCTAAACCTACGCCAGGGGGATCTGTCTGTAGGAGACTACGCGGTGCAATTCCGCACTCTGGCCTCTGAACTGTCGTGGAACGAGGCCGCTCTGTGCGCCACCTTCAAGAAAGGGCTCTAAAGCCGAGTTAAGGACGTCTTGGCCGCTAGAGACCTCCTGTCTTCCCTCAGTGACTTGATCCGGCTAGCGACCCGCATCGATATACGCTTCATTGAACGGGAGGAGGAACTTCGGCAAGAACGTCAGGCAGCCCAACCTCGCCGGTTTCCTCGCCTGGCACTGGTGTTCCAGAGGCCTCCTGCGCCACAGCCGCCAACACCCCCCGAGGAGCCCATGCAGATTGATTGGGCTCGTCTCTCTGAGCAAGAGTTTGTCCAGCGTCAGCAAAGGAACTTGTGCCTCTACTGTGGCAGCCCAGAGCACTACCAGAGGAATTGTCCCAAGCGTCCCAAGCGTGCGGGAAACTTCCGCACTTAGGATCTGTGGGAGAGGCATTCCTAGGTGCAAACTCCTCCTCTCCACGTCTGTTGATGCCCGTGCAGGTCGTGTCAGAGACTGGTACCTCGTTCCAGGTTCCGGCGTTTCTGGATTCGGGCTCGGCCGGGAACTTCATCCACCAGTCTCTAGTGAAGCAGTATCGGCTTCCGGTGGCCTGCTTGGAAAAACCGCTCACCATCTCATCCATCAGCGGGGAGCTGCTTAGCGACACCATCCAGTTGGTCACCAAGCCACTGTCCCTCCACGTGGTGGCGCTGCATAAGGAAGAAATCTCCTTCTATGTGTTGCCTCGCTCCTCATCAGCGATCCTCCTCGGACTCCCATGGCTGCGGCTCCACTCTCCTGTCCTGGACATCTGGAGAAGTGACTCGTTGGGGTCCCAACTGTCAGGGGCGTTGTTTGGTAGCACCCCGCCCGGTGCTTTCCTGCTCCCGCTCGACCCTTCAGGAGCCACTGCCCGGGCTGCCGCCTGAATATCTGGAGTACGGCGATGTGTTCTCCGAGAGACAAGCCGAGAGTCTTCCTCCGCATCGTCCATACAATTGCCGATCGACTTATTGCCGGGTACCAGTCCTCCCCGGGGGCGGGTCTACCCACTGTCGGTTCCTGAGACCCAAGCCATGTCCGAGTATATCCAGGAGAATCTCCGGAAGGCATTCATCCGAAAATCCTCGTCTCCCGCAGGTGCAGGGTTCTTTTTCGTAAAGAAGAAAGACGGTACCTTGCGGCCCTGCATAGACTACCGGGGCTTGAACAAGATCACGGTAAAAAAACGTACCCATTGCCGCTGATCACAGAACTTTTTGATCGCCTGCAAGGCGCCAAGATCTTCTCCAAGTTGGATTTGAGAGGGGCCTACAACTTGGTCCGAATCCGCAAGGGCAATGAATGGAAGACGGACTTCAACACCAGGGATGGGCACTTTGAGTACCTGGTGATGCCCTTCGGACTGTTTAATGCGCCTGCCGTCTTTCAGGAGCTCGTGAATGACGTCTTCAGAGACCTCCTCTACACCTGCGTGGTGGTTTACCTTAACGACATCCTGGTGTACTCTCCTGACCTCGAGACCCACCGCAGCCATGTTCGTCAACTGTTGAAGCGTCTCGGGGAGAACCATCTGTATGCCAAGCTAGGGAAGTGCCTCTTCCATCAGACTAGCCTCCCGTTTCTGGGTTACGTCATTTCTGACCAAGGCCTACGGATGGATCCAGCGAAACTGTCAACCGTTTTGCAGAGGCCTCGCCCAGTCGGGCTGCGGGCTATACAGCGCTTCTTGGGCTTCTGTAATTACTACCGCCAATTCATTCCCCACTTCTCAACGCTAGTGGCTCTGATAGTGGCCCTTACCAGGAAACAAGCCAACCCACGCACCCTGCCCGTCGAGGCCGAAGAGACGTTCTCGAAGCTCAAGTCCGCCTTCTCTACGGCTTCTATCCTTGCACGTCCGGATCCCGCGAAACCCTTCACGCTGGAAGTGGATGCCTCATCGGTCGGAGCCGGAGCAGTTCTTACACAAAAAGGGCCCACGGGTAAGACTGTAACGTGTGGCTTCTTTTCCAAAACGTTCTCGCCGGCCGAGAGGAATTACACGATTGACAACCGGGAGCTACTGGCCATAAAACTGGCCCTGGAGGAATGGCGTTATCTGCTGGAGGGTGCCCGTTTTCCTATCCGCATCTACTCGGACCGCAAAAACCTCCAATATCTCCAGACGGCTCAGCGACTTAACCCACGCCAGGCTAGGTGGTCGCTCTTCTTTTCCCGGTTCGATTACCAAATCCACTTCCGGCCTGCAGAGAAGAATGTGAGAGCTGACGCTCTCTCCCGTGCCTCCGACGTGGTGGGTGAAGACACTACTCCAGAACACATAATTCCCCCAGAACGTCTTGTCTCGGCAGCTCCAGTTGACCTCCGGAAGGTTCCTCCTGGAAGGACTTACGTGCGCCCTGCTCTCCGCAGACATATCCTAAAATGGGGGCATTGCTCAGTGGTGGCCGCTCATCCCGGCGCCCGAAGAACGTTCCACCTGATATCCCGGTTCTATTGGTGGCCAGAGCTTGAAAGGGATGTCAAGGACTTCGTTTTGTCTTGTGACTCCTGTGCCCGCAACAAGACGCCACGTCACAAGCCGGCAGGCCTACTACAGCCATTACCTATCCCAACGCAACCATGGACCAACATCTCTATGGACTTCATAACTGATCTTCCCCCTTCGTCTGGCAACACCGTTATTTGGGTAATCACGGATCGCTTCTCCAAGATGGCGCATTTTGTCCCGTTGCCTGGCCTGCCGTCTGCCCCCCGCCTGGCGGAGTTATTCTTTCTTCATGTGTTCCGTCTGCATGGACTCCCTCAGCAGATCGTCTCGGACCGGGGAGTCCAGTTTGTCTCCAGGTTTTGGCGAGCCCTGTGTGTCCAACTTCGGGTGAAGCTCGACTTCTCTTCAGCTTACCACCCGCAGACGAACGGCCAGGTAGAGAGGGTCAACCAGGTCTTGGGATGCTACCTTCGCCATTTCGTCTCAGCACGTCAAGATGATTGGTCCAACCTGCTGTCATGGGTGGAGTTCTCTTATAACTCCCTAGAGTCAGAGTCCGCGGGGGTCTCTCCCTTCTCCATCGTGTATGGCCTGCATCCCCGCCCTCATCTCCCTCTGGCACCTTCCTCCGTGGTTCCGGCGGCAGACGCACTGGTCCAGGACATGAAGGCCATCTGGTCCCAGACCCGTCAGTCTCTGCTCCGCGCTTCCGAGCGCACGAAAGCTCAAGCGGACAAAAGAAGAATCTCTCCTCTGGTTTTCTCCCCAGGTGACAAGGTGTGCCTCTCGGCCAGATATGTCCGCCTTAAGATGCCTTCCCACAAACTGGGACCCCGTCTCCTGGGACCTTTTGAGGTCATCAGCCGCATTAACCCGGTCTCCTACAAACTCCGGCTTCCTCCTAACATGAGAATCCCCAACTCGTCCCACGTCTCCTTACTGAAACCCCTGGTCCTTAACCGGTTTTCTCAGAAGGCTGTCCCTCCTCCGTCTGTGGCTGATGCGCCCAATGTCTTCGAGGTCAAGGAGATCCTGGGCATGAGGAGAATGAGAGGGACGAGATATTTTTTAGTGGATTGGAAGGGGTTTGGGCCCGAGGAGAGGTCTTGGAAGCCAGAGGAGAACATCCTGAATCGCAGTATCATCCAGAGATTCCTCCAATCCAGTAAGAGAGAGGGTCCCAAGGGGGGGGGTGTACTGTCACAGATGCCCCTGCGACCCTTGGCCTGGGTCGCGGGCGCACCTGTGCTACTACACCTAGCGGAGCCCCGTCCCGCACGTCGGGTTCGGGATCCGCTCACCCCCCCGTCCCCGCCGGCGTTCACTTACCCAGCCACGCTCCTGCTCAGCCTGTCTCCGTCTCGCGGCGAGTGGCTCCGCCCCTAGGGCGCGCGCGCTGGCAGTTTGAAATTTAAAGGGGCAGTGCGCCAGTAATTGGTCATTGCCGGGCACTGCTCCTATTTAAGGCCGACCCCTTCCTGGCGGCCTTTGCCAGATCCTTGGTGTGTATCATATTGGAAAAAGCCTTCCTAGTCTTGTCTATTCCTGCCTACCGTGTACCGAACCTCGAGCCTACGTTTACCGACCACAATCCTTGCAGCCAGCCCTGACCTTCTGCCTGTCTACGTCCACGAGCCTTAGCCGTCTGCCCTGACCTCCTGCCTGTCCCCGACTACGAGCCTGTCTGCCGTTCCTGTACCTCATACCCTTTGCCGCCACCGCAGGCAAGCCCCGCCAGTGGTAGTGACCTGGTGGACTCCCGACGCAGCA
Organism: Phyllomedusa bahiana; assembly: GCA_025379985.1. Classification (NCBI taxonomy): domain Eukaryota; kingdom Metazoa; phylum Chordata; class Amphibia; order Anura; family Hylidae; genus Phyllomedusa; species Phyllomedusa bahiana. The sequence continues at coordinate 87,204 of JAODAL010001117.1, read as the reverse complement.
AGACCATCCCGCTTTGCGGCGGGCTCTGGTGAATACCGGGACCTACTTAGATTCCGCTCCCTGGTGTGGGCTTACGCCATCGCCTGCGGTGGTCCAGTGGATCCACCTCCAGACCGTTACAATGGCATCCAGTGTGAAAGGAAGTAAGGACATCATGTATGAAAACTGTCCAGGGCTAAGACTGTCTTTGTTGCCCATAGCAACCAACCAGCGCTTTAATTTCATATAGTGCTCTGAAAAAATGAGAGGGGCGCTCTGATTGGTTGCTATGAGCTCTGATTGGTTGCTATGGGCAACAAAGACCGTCTTAAAAAGTCTTATATCTAGACGGTTTTCATACACAAGGCCCTTAATATGTTTCCATTATATTCAGTCAAAGCTGTTATTTTTCTCAGTTGTAAATGTCTACACCCCTCGTCACTGGATGGCAGGGCATATAATCTGTATCTCCTTTTCCAATGGATGCCAAACAATAAAATCTATCTCTTCCTTCCCACTGGACACCAGAGATAGAGGTAGATTTTATGTTCTGACATCCGTCGAGAAAGCAGATAAAGATAATATTAAAAATAAGAGCCGTGGTTTGATTGGATATAATGGGACGATACTTCTTTTAATGTACTCCTGGTTAAGTGTTCTACTGCAGTCACACTAACTAGTAATCTGACCAAGGCCTGGTAAAGCACTATTTAGTTTTGCAGTAATGATACTTATTAATCTGGATTTGTCACTAATTTACTGCAATTCTTTTTTAATCCAGCGACATCACTGACCTCCATGATCATGTCGGCCGATCATCCAGAGTTGACCTTCACCTTAAATCTTGTGCGCAATGAACCCAGTTACAACCAGCCCATCCAACAGTGGAGCTTTGTCTCTGACTTTGCGGTAAGTGGCCACAGCTCCTTAGGTTCTATATGTTTTACTTTGATGTACTATAGTATAACCTAATCAGATGACTGATTATTTATTTCACAGGTCCGGGACTACTCTGGCACTTACACTGTAAAACTAATTCCTTGTACCACTGCTCCGTACCAGGAATACAGTATACCCACTGTGTGCAACCCTCGGGAGCCCATCAATTTTGATGTTGATATCAGATTCCAACAGGTAACATGAAAAGAAAACAAGGCATCTCCATAACTGCATCTCTTGGGGGTTCACGTGATGAGAGAGGTCTTCTACTTTCTTCTACAGGTCAGTGACCCAGTCGCTACAGAGTTTAGTCTAAACACCCAAATGCTGCTTCTGTCTAAGAAATCGCTATGGCTGTCTGATGGATCTATGGGCTTCGGACAAGAGAGTGACATCGCGTTCTCTGAAGGTAAAGTGATTGTTAATGGCTGTATCCCGCTGATGATCCGCCGCTGGTGACACTACTGGGATTAACCGCTGCTGCGTAGATGTAGTAGAGCTGAGGTTCTCATTTGGTACAACTCATTGGGATGTTACTGTAACAACAACTACAGTGAGGGAGACAGCAGTAAGGACAGAAAGCTCAACAGCATCTGAAGACTTTATTGTACCACTGGGCAACTGATTTTTTCAACCCCTTAAGGACCGAGCTATTTTTTTTTCATAATGTTCATGGTCACATTAAAAGAACTGTAACATTTTAATTTTTCCGACGACACGACCTTATGATGGCTTGTTTTTTTTTTTAGCTGAATTTTATTTTTTTATGTCACCAGATTGGGGTTCCTAGAACTTATTGATGAACTTTTTTACGAAGTCTTTCAAGGCGGACTTGGCAAGAAAAAAGTAATTCTGCCATTGTTTTTTTTCCATTTTAAATTCACACCATCCACCATATGATAAATATTCTGGGATAACTTTATCCTGTGGGTCAGTACAATTATGGAGATACCATAATTATAAAGTATTTTATTTTTCACCTTTGCACAACAAAAACATTTTTTAAATAAAAAAAATTAGACTGTGTGTCTGTAATCAAAGACCTAAAACATTTTTTTTTTGACAGAGCTGGGTGAGGGCTTGTTTTTGTGAGAAGACTTTTTGTTGTTATTGGTACCATTTTGAGCTACATAAGACTAAAAAAAATAGCAATTTTGGCATTGTCCATATAATCTGAACATTAATGATGACAACACCTGCCAGTATATATGTATATATACCAATTTTAAGAAAACAGGATTTTGCAACTTTCTGTTGTAACCGCAGAGAAAGAGGAGCTGGCTATACATACATGGCTCTGTCTGTTCTGTTTCATGGGAGTGCCAAGTACAGCTGAGCAAGTGCCAGCACTCTGTTCTCCACGGTTGTAGCAGATCGCTGCAAAATCCTATTTCATTCAGTATATTTATAGGCAGGTGTTGTCTTCCCAAAACAATACCTTAAAGGGAACCTGTCACATAGATTATGCCCCCTTGCTAAGGGCAGCACAAGCTAGTGTCAGACCTGCTGTTTCCAGCGCTGTGCCCCTTATTCTGTAAGATGCAGCAGTTTTATAGCATTTACCCCTCAAATCTTATGGATGAGCAGGTGTTAGCCCCGCCCACCAAAGGCTAGCCCCGCCCACTGACAGTTATTCACATGTTTCTACCTATTCAAAGTAATAGGTTTATCAGTTGAGGTGGGTGTGGCTAGCCTCAGATGGGCGGGGTTTGAAAAAAACAGACTCTTTGAATGACTCTTCTGCCTGAAAACTGCAGATTTGAGAATTAAATACATGAAAACTACAGCATCTTACAGAATAAGGAACCCAGCGCTGGGAACAGCAGGTCTGACACTAGCTTGTGCTGCTCTCAGCAAGGGGGGCATAACCTATGTGACAGGTTCTCTTTAAATATTGAAGTCAATACAAATTAAAGTGAATCTGTCACCATTTTTTTTTTATTTATTAAATGCAAGACCCTGCTCCATATTCTTTTCTTCTTTGACATTTTTATTTTCTGATTGTAGATTTCTCAATTCAGTCGTCCATATATGATTGTGGGGAAAGCATTCCTGCCTGAGCTGCTTTTAACAGCATTTAGAGAGATACTTTACAGCAGCTTCATGGAGCCTGTGGACTGGATCAGTCCCATTGACTTCTACAGGAGAGTTTTATAGTCCTGCTCTGTGACTTGGGAAGAAGTCTGTGTGCAGGGAGGGGGAGAGGGTGAACTGTGACATCTCCTATTGTGACTGGTGGATCCTGTGTGATCTATTCTCATTGGTGTCTCCTTTCAGTTTGACCTTGCTTGTGCTGATAATGAACAGACTAATGGAAATCTCTCTCTACAGAGCAGAAAGTGTCAGACAATTACTAGGCGTAGTGGCCAAAGAGAAAACTGCAGGACTTAAGAATTATTAAAAAAATATTGAAAGTTATTTGGAAAATTAAAAAAGATAACCCAAAATTCATTAAAAAAAATGTGTTTAACATAAAACCGTGAGTTAAACAATAAGTCATTTTTTGATGACACAATAATTAGAGCTGAGATTTAATTTTTCAGAGCAGTATAAGAAATAGGCTCTGGGCAACAAAAAAAATGTTTTACAGTTGGACAGTTTTGCTAAATAAGGCCCATTATTTCCTGCAGGAGACATGATTTATGGCCGAGTGATGGTGGATCCGGTCCAGAACCTGGGAAATTCTTTCTACTGCAGCATTGAGAAAGTTTTCCTCTGCACCGGAGCAGATGGCTATGTGCCAAAATATAACCCTTCCGATAATGAATATGGCTGCCTCGCAGACTCTACATCTCTCCTGTATCGATTCAAGATATTGGTAAGTTTAATGTCATAATTTAATTATGGCAATAATGATTCCTCACAGCAGCTTTACCAGGGCGTTACTAGAATTCATAGAGCCCCATCGCAAATTGAGATGGGGCTCCACCACCTAATGACAGTAATATAAAACAGCAGCATAAGTAGCAATCATTCATGGTATAAATAATACCTCCACATATCAGGGAACCCAAATTTTTTTAGTATTGCTGAGGTAGAGTCCTCCCTGCTTTGGGACTTATAGAAGTCACTTTGGTTATAGTTACATTCATGGGCTTTACATATATCATTTTTGGTAGAACTTACCTATGAAAGTCTGCTTTTTTTTTTTAGCTCTTTTAGCTTTTTTTCGGCTAAGTTCAGGGACTCCAGCTTAGCTACACTGGAGTCTGATGAATTCTGAAACATATCTTTGTTATCAGTTTTTAACTCGGGGACATTGAGCGCATCAGTAGCAGTTGTAGTCTATGCTGTTTCTGCTCTGATCTGCTGCTGCATGCCAGGGCAGAATAGAATGGAGACCCGTGCACATTGCGTGAAAAGGGGGACATCCAGCACTTCAGTTAAAAATGTCATTCAGGCCTTTTCGACCCTTATCTGCTGTAGCGGGGAAGCAACATGGACGAGATTTACTTGTGATGTACTCATCCATTCAACATTAGCGCTGGTGCTGAGCAGAGGGCAAAGCAGGAGCATCAGCACCGGTGCTGAGGAGGGGGCAAAGCAGGAGCATTAGCACTCCAGCTATCACTTTAGGGGTGATGTTTGACCACATATAGCTAATTTTTCAGTTGATAATTTTGTATAGCCCATGAATGATGTTATAAATATCCAAATAGCCTTTAGAAGATCAAAGGGGGACCCTGCACTAGAGGGACCAATTTCTTCCTCTTATGGAGTAAGGTTATTTTACTTCCTATCAGTAAGAAAGACAGTCTTTCATTGTTCGGGGGATGGGAAGAGATAAGCAGACAAGAAGGATAAAATATCTGCTGTTGCGTTTTTTTTTAACAATTTACAAACTTGTCAGACAAATAATTTGAAGCTTCTAGATCCCAATGCCAAACCTGTAGCAAGGGACACCCAGCTCCTTTGTACTGTTTACAGTACTGCTGTATTGCCTCTTAAGTTCCAGGGCGTAGCACAATTGCAGCCTCTATATCCCCTACAGGTTTACCCTGACATGTTTATCTCACTGAATGTTATAACTACTGTCATCATTTCATTTCTTTATCCAGACTGCCTCATCACATCTTATGCTACTTTGTGTTCTTGCAGGATAAAGCACAGCCAGAGACTCAGGCGGGTAAGTTTGGCAGCATCGTGTTTAATGCCAGACTGGCCGCAGATGATCCGGAGGCATTACCTCTAGTCAAGCAGCCTGGGTCCGATGGATTTAAAGTCGACTCTACCCCTCTGTTCCAGGTGAGTGATGCCAGTTAATAATCTTTGAGTCAGATGTTGTTTCCTGTGATTGCATGTGGAACGTCTTGACAGTAGTCATGTGATCTCTCCAGGATGTTACATAAATTGTACGAACCTTATTATTAGTGAATAAGGTATTTCCCTATCTGACCTAACCTAATAAAAACATACACATTTAGCACTGTCCCCCTCTGTTAACCCCTTAATGCTGCAGCAATTTTCTTTCCACCTTCCAAGAACCACAACCGTTTTATTTTTCTGTCTACATAGACATATGAGGACTTGTTTTTTGAAAGATGTTAAAAAAAGCACAATTGTGCCATTCTTCTGTGGGGTTTGCAGTTATGGAGTTCCCTGTCCAGTGTAGGTAAAATGTTATCTGTATCATGCAGGTCGGTACCATTCTGGTAATACCAAAAGTTTTCATAATGTTTTACATTTTCACTGCATTTTCTGCAACCAATAACTTTTTTGCTTTTTCTATCTATGGACCTGCGTGAGGGCTCATCTTTTGCAGGCCGAAGTGTAGTTTTTATTGATACAATTTGGGGATACATATGACTTTTTCATATGGGGATACGAAATGACCATATAAATATTTTGCAAAAAGGTGAAAAAAATATTACTCTCCTATTACTTCCTGCCTATGGCAAGGTGTAATAGGAGTAGTAACATGGCAGCTACATAGGCCTTTGCAAGGTCCCCCACTGCCATGACAACTGCTCGGCATCCTGCGATTTTGTTGCACTTGGAAGAGCCTATCGGGCAAAGGAACGGTGCTCAGCCGCATTCCATATTCATTTAGATGCCACATCCGCTGTCACTGCTCCATCTAAAAGGTTGAAAAGCCGAGATAAGAGCTGCCTTTGAAAGCTACAGGTACTGGCTCACCACAGGTCTAATGACTTGAACAGCATCTAAATAAAGTTGTCGCTATATGAGCCCACTCTGTGCCTTTCATTGGACACAAAAGTAAATCCCAAAATGAATTGGAAACTTGCAGAATTTTGATGATATACCAATTAAAGGGGTTGTCCACTTTGTAACAAAGTCAAACAAGCAGCCCCTGGGGCCCTAGTAAAATAAAGAAAAGTTACACTCACCTTTCTCCAGTCTCCAGCACTGCCTCTCTCCGAGCTTCTGTTTTTATCCTTGAACTGCTAAACAAGGACACCACCACATGCCACTAATATATATCACCATTTGGATGTGAACAGCTCCAAACGGTAATCTAATTGTTGCACGTGACCACTGCAGCCAATCAGTGGTTGCAGTAGTGCCTTCAAAGTTTGTAAGTTCAAGATTGAAACAAAAGACTGGAGGGATGCAACGCTGGAACCGGCACCAGAGGAAGGTGAGTATAAGTTTTTGTCATTTGCTAGGGCCCCAGGAGCTGCTTGTTTTATTTTGTTACGATGTGGAGATCCCCAGTGATAGGCTGATCATGTTACTTCAGCGATCATTTGTGAACTGTGATTGACACTGGGAACAAGAGTAATTAAACATTACATTGTTCTTTTTAAAATCAATAGGGTGTCCATGTGATGCAATGTACAGTGAGAGATGTTCTTTGTAAATGCTTTCCTTTCTAGCTAATAAGGTTCCTGATGAGATGAGGATTTAATTGACCCTTCTCAATTAACCTAGAATGTTCTAAATCAGACAATCGATGTAACCTTTTTGTCAAGAGACTTTTTACTCATTTTTGTAAAGATTGCTATAATTGTTTTTTTGTTCTTTTATATTGACACCGTGAGTCACAAAAATAAATGCTAAATCGGCTCTGCTTTAAGGCTGATTACTTTTGGTCACAACATAAGCTGACCATGCACATTTGGTAGCTGTTGACTGGGTGCTCAATGGGTCTGCAGCTATTCCTCCAGATGCTTCCATACTCAAGCATGCTCAGTTTGGGCAAGCAGGCATGTGTTCTACATAGGAGAAGGGGAGAATACCACTGCCACACTCCAATGGCAGTAGCTTAGCTGCCCAGAAACTAAAAGATGGGACAGTTGAATTCCAAGATTTTGGAGGCCACCATACATATTAGATGGTTTGCCAGTCATGCTGATCAGGTTCAACTAGAAAGGTTTTCGATCGGTTTAACAGACAGTTTTCGGATTTGAAAACCGTCTGTAAAGTGACTGTCAACCTTTACATTGATTTTAATAGAAAATCCGAGCAGCAGTCCACACTGCACAGATTTTACGCTGGATGGTTTTTGACACTGCCAGCGTTCCTAAAAACTTAGGACATGTTCATTCTTCCACCAGGTTTTCGGCCAGAACATGAACATGTCAATGCAAAGGGAGGCGGCTTGAATCCGCAAATCGTGGACAAAAGCCGTCCCCCTGCATGCCCAAAAAGGACCAAATACTGGTTGGATTTTCCAACCGGTATTTGGTCCTTGCCGTGGGAATGCACCCTAATACTGTTGGCCTGGGGCCCACCAGTGGAGTTGATTATGGAGTTCCACCCTACAACTACTGTACATGCTTCTTATATTCGGACTCTTGCTTTTTGCCTCTTTCTCTCTGCTTTTCTTCCTCTCCCAAGGAGGTATATGCAGTTTATAAGAAACTCCAGGTCTGCCATGCACAGGAGCCCAGCGGGGCTTTCACCTGTTCTCATGTGGGTCAGTCCAAGTCGAAGATGCAATTGCATTTATGAATATTGAGCATATATAGTTCAACTTAATTTTTTGTTACATGTCTTTTAAAACTAAACGCATCCCCTCCTTGCAGCAATTTCTCAAACCAATTTCCTTGTTCATTAAGATTTACACGCTCTTTAGTTTCTGACAAACATTCACAAAATCAAAGTATTTTTTTCAGTGGTTTGCAACAACCATTATCCTGAAACTATCCTGTATATGTTTTGTAGGTTTCTACTGGACGGGAGTGGTATATTCATGCAATCTACACAGTGAGGTCCAAAGAAAATACCAACAGAGGCATTGGAAAGAGAAGCTTAGAATATCAGTACCATTCTATTTTAAGCGCTGGCACTTCCGGAGATGCCAGGAGCAGCCGTAAGAAGAGAGATGTCAATGATGTCCCAACAGTTGCTCAGGAAATTGGCGTCGACAACAACAGAGGAACCAACATCCAGCATATCATTCTAGAACGTAGCAACAAAAGGACAATTCCTGAGAAGGAAATAGCCCTAGATGGTATAATACCGAGAGAGCTAAATAATAAGGAAAGTGAGATTAATGTGGTCATCATTGTGGTCATCATCGCCGCCCTGCTGTTGTTAATTGTCTGTGTGATAGCGATTATTTTATTCATGCTGAAGCGTAAGCAAAAGTCTAAAAAGAAGGAAGAAGGGAGAGAGTCAGGAAGCAGCGAACCCATGATGCCTTCTCGTGGATACAGTACAGAAAGCTCTGAGGTTTGACACAGTGGATCCATGAGTCAAGTCATTTACAAGTGCCTCAAAAATAGCAAATTTTGATTGAATGAACTCTTTCCAGAAGACACATGCATACTCTGTTCCCTTTGGTCTGTCTGCTCTAAAATACCTCATGTATGCCCAAGGTGTTGGAAAGACTAATAGGGGCACTAATGGGACCGACACATCAAGTCAGTGTTTGTTCAACTGGGATTCCTGACAACCTGAACTCATGCACTAAACATGAAGAGGCGCTAAAGAAAAACTCTAAATGAGGATTATCCTCTTGTATTTCTTTTATATTATTTAAAAATGGAAATATGCAAAGGTGCTGATAGCTCATCTCTACATTCACAGGGAGAGCGTTTTCTAATATTATCCATTAGAGGTTCAATGATCGTACTATACATGTCAGTTTTATAATATTATTGTCAAGAGACTTTTTAATCATCTTTGTAAAGATTGCTATGAAATATTGTTCTTTTCTCTTTTATATTTTGTGATCCGGTAACGGAAGACATGGTCAAGTTACAGCAATAAGGTGAATTCCTTCCAAATGGATTCATCTATTTTTTTTATTATTATTATTATTCCTTGTTAACCAAAGATTCCTGTGAGGTTAAGGGTGCTAGTCTAGGAAAATATGGATTACCCAGTCAACGACATTATAAGGACAGCAAAGAGTTTATATTAGACTAGGCCGGCACAACATATGGCCGCCAAAGATTTTCAGGCGGATTGCGAACCACACCGTGATAGAGAGGTCTTCTAACAAGTTTTTGTGGATCAGAAAAAGGTCTTTCTTCTATATGACCCAGCTGCTAATGACAGGACCTTGTCCTTATAGAGGCTACATGTGTATCTACTTCATGGAAAAAGACTGCCCTTTAATGGTGAATGCACACGGCTTTGATTTGGAGCAATTTTTTGCAATGCAATTCTACACATAAAATCTGTAGCAGATTACAGTTCCAGCCATGTGAATGGCGTTGCACAAGTCTCATGCCCACGTGGCAGAAATTTTCAGCTTGGAAATTGACCTGCTGTACAGATTTTTAAATCCACAGCATGTACCGATTTACTGCAGTTTTACCCTATTTAATTAAATATGGTAAAATGTACACTAGAAATCTGTATCAAAATCTGCACAATCTGTTGCAGTTGGTTATATACAGACTTGCCTGTGGATTTTCTACGGAATATGTCCTCAACAAATTCATTCTGTGTGCATTCACCCTAATTGTAAGAAAAAGGGGATTTATCAAAACTGATGTGAAGGAAAATTTGAGCAACCAGATTCTTCCTTTAATGTTGAATAAATTAGAACTGAAATCTGATTGATTGCCATGGTCAGCTGATCCACAGACACCATTTTGACTAATCTCCCTCACATGGTTCAAACATTGCCGGCTGTGTTATATTATAGAGAAGGAAGTTCAACTTAGTTAGAAGATTTACTGAGTCAGTCTTACATTGGATGATGACGTTGTAGTTAAAGTTCTAGTAGTGTCGTATAATTTGCTTTACTGTTCTGTATTATTATGAGTTACTTGTTGTTACTTCTATATATCTATATAATGCTGCTTTTACAATTCTACTTGTTGCCATTGGAAACAGACAGCATGTTATAGCCACATGTGACTTAAAGGTTTCAGTACCCACAATAGTAAAGTCGGCCAAGTCTGCAGATTTCGGTCGGACTGGCCAACTATTTTATGTGGGGTATGCTAAATCAGTGCCTAGTTCCATTATTTACAAGGAACACCAGCTTCTGCCAAAGGTGTCTGATGACACCTTATTCCCTTCCCCCTATTGAGAACACATATATACTCAGTCAGACCAACCGTGCATGTATATGGAAGGATCTAAAACAATAGTTTAAGGTGTTTGGCCATCTTTACAGCTTAACACTGGTTTTGAATCAGGAATCTTGCAGCATCCAGAATTAAGTTTTGGATAGAAAAGGAGAGATAAACATTGTCAATTTCTAAATCAGTACAAGTTACATATAGTTACATGGTTTGTGACTCAGAAAAAAGACAGATCTATTGTGTTATAATGTTGATTCAGAGGAAGGAAAAAAACCTCAATAGTTAGAAGCCAATTGTCCTCATTTTAGGGACAAAATTCCTTCCCGACTCCAATCTGGCAATCGGAAAAATCCCTGGATCAACGACCCTTCTCCCGAATCCTAATCACTATAACTTGTTATATTATTACATCTAGAAATTTATCCAGACCCTTTTTGAACTCGGTTATTGAATTCACCATGACAAGTTCCTCTGCCAGAGAGTTCCACAGTCTCACTGCTCTTACAGTAAAGAATCCCTTTCTATGTTTAAGTAGAAACCTCCTTTCCACTTGGCATAGAGGATGACCTTGTTCTGGATACAGTCCTGGGTATAAATAAATCTTGGGAGAGATCTCTATATTGACCTTTAATATATTTATACATATTTATTATGTCCCCCCGAAGTCGTCTTTTCTCTAAACTAAATAACCCTAATCTTGCTAATCTTTCTGGATATTGCAGTCCACCCAGCCCTTTAATTATTTTTGTTGCCCGCCTTTGTACCTGTTCAAGCTCTACAATGTCTTTCCTGTGCACTGGTGCCCAAAACTGTACACAATATTCCATGTGTGGTCTAACCAGTGACTTGTATAATGGGAGAATAATGTTCTCATCATGTGCATCTATGCCCCTTTTAATGCACCCCATGATCCTATTTGCCTTGGCAGCTGCTGTCTGACACTGTTACTGTCCAATAGGATCCCCAAGTCCTTCTCCATGTCACAGCATTTTTCCATTTAAGAAGTAATCATTGAATGAATTTTTTCCTTTTTATGTGCATAACCTTGCATTTATTTGTGTTAATCAAATAGAAATCTACAAAAAAAACTTAAAGGTATTGTCCACTTTATAATGATTTTATTTATTTTGTATATAATAGGAAATCATAAAGTGTTTTGATACACACATTTTAAAAATTCTGCTCCTGTGGGCCCATATCTAGAAAATAAAATGCTATAGACCACATTCCTGTCCATATAGTAATGGCTCCCATGGACTAACGGTATAGACGAAATAGTCATGTAATGCCACACACAGGTTATGTGACCCTGGTATCCAGGTAACAGTGTATGGAGGAGCAGAACTTCTCCAGTCTTACTACCTCCAGCAGCGTCTTATCATGTGACCACCACACAGGTCATGTGACTCTGGTATCCAGGTAACAGTGTATGGAGGAGCAGAACTTCTCCATTATTACTACCTCCAGCAGTGTCTGATCATCTGTTCACCACACATGTCCTGTGACCCTGGTATCCAGCTAACACTAGAGTATGGAGGAGCAGAACTTCTCCATTATTACTACCTCCAGCAGTGTCTTATCATGTGATCACCACACAGGTCATGTGACCCTGGTATCCAGGTAACAGTAGTGTATGGAGGAGCAGAACTTCTCCAGTATTACTACCTCCAGCAGCGTCTTATCATGTGATCACCACACAGGTCATGTGACCCTGGTATCCAGGTAACAGTAGAGTATGGAGGAGCAGAACTTCTCCAGTATTACCACCTCCAGCAGCGTCTTATCATGTGACCACCACACAGGTCATGTGACCCTGGTATCCAGGTAACCGTAGTGTCTGTCAGTGTCTGTGGATAATACGCTGCACATTCTTTCCCTGGCTTATCTTTCTGCTTTGGTTTAAAGATAACTTTATTAACAACAACGACGATATGACAACATGACCTGGAAACAGTTCTGTTGTGTTAAAGAGGTTGTCTATTAAAGAAAAAAATACACAGCATTGGGGTCAGAGTGGGCAACGACAAAAAAAAACCTGATAGTTACCTCTCTGTTCCCCACCACTGCCGGTCTGAAGCTCCCCGGGATCCAATCCTTCACTTCCGTATTCTCACCCCAATACAATGGAGGTGCTCATGCTCCGTTGTATGTGAATGGGGCACAAGACGTAAACCCAGAAGTGAAGAGGAGCGAATCCCGGGAGCAGTGGCAGGGAACAGCTAGGTAAGATTCGGGTTTTTTTTTTATGTTATTGCCTACCATTTCCCAAATGCTATGTAGTTTTATTTTTCAGTGGACAGCCCTTTTAACTTTATTAACAACGTGACATCCCCAAGATAGACAACAGTCATACAAGTAAAGACACACTTTGAAGAAGCTGCTGGAATAACCATATTAATACTAATTACTCCACCATTCTTCCTATTCAGTTACTCCATAGATGTCATTTGACCCTGCTGCTGACTAAATGCCTGGAAGTCATATGACTTTAGTCCATACAGTCCATGGGAGCCATTACTATGGACTGGAACGTGGGCTAGGCCATTTTTTTTCTAGATAGGAATATTAGAAATATATACCTGTACATTAGTAAATTTATAGATTTCCTAATGTGTGTATATATATAAATAAAATATATTATATATATATATATATATATATAATATATATATATATATATAAATCAAAACAAAATGAAGTGAACAACCCCTGTACCTTTTCGTTTCATATTTTCATAAGTGAGATATTCAAAATTGCCTATATGTAGTCACACAATGACTGTCCTGCTTAAATCAACATGAAAACTACTGGGGAACAGGGCCAAGAACAGACCTCACAGGCTTGACTGGCCTAGGGATGGTCTTTATTATACTTTTGACTGTTTCTCAAAATGCTCCAGAAAAACAACTCTGGATTCCAGAATCCAGCTGCATTATTTGTAGGGAAAAAAAAAATGTAGGATGCAAAAATGATAGGAATATAAACCTAAAAGGCTAATGAGCCTCTTATCGGAACCACTGGTCAAGATATCTCACAATGTTTTAAGAAGCAAGTCATAAGCAAAAAACATAACAAGGGCATAGGTATATGGATGCAGAGGTGGCCGTTCCTCTGCTCTGCAGCTAGAGGTGGCCCAAACTGTCCCCCAATGAAGAGATCAGTATTATAAATGGGGTACAATAGTAAGGGGCCATGTCACAGATTTGCTTTGGGGGCCCAGAAGCTTTAACATATTCCTCTGTATACCAAGACATGGTCATTGCGAAGAAATATGACCTACACATAATAAATGACAGGTATACTTTATAGGTGTACTGCAACCTGCATGGTGTTATTTCGTATTTGTACAATGTACCAAATGTTTTTGTAATCGGGCGTAATATGTATCGCATATAAAATATAAAAAAACTTACTGCAGCCAATAGCAACCAATAAAACAAAACTCAAAAAATTGACGTCTGATTGGAAATGTACAAAGGAATTGTACAGGACTGGAAAAACATGGCTACTTTGTCCCAATAACTTAGATGTAGTATTGTAGCACAGCTTCACTGAAGTAAATGGGGCTAAGCTGCAGTTTTGGCAATGTTTTGAAGAAAAAGCTGTCATGTTTTTCTAATCCTGTTCAAGACAAAAAAAAGCATTTGTTTTTTTCATTCCTTACAACCCCTTTTAAAAGGCCCCTTTCGCTTTAAAAATTTGCTGATTGATTTCGGGTATCATGTTATAGAGCAGGAGGAGCTGCACAGATTGATATATTGTTCTATGGGGAAAGTTACAGTAGAATTTGTATTTTATTCTTTTAAAACTTCTGCTTATACTGGGTGAAGAAGTCCAATAGGCGTTGTTATCAGTGATTGACAGCTAACTCTGTATGCACATTCATAGAAGAAAGGCTGTCAATCACTGATGAGACCGCCTACCGGACTCTTTAACCCTTAAGCAGGGATTTAAGAGAATAAATACAAGTTCTCCTGAATCTTTCCCCACAGAACGATATTCTCGCTAACTCCCCCCTGCTCTATAACATGCAACCAGCAAATCAGATAGCTTGCTCAATGTGACAGGTTCCCTATAACCTGCACCTGTTACCTACAAACAGGAGCTGCAAATCCGAACCACAAGTTTTTGTAACATATTTTGCTTACAGTCATGCTGTGTGTGCTTGTAATTACTTTTTTGTGTAAGGTAAACCATATATAAGGATAGCAACCCTTCAAAGAAAAGAGCATGTTTCTACAAACATCTATAAGACTGTTATGAAATGTGGACTATTTTTTTATTTTTTTAAAAACTTTTTTTGAAATTACAGTTGATGCTGCTGCTTGACAAAAATACCACTGGTGTAAGAGCACACGGTGTCAGATATTTGTTCTAGATGCTATAGGAATCTTGTTGTCATCTGTCACATAAGACAAGGTTCCCTAGAACCAACAATAGGACTAATTGTCACAAATAATTAAGTAGGGAATATTACGTTTATCTATTACAGAATTTAAAAAAAAATAATATGCCGGGAACAAGTAATTTATTTTTGTGGCAATCATTGAGCCTCCTAATGAATGGCATGTTATTATATTTTACCATTGTGCACAGTATATAAAGTTCATATTATTAACAATTTTGTAGCATTTCGTTGCCTCATTCATTCTCATACATACAAACTTTCTGATTCTTTAATTTCACCTGGAATGTGTGTTCCCAGATTGAGATGTTTAGGTTCAAACATAAATTCTAATTTTAGCTTTCAACCTATTTAGGTATGAATCTACTGGTCAGTGTAAATATATTATGTAGTTATTGTTGTAATTGTATTAACTTTAGCTTTTCTTGCCTCATAGATGTGTTGTACATAGTTAGTGTGCACCATATTTATCCCTAAAAGACATACTACTATAAAGCCCTTAAAACCATTATTCTTGAGAGAGACAGCCTATATGGTAGATAAGCAATATGGTAAGAGAACATGCAAACACACAAAACTGAGCTAAATAGCAGATTGTGCTCCCACCCTGCGGGATTTATGTACACCGTAGAATATACAAAGCAAACTAAATGCCAAGGTATGTAGTGTGATTTTAGTCAAAAACATTAGCATATCCTTACCTGCTTGAGTTGTTTTTGGATTTCACAAAATAATTCCCCTCTCTGTCATCCATTTATAAGCCTTACAGTCTGAGTTCATGTAGACTTGTCACAGCCAACCCTCACTTTAAAAGTCTCTCTCTGTATATATAGTTAGATCCATATATATTTGGACAGAGACAATATTTTTCTAATTTTGGTTCTATGTATTGCCAAAATGAATTTTGAACAAAACAATTCAGATGCAGTTGAAGTTCAGCCTTTCAGCTTTAATTCAGTGGGTTGAACAAAATGATTGCATAAAAAATGTGAGGAACTAAAGTATTTTTTAAACACAAAATGGGCTCCAAAGTAATCAGACAAATTAAATAATTGTAAATAAAATGTCATTTTTAGTACTTGGTTGAAAACCCTGTGTTGCCAATGACGGCCTGAAGTCTTGAACTCATGGACATCAGCAGACGCTGTGTTTCCTCCTTTTATTGCTCTGCAGGCCTTTATTGCAGCAGTTTTCACTTGCTGTTTGTTTGTGGCCTTTCTGTCTAAAGTTAAGTCTTTAACAAGTGAAATGCTGCTCAATTGTGTTGAGATCAGGTGACTGACTTGGCCATTCAAGAATATTCCACTTCTTTGCTTTAATAAACTCCTGGGTTGCTTTGGCTTTATGTTTAGGGTTATTGTCTATCTGTATTATGAAACATCAGTTTGGCTGGATTTGAGCACACAGTATGTCTCCAAATACCTCATCCGACTGCTTCTGTCCTATGTCACATCATCAATAAACACTAGTGACCCAATGGCACTGGCAGCCATGCATGCTTACGCCATCACACTGCCTCCACCGTGTTTTACACTTGATGTGGTATGCTTTAGATCATGAGCTGTACCATGCCCTCCCCATACTTTTTTCTTTCTATCATTCTGGTAGAGGTTGATCTTGGTTTCGTTTGTCCAAAGAATGTTCTTCCAGAACTGTGCTGGCTTTTTTAGATGTTTTTTTTAGCAAAGTCCAATCTAGCCTTTCCATTCTTGAGGCTTATGAGTGGTTTGCACCGTTCAATGAACCCTCTGTACTTACTTTCATGTCGTCTTCTCTATGGTAGATTTGGTAGATTGATACTCCTACATTCTGGAAAGTGTTGTTCACTTGCTTGGCTGTTGTGAAGGGGTTTCTCTTCACTATGGAAATTAGTCTGGGATCATCCACCACTGTTGTCTTCCATAGGAGTCCAGATCTTTTTACTTGATGAGTTCAGCAGTGCTTTCTTTCTCAGGATGTACCAAACTGTAGATTTTGCCACTCCTAACATTGTAGCAATTTCTCGGATGTTTTTTTTTCTGTTTTCGCAGCTTAAGGATGACTTGTTTCACCTGCATGGAGAGCTCTTTTGGCCACATTTTTTTTGCACAGCAGTATCTTCTAAATGCAAGCACCACATTTTAAATCAACTCCAGTCATTTTATCTGGTGAATTGAGAATGGCATAATGAAGGAATTGCCCACACCTGCCCATGAAACAATCTTTGAGTCAATTGTCCGATTACTTTTGTCCCTTTAAACACAATGTGGCACATGTTAAGGAGCTGAAACTCCTAAACCTTTCATCCAATTTTAACATGGATACCCTCAAATGTAGTCTGAAAGTCTGGACTTTATCCCCATGTCCTTTATATAACTAGAATATGTTTCAGTAAACAGGTAAAAAACAAAAAACAAATTGTGTGTCAGTGTCCAAATATATATTTACTTAACTGTAAATATATTGTTTTATATAGTTATTTCTATGTATAGTTTTATATTGTTCTAGAGTGGAGGGTTGATTGCCAATGTGACAATATACATTAACTCAGACTGTAAGGAGACATTGGTAACATGTATACTAACACACATATATATATATATATATATATATATATATATATATATATATATATATATATATATATATATATATATATATATATATATATATACATACAGTACAGACCAAAAGTTTGGACACACCTTCTCATTCCAACAGTTTTCTGTATTTTCAGGACTATAAAGATTGTAGATTCACACTGAAGGCATCAAAACTATGAATTAACACATGTGGAATTATATACTTAACAGAAAAGAGTGAAACAGCTGAGGATATGTCTTATATTCTAGGTTCTTCAAAGTAGCCACCTTTTGCTTTGATTACTACTTTGCACACTCTTGGCATACTCTTGATGAGCTTCAAGAGGTATTCACCGGAAATGGTCTTCCAACAGTCTTGAAGGAGTTCCCAGAGATGCTTAGCATTTGCTGGTCCTTTTGCCTTTACTCTGCGGTCCAGCTCTCCCCAAACCATCTCGATTGGGTTCAGGTCTGGTGACTGTGGAGGCCAAGTCATCTGGCGTAGCACCCCATCACTCTCCTTCTAGGTCAAGTAGCCCTTACACAGTCTGGAAGTGTTTGGGGTCATTGTCCTGTTGAAACATAAATAATGATCCAACTTAACGCAAATCGGATGGAATAGCAGCCGCTGCAAGATGCTGTGGTAACCATGCTGGTTCAGTATTCCTTGAATAAATACCCAACAGTGTCACAAGCAATGCACCCCCACACCATCACAGCTCCTCCTCCATGCTTCACGGTGGGAACCAGGCATGTAGAGTCCATTCGTTCACCTTTTCTGCATCGCACAAAGACACGGTGATTGAAACCAAAGATCTCAAATTTGGACTCATCAGACCAAAGCAGGGCCGTTCCTAGGGGCCCGGAGGATCGCCCCTGACTCTGCGCGGCTGTTTTATAACAGTCGCGCAGAGCCAGCAGCTGCCGATACAGGGGAGGAGGCGGGACGGATCGTTCCCGTCCTGCCTCCTCCCCTGTATCAGCGTCGCAGGGGGCGCATGGCTTTCACCACGCCCCCTGCGACGCTGGGTCTCCTTGGCGGCAGAGGCAGCTCTGCCGCCGAGGAGACCCCTGGGGGCTGCGTGATGATGTCACGCTGCTTACCACCGTTCAGCAGCTCCGGACCAGGAAGTTCGGACCGAGGAGAGTACTCTTTTGTTATTTTATAATTAGTTACAGGGGGGGCATCCACTGGCTACAGGGGGCATCCACTGGCTACAGGGGGGCATCTACTGGCTACAGGGGGGCATCACTTTCTACAGGGGGCATCTACTGGCTACGGGGGGGCATCTACTGGCTACAGGGGCATCTACTGACTACAGGGGGCATCACTGGCTACAGGGCATCTACTGGCTACAAGGGGGGCATCTACTGGCTACAGGTGGGCATATCACTGGCTACAGGGGGACATCACTGGATACAGGGGGCATCTACTGGCTACAGGGGGCATCACTGGCTGCAGAGGGGCATCTACTGGCTACAAGGGGGGCATCGACTGGCTACAGGGGGCATCTACTGGCTACAGTGGGCATCACTGGCTACAGTGGGCATCTACTGGCTACAAGGGGGGCATCACTGGCTACAGGGGCGTGCATCTACTGGCTACAGGGGGCATCACTGGCTACAAGAGAGGGCATCTACTGGCTACAGGGGGGGATCACTGGCTACAGGGGGTGCATCTACTGGCTACAGGGGCATCACTGGCTACAGGAGAGGGCATCTACTGGCTGCAAGGGGGGCATCTACTGGCTACAGGAGAGCATCTACTGGCTACAGGGGGGTATCTACTGGCTACAGGTGGGGGGCATCACTGGCTACAGGGGGCATGTACTGGCTGCAGGGGGAAATCACTGGCTACAGGGGCATGTACTAGCTACAGGGGGCCATGTACTGCCCACAGGGTGGCATCACTGGCTACAGGGGGACATCACTGGCTACAGGGGGCATCTTCTGGCTACAGGGGGCATGTACTGGCTGCAGGGGGCATCACTGGCTGCAGGGGGCATCACTGGCTACAAGGGGGGCATCATTGGCTACAGGGGGGCATCAACTGACTACAGGGGGCTACTACCTGGCTATAGGGGCTTCTACGTGGCTACAGGGGGCATATTACATGGCTACCATATGAGGTGCTATAGATGGGGAGTTTGTATTGAGATAGGAAATGGTAGAGAAGTGATGATAAATTGAGGAGTCTTAAGATATTTGTTTTGTAAATTTTACAGTGAAGAGTCGGGAGTAGTCGTCATGGCATCTGGGACAGATGGAAAAGAAGAAGAGAAAGAGACCAACTCTTCAGAGACGTCTCCTGTGAGACACTGGATATAACTTTACTTTGAAGAACCTAGAATATAAGACAAATTTTCAGTTGTTTCACACTTTTTTGTTAGGTATATAATTCCACATGTGTTAAAGGAGTTGTCTCATTAATAGCTTTCAGCCTCTGTCTGTGAATGGGAGTTGAATTGAGGGGCGTGCTAGCTTCTCTGCCTCTTTCCCCCCTCCCCTCTTCACCCTCCCTCTTCCCCCCCTCCTCTCAGCACACAGGCAGCTATCCGGGATTGCTGCTAGAGTTAACCCTGTGTGTGCCTGCCTAGAGAGGTCTATGATTGCTAATAGCAGAACAGCTTACATATCTCCACATCTGCTTAGCTTACATATCTCCACATCTCCAGCAACAACAAACAAACCCTCTCAGAACAGAGGCAGGAAAGCTGCAAAGTGTTACTCAGGATGTGTCCCTAGTACAGCACAGCATGAACTGTTCACAATCTGTATAGTATTATTATAGTTACAGCTCCACAGACATCATGATTATAGTAACAAACAGGGTCACTGCTGTCACATCTATTGATCAGCCTCATCTCTGCTCAATCTGTGTAGAGAGCAGGAGGAAGCAGGCACACACAGGGTTAATCCAGGCAGAGAAGCCAGAGTCCTCCCTCCTCCTCCCTACACTACAGAAGCATTCTGTGAGGGAGGGGCTCTCTGCTCAGACCTGTCTTCAAAGGTGATGAGTCATTCAGACCTGAAGGCCAGTAAGATAAGGATCAACAGGTCGGCTGCTATAGAAATTTGAGAAGCTGAGGCACTCCTATGAACAGGGCTAGCTCAAAATCAGTAGGACATTTGTAATGAACATATATTGCAAAGCTGCTTGTTTTTTAAAGATCTTTTAATTAAAACCCAATCATTGTAGCGAGACAACCCCTTTAATTCATAGTCTTGATGCTTTCAGTGTAAATCTACAATTTTTACAGTCATGAAAATACAGAAAACTGTTGGAATGAGAAGGTGTGTCCAAACTTTTGGTCTGTACTGTGTATATAGATAGATAGATAGATAGATAGATAGATAGATAGATAGTCAAACATTTTCTTTATATAGTTTTCTAAAGGTGCTATTGACATGAAATTCTCAACAGATGTTGGTAAGAATTATCCGATCCACACAGGAAAGAAATCAAACCATAGATGTCTATAAGTTCTGTGTAATAATGAGAAATTACACAGGAAAGATATATTTAACATGCTTACTGAAATGTATTTAATACTTTGTACAAATCCTTGAAACTAGCCGCATGCATTGCTCAGTTGGGATTTTGGCCCATTTTGTCACACAAACACTTTTCAAAACCTTTGCCTCCTTTATGTAAAAATGAAGCACCATTGACATAACATTTTGCTGCTGTAAAGTCTGTGTAACCCCTTTAGATATCTGGCTCTCCTGCTGCGTGTCACATAGATGCAACAGCACACGGCTCCTAGCTGTGTAACCCCTTTTTCTTACACACTAGCAATAGATCGCTCATGAGATATAAAAGAAGGAATGAAGCTGTGCAGATATATAGCAGCTATTGAAGGCAGAAGTGTCCTGGACACACACAGCTTTTATCCAGCTCATATTGCAAAGAGGGACATTCCCACATGGGAAAAGTCTGAAATTGGGAAGACTGTAAACTGCATATCAGGGTCCGAAAATAAATAAAGGAATAAAGATTGCAGCTTATATATAGTGAAACTTGTTTAATGCAAGGTTACCACTGATATATGACAAAAGTATTCTTCTTCCATGTCAGATGGATCCACAACCTTTTAAAGGAGTGATCTCCTATTCTTCTCAACATTGTCTGGAGAATACAGGAATATCTTGATATCTTTTCTTTCCTTCTGCTTTTCACAGGACATACGATCTATAGGTCTAATAGGTTGTTTATGATTCATTCCATAAGACAGGAGTGAGGAATCTTATTCCAGCCAGGGGCCATTTCAACTCAACGAGGTCGCCTACTATATTTGGGCAAACATTTAATTAACTGCCCAATAACGTGATGGACTGCTTCTTTCCCTGATCAGCATAAAAGCAGATGCATGTTGCTGAAAAGAAGAGTACATCAGCAAATCTCGTCCAGGATTAAGAGTTGTAATTGAAGGCCTGGATCCTCCCACCTTCAAGTTTAGATGCAATGCACCTTAGCATGTGTGCACACTGTTTTTAAATACGTTTTTTTAAATTGAAAAACGTATTGAAAAGCGCTGCGTAAAATGTATCCAAACACGTACCCAAAGTGTGCTGCATGTTTGGATATGTTTTCTGTGCAGCAGAAACACACCCTCTAGTTTTAAATAGGGTATCTGCTGTGTAAAATGGATAAAGAATTTTTCAATTCTTTGATCGGATCCGTTAAACGCATCCGAATGACGCATGTAAAACACATATCGTCTGAACGCAATACGTGTTTTACATTCAAATCAAAGTAAAGCACACTGAGCATTGTTAGATTCGTATTTGGGTCAATTTTTTGGGTCTGAAAAACATACCCAAACACACATCTAATAAACGCTGAGTGAACATCCCCTTAGTCTCCGTTCCCTAACTCCTTTGATGTCCATGATGTTCACATCTCTCCTGACGTGCAGTAGCATACTAGGGCAGAAATATTCTGAAATAGAGCTGTTACTGAAGCACTTAATGTCTGCAATAAAGGACCAAGATCTTTGGAGACCAGCACATGCACAGTAGCACATTGGGAATGGACAGCTTGAGCCAGATCTGTTATTATACTTGCACGGGTCTCTGAAGCTCCTGGTACTTGTTTGTTGTCGTGAAGGGACAGACTTAATGATATTGAAGGCAGTATGTTGCCTGTTTGAATACTCTTACAACATGTGGTCATACTATGGAATAGCTATAGTCTTTAATAGATCAAACAATCTACATAGTCTGATGTATATAGAATACTGTTTCATAACAGTTTACATCAAAACCTGACCACCTTTGGTCTATGTTTATGCTGCGGTATATATAGGATTGCCTTTTAGTGGAAAGTCAGACATATAACACAGCAGATACTCAATTATAGGTGTGAATGAGCACTTATTACCCATCTCACAATAGAATCAGTTCACTTAGTTGGCTGGGTAGTTGATCTGATTGGCTTACATCATACATATCTACATCAATTCATAGATTTTTTTATATAATTCATTACTACTTAGAAATAGATGCATGAGAAAAAAACAGAAATGTTTTCAGTATTTGTTTTCTGGGTGGTTGGGTCTGGGCAGCTGAAGGTTGTAAAGGTGACTCCATTTTAATGGCCCCTTGGAAAAATTAGAGCTTTGTAAAAAGTCAAGGAATATTCTGAGTAAAATATATTTTGCAGGCAGCTTTAGAAACTTGGATATAAGTATAGGGGGTGCAGAGGTAGAGGTCACTACTGGACCTGCAGCCTGAAGGGGCCCCAAAAGCCTTTCTGCCTCAGGATTGTAAACGGCACATGGTAGCTTAGGAGCCCCTATTTGCATTAGGGCCCAGGAGCTGAAAGTTACACCACTGCTTCTATTCTTACGTCAGAACTTTTACCATTATTTTTGGTCATGTGGTGGCCAAATGAAATGTTATGAGCTGAAAGCTCTTAGCTCAGTCATACGAATAAATGATTACAGATGAAGTGTATTATAAGATATCTATATTGTTAGTTGACCTGTCATCTTCATATACATCTATAGTGATGTCCTCTTATCGTCCAATGACAATGGCTAAATTATAATCTGCTGAAATGAACAATTGTAAACCTCCTCAAGCTTGGTATTGAAACTCAGAAAAAACTCACACTTTTACCAGTTCTACTTTGCTGCTGTGTTGGCACTTTAGGTGACAGCCCATTGTCACCCTACAAATACATAACTGCACAAGACTCCTGCACTCTGCCTCTTGCTTTCTGACAGGTGTGCTATGCCCAGTAACCCACCAGGGGTTTCCTATGGCAGCCATAATATGGGCCAATTAATACCAATAAGCAATTAAAGAGGGTTTCCAGGATATTCTATTAATGATGGTAACAGTTATACCCAACGTGAAGACCATAGCATAGCTATTACTTATGTCAATATACAGTGTCCCTGTTTTAGAGGAACAATTTCTATTTTTGATCCAAATCCCTCTGTCTCTCTTTTGATTTGCTAAATAAATCTGCATTAATAATCTTGCTCCCAACAGGCATCGCTCTTAACTGCACATAAGGGTACAATTTTTTATTATTTAATGATTTGTTGAAGTATGTACCAGTCTATATTCAGAAAATGTTACACTAACCTGTAATATTTTTATACAATGAACCATGTGTCCCTCTTTGATCATCCAGAGAGTTGGGAGGTAAGAACACAACCATGGTCTAAGCACATGAATATATTTCTACAAAGTCAACATTGACATAGAGTCTTTTTTACATTCCCTAATCATAGGTGCTTCAGCGATCAGCTGTCATCTGTAGAGGAACTCAGCAGCAAGTGTTTTATTCCCCTGCAGCGCCCCTATGGAAAACTAAATCATGACACAGTGCCTACTAAAACACATTCCAGAAAAAAACGAGACAACAACAAGAAACAACCACATTCAACAGTTTTAGGCGATCTTCACATGGCGGCAGCTCGCCGGCCCCATAGACTTGCATTATCCACGGCGCGTATCCTGCCGGGATAATGTGCATGCCACTTTCTCCCCGCTCGCCGTATTGTGCGAGCGGGGATGAGAGACGGAATCCATAATTCTCTATGAGAACTGTGGATTACCGTAATGGCTGGGACGGATTCCAGCCGTATTGCAGCGCAGTACAGCGCGCAGTACGGCTGAAATCCGTGCCCAAAATAAGCCGTGTGAACGAGGCTTTATTCACCCAGTACTATGTGGGAACCAGATACTATTACTTTACTCACATGAATTCACCTGGATACATAGAATATTTATCTACCAAAGTAAAGATTTACTAAACTGTCTTGCAGCTTGTCTTTTTTATTAGTACATTGCAAAATGTTTTAGATGCTTGTGTGGATTTACTTTATATGGGTTTGAAGCCCCTGAAGCAAGCCATGTTTATTAGTACCAACTTACCTTGCAAATTCATGAAAGTGGTGTTCTCATCTCATACATTTAAGGCACATTTATGGGATATAGATATCTGGAGAACAGGCCCCCAAAGTCTCTATGTAGAACATAGAGAAGGTTGCGCTATAGCAGCAATCTCTGTTAATTTCAAACGGACATAAAACAGAATGGAGAGTAGCAAGATATACCCTAAGGGCGACATGTATGATCGGGCTTTTCGCCTGTTTTCTGGCGTAACCTGCACCTCACCGGCCCTAATCCCCTGTCGGACGCAGGGATGCGGTGTTAGGTGCAGCGTTAGCCACTTTCAGATGCGCCCCGCATGAAGGGGCGGGCAATGGGCGTGGTGTGGGCGCCGTGTGGGCGTTCCGGGGCGGGACGCGGCGCGCTCGAAAACTCCGAGGCATGTACGATCGCGGTTCGGCAAAGTGAGGCGCATTGCAGCGCTCGGCAGCTCCGACAGGCAGACCTGGTTGATTCTGGTCTAAATGCTCCGGCGGAGGCGAAGTCAAGCGAGAACGGAACATGCGAGGAAACATAGAAGATCGCAAAAGAAATCTCGGCGCTCAGCTCCGTGCGCCATGGAGTATGATTCCGAAAAAATCGCCTTTATTATGTATAAAACAGAATCAGAAAAAGAGCTCAAATCTTCAAAAAATAAAATAAAATAAAAAATCACTTTCCAAAAATCTAGAACGGCGCTACATCAGGAATTAGCATCTTGGAAATTGCCGGGAAATACAGTAATTAAAATTCTGTAAGCGCTTCTCATTGGTCGGCAGAAACCAACCAATCAGAATAGGAGCGACAGTGGCCCATTATAACCTATGGAGAAGTATGAACCAATCAAAATCAAAGGCGGACAGTTCAAAATACAGTAAAAATGCAGAAAAGAGCTGACTGGTTGAGCTAGCGGGGGCTTGGCAATACTGGCCAATCAGATTAGGAGCGACAGGGACCCATTATAACCTATGGAGAAATATTGACCAATCAAATTCAAAGGCGGGACAGTTCAAAATACAGTAAAAAAGCAGAAAAAAGCTGATTGGTTGAGCTAGCGGGGGCTTGGCAATCCTGGCCAATCAGAACAGGAGCGGCAGGGACAAATTATAACCTATGGAGAAATATTGACCAATCAAATTCAAAGGCGGGCAGTTTAAAATACAGTAAAAAAGGCAGAAAAGAGCTGATTGGTTGAGCCCAGGCGGCAGATATGAATCCACCAATCAGATGTAGTGTGTCTATTTTGAATGGAGAAAGAAGGGCGCGATAGAAGGGCGCCCTAAAAGTTATTACTGTCTATGGGAAATATTCTAGGACTGTGATTGGCTGGGGGAAAGAGGGGCTCGTCCAGCTTAGACAATTAGCGGCTGAGCTACCTTCTCATAGAGTTCTATGGGGAAAAGAAATGCAGAGCGAGCTCTGTTTGTGATTGGCTAATTTAAAAGAGGCGCGGTTATTTGGACCAATGGGAGAGCGAGCGATGCTCTTATGGGTTTTCTAATGCAATCTATAATAAAACTGTACATGGCCCAAATCAAATGATAAGACTCCCGAAGTTGTACCGATCTGTATATAAAATGGACAATAATATGGGGGTAACGAAAAAAATAATTAATTCAATAAATTCATTTTTATTTCTTTATTTTCGTTACACCCATACTATTGATCCTTGGCTAATGAAAATAAAGAAATAAAAATGAATTTATTGATTTTTTTTTTTTCGATTGTTTTCTGGTGCCAGTGGTTTTAGGAACATGTTGTTTAAACCACCGGCGCCGGGCATCTTTCCGTCGGTTTCCCGCACATTCAAGGTTTTTGCGCAAAACACGACAATAACCGCGGTCGTGCATCGGACAAAAAGCCGTCGGCTTTCCAACAGTTTTTGTCCTATGCTGTGTGGCACTAGCCTAAAGCCTGCTGAATTTTTTATGTAGCTCTGGAGTATAATAAAGGCTGTAACTCTGGATTAGTTCAGGATAAATAATTTGATGTATTTACATGTAAATCCCATTTAAACTGATTCTGAGCAGACATAAATTAGTAAGGGTTGGCAGATCTATACCCAACTTCTATGCCAATTGAGTGCTGTGGAGAGATAAGATGGGGGACAGGTGCACCTCATACAATCTGAGTAGTAACTCGAATAAAACAAGTGACAGAACCGCTAACCTGGGTGGGTGTCACGAGCGGCGCCGCTGCCCGTGCTCCCTCCTCCGGGTCCTTGCCCGGGTCGGGTGGCGCCGCTGGCCGCGGGGCGGGCTGCGGACGCACTCGCTCTGTCAACTTACCAGACCACGCTCCTGCTCTGTCTTCTCCCTCTGCTGGCCGGAGCACGTGTGGCCGACCCCTAGGGGGCGCGCGCACTCGTGCATGTAAATTTAAAGGGCCAGCGCGCCAGTAATTGGTTAATTGCCGGGCGCTGACCCTATATATGGGTCATGTTCACGTCACTTCCCTGCTGGATCTTTGTTGCTTCCGAGCCCTAGAGAAAGCATTCCTGTGAGTTATTGCCTTACCGTGTTCTCCGACCCCTGTCTACGTTTCTCTACTTTGAACCTTCGCTGCCTGCCCTGACCTGCCTGCCTGTCCCCAACTACGATTCTCGAATTGCGTTTCAGTACGTCATTGCACCTCGGCCGCCACCTCAGGCAAGTAATGTCAGGGGTAGCGACCTGGTAGACTCCCGCCACAGCAAGTCCATCCCGCTTTGCGTCAGGCTTTGGTGAAAACCGGGACCTAATTAGATTCCACTCCCTGGCGTGGCTTACACCATCACTTGCGGTGGTCCAGGGGATCCACTATCCCAGCCATTACAGTAAGATCCAGCCATGGATCCCACCAAGGTGCCTCTGCCAAGCATTGCAGATCTTACGACTATTGTTGCCCAACAATCACAGCAAATCGCACAACAGGCAGAGCAATTGGGCCAGCTCTCCACCATGATGCGATAGTTCCATGCATCCCAGCAGCAGTCTCCACCTCCGTCTGTGGTTCCGTCAACACCCGCTGTTTCATTGGCCACCGGACCCAAGCTCCGTCTTCCTTTACCCTCCAAATTTGACGGGGACCCCAAGCTTTGTAGGGGTTTCGTTACCCAGTGCGCTATGCACGTGGAACTGATGGCGGATCAGTTCACCTCGGAGCGGTCTAGAGTGGCCTTCGTGGTGAGTCTGCTATCCGGGAAGGCCCTGGCTTGGGCGACCCCCCTCTGGGATAGGAATGACCCTGTGACCGCGGATCTACAGGCCTTCCTCAACGAATTCTACAGCGTCTTCAAGGAGCCGGCGCGGGCATCATCTGCTGAAACAGCGCTCTTGAGCTTTCGTCAGAGCGACTCCTCCATGGGAGACTATGCTGTGCAATTTCGTACCCTGGCTACGGAGTTGTCCTGGAATGATGCTGCTCTTTGCACCACTTTCAAGAAGGGTCTGTCCAGTAGGGTTAAAGACGCCTTGGCAGCAAGAGACCTTCCATCCTCCCTGAATGAACTAATCCACCTTGCCACCTGCATCGATGTACAGTTCGCATCGATGTACGGAAAGGCAGGAGGATCTCCGTCAAGAGAGAGACTCTGCACGTCCCCATCGACTGCCTTGTTTGGCTCCAGTATTCCAGCGGTTCCCATTGCCGCTTCCTCAAGTCTCCGGTGAAGAACGCATGCAAGTGGATCGGGCCCGCTTATCGGAGCAGGAGTTTTCCCGCCGTCGGGTGGAGAACTTATGCCTCTACTGCGCCAGCCCGGACCATTTTCACGGAGGCTGTCCGCTGCGTCCTCAGCATTCGGGGAACACTCGCACCTAGGTGCCATAGGAGAGGCAACCCTAGGTGCTGACCCTTCCTCTCCACATTTGATGATGCCAGTGGAGGTAACATCTGATGCTGGCCTATCGTTCTGGACTTCTGCCTTTCTGGACTCTGGGTCAGCCGGGAACTTCATTCATGCCTCCTTGGTAACCCGTTACCGCTTGCCAGTAGTCCATCTGGAAAAGCCTCTGCTTCTTTCTTTGGTCAGTGGGGAGCTCCTTAGTGACCCCATTCTGTACATAACCAGTTCAGTGTCCCTCCTCGTAGTGGCTCTACACAAGGAGAAGATCACCTTCCACGTTTTGCCTTGTGCTTCCTCAGCGATTCTTTTGGGGCTTCCCTGGCTAAAACGTCACGCCCCTACGCTCGATTGGAAGACTGGCGGGTCCTGCGTTGGGGTCCGCAGTGCCAGGACCTGTGTTTGGAAGCACTCCGCCTGGTGTGTAGCACTTCTCCACAGTCATCCGCCAAGCCTCTGCCAGGCCTGCCAGTGGAGTTCCAAGATTTTGGGGACGTATTCTCTGAGAAGCAGGCTGAGACACTGCCGTCCCATCAGCCTTTTGACTGCCCAATATACCTGCTCCCTGGAACCAGTCCCCCTCGGGGAAGGGTCTACCCGCTGTCCGTGCCAGAGACTCGGGCCATGTCTACCTGTATACAGGAAAATTTGCAGAAAGGCTTTATTTGCAAATCCTCCTCTCCAGCCGGAGCCGGGTTTTTCTTTGTACAGAAAAAGGATGGCTCACTCCGACCGTGCATTGATTACAGGGATCTAAATAAAATCACCGTGAAAAACCCCTACCCTCTCCCCTTGATCTCTGAGCTTTTTGACCGCCTTCGGGGAGTTAGGGTGTTCACCAAGCTGGACTTGCGAGGAGCCTATAACCTCATCAGAATTCGTGAAGGAGATGAATGGAAGACAGTTTTTAAAACTCGAGATGGACATTTCGAATATCTTGTGATGCCTTTCTAGCTATGCAATGCTCCAGCTGTGTTCCAAGAATTCGTCAATGACGTCTTCAGGGACCTACTCTACACCTGCGTCATAGTGTATCTGGATGATATCTTGATTTTTTCTCCATACCTCCGTACTCATCGGACACAGGTGCACCAGGTTCTCAGACGTCTGCGTAACAACCGTCTATACCCCAAGCTGAAGAAATGCTCGTTCCATCAGACCAGTCTGCCTTTTCTTGGGTACATAGTTTCTGAAAGAGGTCTGCAGATGGATCCTGCGAAGCTCTCCACGGTGCTACAGTGGCCCCAACCTGTTGGTCTTCAGGCAATCCAATGCTTCCTGGGTTTTGCCAACTATTATCGGCACTTTATTCCCCACTTCTCAACACTGGTGGCTCGCATTGTGGCCCTCACGAAGAAAAACCCTAACCCCAGGAGTTGGCCTCCGGCGGCCGAGAAGGCGTTCACCGAACTTAAGACGGTCTTTTCCTCGGAGCCTATCTTGGCCCAGCCAGATCCGGACAGACCTTTTGACTTGGAGGTGGATGCCTCTTCTGTGGGGGTAGGGGCAGATCTCACGCAGAAAGGACCCAAAGGCAA
This sequence comes from Phyllomedusa bahiana, assembly GCA_025379985.1. Lineage (NCBI taxonomy): Eukaryota > Metazoa > Chordata > Amphibia > Anura > Hylidae > Phyllomedusa > Phyllomedusa bahiana. Next base: position 57,121 of record JAODAL010001117.1, on the reverse strand, counting down.
GACCCTTACATGCGTTTTTTTTCTCCAGGACTTTTTCACCGGCAGAGAGGAATTATGCCATTGGTGATCAGGAGTTGTTGGCCATCAAGTTAGCCCGGGAGGAATTGCGACATCTGCTGGAGGGGGCAAGTCATCCAATTGACATCTTTACTGACCACAAGAACCTCCTGTACCTACAAACGGCCCAACGACTGATTCCTCGCCAAGCCAGGTGGTCCCTCTTTTTTTCACGCTTCGACTTCCGGATTCACTTTCGACCTGCCGAGAAAAATGTCAAGGCTGATGCACTCTCACATGCTTCTGATACTGTCGGTGAAGAACCTATATCTTAGCACATTATTTGCCCTGATCGGTTGGTCCACGTGGCTCCTGTAGACCTCCAAGGTGTTCCTCCAGGCAAGACATATGTACGCCCGGCGCTCAGGAGAAGGATTCTAGAGTGGGGCCATACCTCCTTTCTAGCCGGTCACCCCGGGGTACGGAAGTCCTACACACTGATCTCCCGACACTATTGGTGGCCTAATTTGATTCAAGACGTCAAGGACTTCGTTCTTTCCTGTGTCACGTGTGCTCAGAACAAAGTCCCACGCCATAGGCCTGCTGGCCTCTTATTGCCGCTGCCTGTTCCCGACTACCCATGGACACATATAGCCATGGACTTCATCACGGACCTTCCTATGTCCTTGGGGAATTCGGTCATCTGGGTGGTCACAGACCGGTTCTTGAAAATGTCCTATTTCGTGCCTCTTCCCGGACTTCCGTTGGCTCCACAACTGGCTGGCCACTTCTACCGGCATATTTTTCGTCTGCATGGGTTGCCATTGCACATCGTCTCCGACCGGGGAGTCCAATTTGTCTCCCGTGTTTGGCACGCCCTGTGTTCTCGCTTGCAAGTCAAGTAGGACTTCTCATCGACCTATCACCCTCAGACCAATGGTCAAGTGGAGCGAGTGAATCAGATTTTGGGGGAATACCTGCATCATTTCGTGTCCGGACGTCAGGACAACTGGGCCGAGCTGCTTCCTTGGGCCGAATTCTCCTACAATCATCGGGATTCGGATGCACCAGACGTGTCTCCATTTTTTGTGGTCTATGGCCGCCACCCACGCCCACCTCTTCCCCTGCCTTCGGCTTCTGAGGTGCCTGTGTGGATGACCAAGTTCGGGATATCAAGGCCATCTGGCAAAGATTTCGGCACGCCCCTCCCTCCGGGCTTCGGCTCGTATGAAGGCCCAGGCTGACAAAAGGAGGAGACCTGCCCCGACGTTCCTCCCTGGGGACAAGGTTTGGCTATCTTCTAAGCATGTGCGCCTTTTAAAGTCCTTCGGCAGTTTAACCCGGTGACCTACAAGCTTTGCCTGCTCCCATTGCTCCAGATTCCAAACGTTTTCCACGTCTCTCTTCTAAAGCCTTTGGTTTTGAGCCGGTTCTCTCAGAAAAGTGCTTCACCTTCTCCTGTAGCAGGTTCAGCAGATATTTTTGAGGTGAAAGACATCTTGGCCATGAAGACCAAACAGGGGAAAAGGGGATCTTCCTTGTTGATTGGAAGGGCTTCGGGCCCGAAGAGAGATCTTGGGAGTCTAATAGGGAGTCCAGAGTCTAATATCTTGACCCATGACCTTGTTCGCAGGTTTCTTTGGCCTACAAGAAGGGGAGCCCTAAGGGGGGGCACTGTCACGAGCGGCGCCGCTGCCCGGCCCGCGGACGCACTCGCTCTGTCAACTTACCAGGCCATGCTCCTGCTCTGTCTTCTCCCTCTGCCGGCCGGAGCGCGCATGGCCGCCCCCTAGGGGGCGTGCGCTCGTGCATGTAAATTTAAAGGGCCAGCGTGCTGGTAATTGGTTAATTGCCGGGCGCTGACCCTATATATGGGTCAGGTTCACGTCACTTCTCTGCTGGATCTATGTTGCTTCCGAGCCCTAGAGAAAGCGTTCCTGTGCGTTTATTGCCTTACCGTGTTCGCCCCACCCCGTCCCATGTTTCTCGACTTTGAACCTTCGCTGCCTGCCCTGACCTGCCTGCCTGTCCCCAACTACGATTCTCGGATTATGTTTCGGTACCTTGTTCCACCCCGGCTGCCACCGCAGGCAAGTGACGTCAGAGGTAGCGACCTGGTAGACTCCCGCCGCAGCAAGTCCATCCCGCTTTGCGGCGGGCTCTGGTGAAAACCAGGACCTACTTAGATTCCGCTCCCTGCCGTGGCTTACACCATCGCTTGCGGTGGTCCAGGGAATCCACTATCCCCACCGTTACAGGGGGTTGTACAGGAATGGTACAACACACTTTAATGCATAATCATGTATAGTCCAAGTCCCACGGTGTAGAATTACTCGCACTTTCTGTTATCCACCGGAAGTATGGAATTAATTCAATAATAATAAGCTCACCTACTGTTTCCCTCATATATACATATTCATTTTTCTGTCTAGTTCTTAATAGTAACCAATGTTATATATTATTATTATTATTCCATATATACCTTTTCAGGAGCACATTGTTTATATTTCTGTATGTCCCACACCCAGCTTTCAAGGGATCCTGAACGGAACCACTCATTTCGACCTAGTTCTCCAGGGCTCCCAGATGGGAGCCATGTGTTCAGTCTATTTATGATATTGTGTTTTCTTTCTGACACCAGTGCTTAGTTCATCCTATCTTTTCATGTATGTGTTCCAGGACGTACATCATGTAGTCCCACGATAGGTTACGGTATAGTCCTGCAGATGACATTTCTTTTTTAGAAACCATTTTAATATATATTTCGTTTCATACTATTCATTTTATTCTTATTTGTTTTTTAACTGTGTGTAACCATGTTTTTTAACACCTTTATTCTTGCTGGGTTTTTTTTTGTAAGTTACAATGCAACTTTATTTGTAAATGGAGCCTCGTTTTCAAAATATTTCAAACCTATGCCTCCAAACTTGTTGTATATATAGCCCCACATGGATTGGATTGTGTGTGGGCGAAACGCGCTGCATTTATATTGCCTTTATACTAAATAAATCTGACACATAATCTGGAAGAACTCATTTCTAAGTGTCAATTTATCTCATTTTTATAATTATATTTGCATAATCCTATTTTATTTAATTTTTAATAGTATAGCCACTCACCGTTATCTATATTTTGGTCTAAGCACTACTAGTTCTCTTTTGTCCTTTTATATCCATTTTACTGGATTATATTGCCAACTTCTATACCAATAATAATGTACATTGGTAATAGTATCCCTGTAAAGTTCCCCTAAAGAGGTTTTCCCACAAAGCTAAGTGTATTGAACAGGTCAGCTAGCTGCGAGTCAACTGTGCATGAGAATGAGGAGGGAGGCGCCTGCGGTTGTCCTTTCTATTCACTTCTATGGGAGTTCCAAATATAGTCAAGTATGTGTGCTCAGCTTTATTTGGGAACTCCCATAGAGGTGAATGGGGAGTCACAAGCGCTGCCCTCCTCATTCTCATGCACGGTCGGCTCACAGCTAACTGAAAGCAGACCTGTGCAGTACACTTTGCTACATGGGATCACCCCTTTTAGTTGCACATTTTACATTGTTGATAATGGCAGCACACTGCTTACCGTTTTTTGTTTTTATGCAAAGACAATGATGACAAAATGATCTGTATCTTAGACCGAACTCACTGTGGTCTGCAATAAACATTGTGTTATTCCAATGATTTGTGCTGTTTGATGTCTTTGCATCCGCTTCAAAACATTTAAACAATATGGGCCACATGTATGAATCTCGCCGGGTCGAGGCGCCGTTTTCCGCCAGTTTTCCGGCGGAATCTGCGCCTGATTTATGTCGCGGCCGGGGCGGCGCTCATACATATCATGTAAAGTCCGCCGCGCCTCGCCAGCGTATGAGGCGAAGTGCGGGGACATGGGCGCTGTGCGCCGCTGCGCCTATGCTCCGCCGTCCGAGGAAGTGCACTCATAACATGCGGGTAAAAGTCTGCCGCGCCTCGCCAGTGTGTGGGGTGTGCAGTGCGGGATTTTAGGCGCCGTGCGGGACTGCGCCGAGAATCTGTTCCGATGCGAGACAGGCTGGAGCGGCGAGAAAATTATTCCAGATGTCGGTGCGGAGAAATGAAGCAAAAAATCGCCTTTATAAAGGCGTTCTACATTTTTTTGGGTCTAAATCCTCCGTCCGAGGCGAAGTGAAGCAGGATCGGAACATGCGAGGACGCGGATCGAAGATCGCGACAGAAGGATCGGCGCTCCGCTCCGTGCAGCAGGAGTGTGATTCCCGAAAAAATCGCCTTTATAAAGGCGGAAAACAGTGTCAGAAAGGAGCTGAATGTACAAAATACACTTCTTAAAAAATAAAATCAGTTTCCAAACTCGAGAAACGGCACAATATCAAGAAATATGATATTGGAAATTGCCGGGAAATACAGTAATTCAAATCCTGAAACCTATTCTCATTGGTCGGCATAAACCGGCCAATCAGAATAGGAGCGACAAAGTCCCATTCTAGCCTATGGAGAAGTTTAGACCAATCAGAATAGGAGCGACAAAGCCCAATTCTAGCCTATGGAGGAGTTTGGACCAATCAGAATCCACGGCGGGACAGTTCAAAATACAGTAAAAAGGCTGCAAAGAGCTGATTGGCTGAGCTAGCGGGGGCTCGCCTAGCTCGGCCAATCAGAATAGGAGCGACAAAGTCCCATTCTAGCCTATGGAGAAGTTTAGACCAATCAGAATAGGAGCGACAAAGTCCCATTCTATCCTATGGAGGAGTTTGGACCAATCAGAATCCACGGCGGGATAATTCAAAATACAGTAAAAAGACAGAAAAGAGCTGATTGGCTGAGCTAGCGGGAGCTTGGCTATCCCAGCCAATCAGAGCGCGAGCTACTTCTCCCATTATAGTCTATGGAGAGATGGGCGCACTGAAATCTCGGCGCTCAGCGCCGTGCGGCATGAAGTATTAATAAAAAAAAATATTTTTATTAAGTGTAATACATGATCAGATAAAGAGCAGAACAATTGTATAAAAATAAAGCAGTTAAAAACCCGAACAACGCGTTTGTCGCCGAGACCGGCGCTACATAGGGAATTGCCATAGAGAGAATTGCCGGGAAATACAGTAATTCAAATTGTTTAAGCTATTCTCATTGGTCGGCATAAACCAGCCAATCAGAATAGGAGCGACAATGTCCCATTCTATCCTATGGAGGAGAATTGACCAATCAGAATAGGAGCGACAAAGCCCCATTCTAGCCTATGGAGAAAAATGGACCAATCATATTCAAAGGCAGGACAGTTCAAAATACAGTAAAAAGGCAGAAACGAGCTGATTGGTTGAAGCAGCGGGGGCTCTTCCAGCTTAGCCATTCAAAGCGCGAGCTACTTTCTCATAGAGTTATATGGGGAAAAGAAATTCTGAGCGCGCTCTGTGATTGGCTAATTTCAAAGAGCCGCCGTAATTTGGACCAATGGGAGAGCGAGCGACGCTCCTATGGGTTTTGTAATGCAATCTGAAATCAAACTGTATATGGCCGAAATCACATTATAACACTACACAAGTGTTATATAAAAGGAATCCTAACATGTGGCTAACGAAAAAAAAATATTAATTCCCTAAAATCATGTTTATTTCTTTATTTTCGTTAGCCAAGGATCAATAGTATTGGTGCATCGAAAATAAAGAAAAAAACATGATTTTAGGGAATTAATATTTGAGACATCCAACATACCATTGCTAAGTATCTTTTTGCCTTATCCTACAAACGCCGTTGTAATGGTCTTGTTTATCTATTGTTCTTTTTTACCCCTGATGAACCCTAGTATGTGACTATAGCTTTTCGGTACCCATTTAGGAATTTTTTGATTACTGTGCCTAACTTGGGGTGTGCTCTCATTAGGTGGGGCAGCTCCTTTTGGGGCGATTACTCTGCCGAAGGGGGCTTTTTCACCCCTGGTGTCAGCACTATTGTGTAATCTATCGAGGCTCCCAGGGACCGTGGCTTATTCTAGGAGATTGAGTTACGGTGTTTTTGTTTTGTTTGTGTTTTTTGCTGCATAGGCATTTTTAATGCATATCTAGTAAAGGTTATTTTTTAATTGGGTTTATTACTCTTTCACTGTGAATTCTGGCTATTACATTAACCCAAGTAGATATTATTTATTTAGGTCTGTGAGTCCCAGTTCTAAATTTAAAGAAGGTTTCAGATAATCAGATTTTCAGGAGTTTGGGGTGATATTTTAAAGAGAAAGATGATATTTTAAATATATCGATAAAAATTCCTTAAATTCAGTAACCAATAGTCTGGAAGTAGTACTACCTATTCAGACCTGCAAAATAATCTGGAATCTCAAGAAACAGAGGCTGTGAAATAAATACTGATAATTAAGTATATAATTCCCTAACATTTAATAATCTGACACCTTTCACAGTATCCTGTATCATATGTCATATTCATTCATTTACATATTGGTTTCCAGACAATGTTTTTATTTTAGAAAGGAAAGACATTACAATAAAGATAGTAATCATGTGTAAAACTATAATACAGCAGCATATAATATACATATACATCTGGGCCTCATTACTACTGAATGTCCTCATTATGTCTGTGTAGGAGTGTATCGTTCTGGATGGTATGGATAAAGGGTAATTCTCCATAGAAGTGTTGTGCTGTGCTATTTTGTATAGTATAGATGATATAAAAAGAGTTCTCTTCTTTTCACAATCCTTTTTATTGAAAGTAGTGGTCCCCATAAAAGACTGATAACATGTTGTTCTGCTGCTATGATATATATTGATCAGCTGTCATCAGCAGGGCAACCCAACAGTAAGTGTTCTGTTTTCCTGCAGCTCCTCCACAGGAGAACTAAAACAGTCCATGGTGCCCATACATATCCATGGCTAATCTGTGTAATACATGGACAGGCCAGGTTCTCCAGACAGAGAAAATTTCCTTGTAGCTGCTTTAGATACTTTCTTCTATTAACCCAAAAGGGGCCGTGTCTAGCACTAGAAAAAAAAATTTTCAATTGCCCCAAGCGAGCTTAATTTCAAATATTCTTTCTATTTTGTGTCAACAGCTCCAATGTATCTCCAGTGTAAAAGACTACAAACATACTAAACATAATTGGATTCTGCAATCATAGTCCCTTAACATCTGACCCTTACCTTTCTTAACAAAAACATGGTGCACATTTGTGTTAGAGGTTCTGTTTGGCGCAGACTGTAAAAAATTAGGAAAAAAGGCACTATTTTTTCAGTTAAAAGAACAGACACCACAAGAAATGTCATAGTCAATGGGATCCATCAAGTGCCATTGGTGTCCATTTGGAAATGGATCTGGTTTCACCTCTGCTCTGGAGGCTCTGAATGAAACCTCCAACACAGATGACAACAAGGTCTAATATTTGATATGTTAGATGTAGCAGACAGGTGTAATTGGTTGCAATGTTGGACAAACATTGTGGGCTTTAGTTTAAGACATTATTTTAGATTATAAAAACATTCATCAAGAACTAAACTAAAAATACCGAGTTTCATGCCTGAAACTAAACCAGAAATGGACAAGTTATTCAGCAGCAAATAGTATCCTCCATGTTTTGTGAGCACTAGTTTTCATTCCCATAACATTATATACCTGCATGGATATGAATACCACACTCCATATTCTATGTATTCCATGTACATGTTATACTTCTCTAGAGCCGTGCGGATGATCATTTCTTAATAATGCCTTGCAGTAGGTCAATGGGGATGGGGAATACCATTGTGGAGTTGTTCTCAGTTGCAATTGTGGCCAAGGTTTGCAGGTAACGCAGTTGTAGAGCTGCAGGGGATTCACATATCACCATGGAGGCTTCTTTCAGGGATCGGGAGGCATTCATCTCACCTTCTGCTGCCACAATCTAGAATGGTAGAAACAATTATGATTTTATAGTATTCAGTGAGGTCATCGATGATTTATTACTTGCTTGTTCAGTTGTTACTGCCAAATAATATATTAGTTTTCTAATCCTGCATTTGTTCTTTAACCTCTTAACGACCGTGCACCGTCTTTTGGCGTCGGCTGGTGCGGGTCGTTCGTCTGCAGCGTCTGAAACCTCCGCAACCCGATGCTTTAACCCTTTGATTGCGGCGGATCGTCACCGCAATCAAAGAGTTTCCCTGTTCTGTCGGGTGATCGGAACACCCAGTGACCAGACAGAGCCCGGGGAACGGCTGCACCGTCAGCCCTGGGGACCTAGAGTGGCCCCAGAGCTGACTGTGTATGAAGCCAGTGACCAGGACATACCGTGTGCTGTCCTGATCACTGCCTGTGTCAGACTGACACAGATTATAATGTATTAACATATATGAATATGCTAATACATTACTAAGTGTTAAAAAAATGTAAAACAGTTCTCTCTTCATGGGATTAAAAAAGAAAAAGTAAAAAACATAAAAAGTGTAAAGACAAATGAATAAAAAAAATAAAATAAAAATAAATATTTAATAAAAAATAAGTGTATACATTATACACGAAAAAAACCTACATATATTAGGTATCCACTATCCACACGCCTGTAATAACCTGTAGAATTAATCTAACAAGTTATTAAGTGTGAAATGTGAATGATGTAAAAAAATTTAAAGAAAACAAAAAAAAAATTAAAAAATTAAAAAAAATTCTGCAATTATTTATACGTGAAGTTAAACTATTCCCCCATAAAGTACAACTCGTCTCGCATAAAACGAGGCCTCACACAACTGCGTCATTGAAAAAATAAAAAAGTTACAACTGTTGAAACGCAAGGAGGCAAAAACTAAAACAATGTTCTGGTCATTAACTACTTTTCAGGCCTGGGGCTTAAAGGGTTAAAAGAAAATGTAATATTCTGTATTTTGCATCAGTGCAATAAAAACTGAAATGCAAAATTGAGGATGTCGTTGATTTCTCATCATGACCGACCCCATTGACATATGAAAATGATAGGGTAAGTCAGGCTTCCACAACTGTATTTTTGTTGGCAAGAATAACTGCGGTATTATTACCAACATAAATACTGTAACCCATGACAGAAGCCTTAGGCCAAGTTCACGCGGAGTCTTTGGGGCGTATATCGGCGTGTACAGCACGCACCGCTATATGGCGGGTGTTTTAGAAGTCCGCACTGGCCAGTGTGTTCTTCTAAAATGCTTTGTGCTGGCTACCATAGACATTTAGTTTCCCCAGTGCATATGTATCGGGGAAAATGGTAGGTAATTATAGCTCTCAATGAAAGCTATGAATTACCGTATTTGAAGGCTGTACTTCGGGCATATTACAGCGCAATTACACTCCGAAATACGGATCACAAATACGCTGTATGAACATACTCTTGAACTACCAATGTGAACAGTCTGGAAGTATCCACCATCACCTACTTACAAACACGATACATGACATGATAGCTTGGAATATCTTGGACATCCCTTTCTTGGGCTACACCTGTATCTATACCTATGCAACATGTCAATCCCCATGTGTGACACAATTTTAAACTCCCTAATTTGCCTTGGAGCAAACACAAAACCTTCATACCACTTGGGGGTCTATTTGAATAAACTCATGTCCTTTAAGGTCTGTTTAACAGGTCTATCCACAGGGCTATCCATATCTTTACTAGTAGATCCTTGATCATCTTTATACTGTGTGCTACATTATGCCGTTTGATAAAGTCGTCATGTAGACTACCCCAATCTTTTCTCTCAGACCTAGGTGATCTGGGTAGAGACGTAGCAAAGTTCAACTCGACAGTAATATCACTGCTTTCTATCTTATTTATTCTTACATCACATCAAAAGCTATTAAAAAGCATTAAAAACCTTGAGATAACTTTCTGTACCACGATATCATGGTGCATCTGTCCAGGTTATCTGTGCTACGTCTGCATTTGAAAAATACCAATAAAACAAACATGAACACAGTTTTCAAATGTAGTTGATACGAGATTAGTGGAGATAAGTGGAGATCCCGGAGCTTTCCATCTGTACATTGCAGCTTATGTAGTGTGATAGCTACCTTGGCTCTGGCCTCTCGTACAGCTTCTGCCTCGGCAGCCATGGCTCTCTGCATCTGAACAGGAAGACGCACGTCCCTCATCTCTACACGCTCCACGTTCACCCCCCATTGAAGTGTAGCAGTATCCAGTATTGACTAGAAAACAAAAAGCAGGGAACATTATTATCATTGCTCTGCAGTAGTAACTTCCAATCTGGAAAGACATATTAGTCTAGTTATGAGAAGTAGATAAAATAAACTTACAAATCAATCAGTTTACATCACAGCAAATTTTTCTTATATTTTCTTTATGTAATAAGCAGCCACCTCAGGGTTCTTTTTTTTTTTTTTTTTACATATATTTTATTTGGCTGCAAAATAGTTACATATCCAATTGCATTCACCAAGGAACAGCGATTAGCATGGAGACAGTAACCCATTTAGTACCAGTTTTCACATAATTTAAGATCAAAGGAAAAATAAACAGATAAACATCAAAACATAGATATTTAAACAACCATATAAAAACCAGCCACAAAATTGTAATATTAGAAGACCTACTAGTTCGGCATACAATTACAATTGATTATCCGGTACGCCTGAAGGGTGGACCTTGTCTCTATAAAAAAAATTTGAAGACACCTCATCTCGAATTTTATCAAAAAGACATAGTATGCAAGCGACCCAGATTCCCTGCTTGGGCCTCTCTCAAGAACCAATTGGTAAACTGAAACGTATCTACCAGTTTGTTAATCTCATGTTGTGAATAAAACTTCTCCAGAAATACTGTCCACTTTCTGAAGAAGTTTTTTGCCATCTTTTCCTTATGACGCTCTGTAAATATCTGATCAGCAATCGCATAGGTTTTAGTTTGTGCTACCACCATGTCAATTGTGGTTACTGAGGGCTCTAACCATTTAGTCAGTAAGCAATGCTTAGCAACCAGGAGAATAATATGTATTATTGCTGGCATTTTACTGTCTAGTGTAGTACCTGATTCAGACATATTGCCATCCTGACCATGCAGCAAAAAGACCACTGGTGACAAAGGTAACCGACCCTTCCACAAGGACATCAACAACTTTCTAACCAGGAGCCAGAAAGTCTTCACCCCCTCAGGGTTCTTGAATGGAACCCGGGAATCCGATCCCGATCCAACATGTTGCATGTTCCGCCGGATTTTAAAACCAACGGTAACAAATCTGTGCTATGTAAACTACTGTAATGGATCGGTGGATTCGCTGGACCACCGCAAGCCACGCGGTGGTCCAGTTAAGCCACGCCAGGGAGCGGAGTCTAAGTAGCCCCCGGTATTCACCAGCGCCCGCCGCAAAGTGGGATGGACTTGCTGCGGCGTGAGGCTACCAGGTCGCTACCCCTGATGTGACTTGCTTGCAATGGCGGCCGGGGTACTGCGTGGTACAGAATCAGAATCCAAAGGCGTAGTCGGAGACAGGCAGGAGGTCAGGACAGGCAGCAAAGGTTCATGGTCAGAGATGGGCAGAAGGTCAGGGCAGGCGGCAAACAGGCAAGGTCAGGAAACGCAGCGGTACGGACTGGTACACGGGTAACACACACCAACAAACTGGTAGAGAGTTTTGGGGGCGTATTCCTTATATAGGACCAGCGGCCGTCAATAACTAATTAATGGTGCGCTGGCCCTTTAAATCCAGCCCAACCGTCGGCAGGAGCAGCGTTCACAGGAGTGTGGACGGGTAAGTGAGCCGGCGCCAGGGACCAGGCAGCAGGGGGATGGTCGCGGGGAGCCGCGGCACTCACCCCGGACCCCCTGCGGGCAGGGGGGCGGCAGCGGGGTACCGCGGCACCCGCGCCAGCCCCCATGACAGTACCCCCCACCTTAGGTCTCCCCCTCTTCTTACGGAACTTGGAAAGGTCAGGTGACAGGTTGTCCTCAGGTTCCCACGAACGCTCCTCCGGCCCGAACCCCTTCCAGTCAATGAGAAAGAACCGCTTCCCCCTCACTGTCTTCTCCGCCAGCACCTCCTTGACCTCAAAGATATTATCAGAGTTGGCCACCGGAGACGCCGAGACAGATCCCTGGGAGAAGCGATTCAGCACCACAGGCTTGAGGAGCGACACATGGAAGGCGTTCGGGATACGCAGAGTAGGAGGCAAGCGGAGCTTGTAGGACACCGGGTTTAGTTGCCGAAGTACAACAAAAGGGCCCAAATACTTAGAGCCCAACTTATAACTGGGCACCTTGAAGCGGATGTATTTGGCGGACAACCAAACTCTATCACCTGGCTTAAATAGGGGCGGAGGTCTACGGTACCTGTCGGCCTGGATTTTGGTGCGAGCGAAGGGCCTGTTGCGTGGTTTGCCAGAGTGCCTTAATGTCACACACTTGGGTATCCACAGCAGGAACATGACACGAAGTAGCCAGTGGGTGGGGCGGGCAGGGATGTAGCCCAAACACCACAAAAAAGGGGGAGGCCCCAGCGGATTCAGAGTCTAGAGAATTATTAGAAAATTCTGCCCAGGGGAGGAGGTCAGACCAATTATCCTGACGAGCGGAAACAAAATGTCGTAGGTATGTACCTAACACTTGGTTAACCCTCTCTACCTGCACGTTAGTCTGAGGGTGGTATGCAGACGAGAAGTCTAGCTGAATCTGCAACTGCAATGGAAGACCGTGCAACCGAAAAATGTGGTGGAAAAAGTGCTGGGCCAGCTGTGGAGCAGGGGGTAACCCGGACAGTGGAACAAAGTGGGCCATTTTAGAAAATCTATCTGTAACCACCCAGATGACAGTGTTTCCAGAGGAGGCCAGGAGGTCCGTAACAAAGTCCATGGCCATATGGGACCAAGGTCTTTCTGGCACCGGGAGAGGCTGAAGCAGGCCCGCGGGTCTGAGACGAGGGACTTTATTATGGGCACAAGAGGCACAGGCCAGGACAAAGTCTCTAACATCTCGAGCGAGAGTGGGCCACCAATAATAACGGGAGATTAGTTGCAGAGATTTATGGACTCCAGGGTGACCAGCTGTTCGAGAGGCATGTCCCCACTTCAGGATACAAGGCCGCATGGCAGGGCGTACGTAGGTCTTCCCAGGAGGCAGATGTTGAAGGTCCACAAGGGCCACCGTGAGGAGACGTTCCGGAGGAATTATGTGCTGCAGAGGCGGTTCCAAGCCCACTGTGTCCGAGGATCTAGAGAGGGCGTCTGCTCCGACGTTCTTCCCAGCAGGCCGAAAGTGGAGAAGAAAATCAAAGCGGGCGAGGCCATTGTAGGACTGCAGACAATTTCGAGGGATCCATCTGAAGGCCCTGATCCGAGATGATGTACCCCAGGAAGGGTAATGAGGTGCATTCAAACAAACATTTCTCCAGTTTGGCATATAACTGGTGGTCACGGAGACGTTTGAGCACCTGGCGGACGTGGAGGCGGTGAGTTTCCAGGTCAAGGGAGAAGATTAGGATATCATCTAGGTAAACGATGACACAGACATAGAGGAGATCGCGGAAGATCTCATTGACAAAGTTCTGGAACACCGCTGGAGCGTTGCAGAGGCCAAATGACATGACATTATATTCAAAATGGCCATCTTGGGTATTAAAGGCCGTCTTCCACTCGTCGCCTTCACGAATACGAATCAGGTTGTATGCTCCCCGTAAATCCAACTTGGAAAAAATGTTCGCGCCACGCAGGCAATCGAACAGCTCCGAGATCAGAGGCAGGGGGTATTGATTTTTTATAGTAATTTTGTTAAGTCCCCGATAATTGATACAGGGTTGGAGAGTGCCATCTTTCTTTTCAACAAAGAGGAAACTGGCCCCTGCAGGTGAGGAAGACTTGCGTATGAAGCCCTTACGGAGATTCTCCTGAATATACTCTGACAAAGCCTTAGTCTCCCGGACGGAGAGAGGATAGACTCTACCACGGGGAGGAGTACTACCGTGTTGCAGGTCAATAGGACAATCGAAATGCCGATGCTGGGGCAGAGTTTCGGCCTGTCTTTCGGAAAAAACGTCGGCAAGATCCTGGTAAGGAGTGGGCAGACCCGACAGAGGCTTTGTAGACTTTACAGAGGCGGGCCGTAGAGAAGGACGGAGTACCGGAAGGAATCGCGAGTGGCACGCGGGGCCCCAACGGATGATTTCGCCCGTGTTCCAATCCAAGGTCGGAGTATGGACTTGTAACCAAGGAAGGCCCAGGAGGATTTCCGAAGAGGAGCGAGGCAGAACAAGCAGTTTCAAAGTCTCCTTGTGTAGGGTGCCTATCTGCAAAGTGAGGGGAGCATTGCAGAACCGAATAGCGTCCTTTAGGCATTCGCCAGTGACGGAGGAGACGAACATGGGTTTCTGCAGAGGGGTCACCGAGAGACGAAATTTGGACACCAGAGCTTGGCTGACAAAATTTCCAGCAGACCCCGAATCAAGGAAGGCGCTGGCTTTGAAGGTGCTGTCCGGCGAAATTCCACAGATTACGGCAACGGTCAGACGGGGAGAGGCCGCACTGACACCTAGGGATGCCTCTCCTGCGAGCCCTAGGTGCGAGAGTTTCCCGGACGTACCGGACAGTCCCCAATGAAGTGGCCAGAACCGCCACAGTAGAAGCATAGTTGCCTCAGACGATGCTGCGAGCATTCCTCCTGGGTCAGGTGGGCTCTCTCGATCTTCATAGGTTCGTCCTCGGGAACCAATGGCGGAGGAAGTGGAGGTCGTTGGAACACTGGGACCAGATGAGGTAGCCGGCGTGGTCGGCCGATCTCCCGTTGGAGGCGGAGCTCTTGTTGTCTCTCGGCAAACCGAATATCAATTCGGGTGGCTAACCGAATCAGGTCGTCCAGAGCAGAATGCAAGTCCCGACCAGCGAGCTCGTCTTTAATACGCCCCGAAAGGCCTTGCCAGAAGGTCGCCACCAAGCCTCTTGTTCCATCCAGTCAGAGGCAGGGTGCAAACGCATGGAGTAGTGACCACGTGGAGTCGCCCTGACAGAGACGGAGAGAGCTGCGGCAGCGGGAGGAGGTGGGGCCAGGTTCCTCGAAGCGGAACGGACCCCTGGAGGAAAGTTTTGAAGATTCGCCGTCAAGGGTCTCCTCCGGTCCCTAGGGAGGGGCCCAGGCCAGACTTCGCCGTTAGGGGGTAATTTAAAGCCCCTTAGCCCGCTCGGTGGGGGAAATTTACCCCCAAAATTTCGTTGGGGGTTTGACATTGATGTTTGAAGCCCCTGCACTTTTTTGGGTCTCCTCATAGGTGGGGAAGGGCAGATGTAGAATGGTCCCGGTCAGGAGCGGGGTAGGCCTGGTGGCGGGAGCAACTGGGCTGGCGTGGAAGGGGCCCACCGCAGGCGGAGGAGACGACCGAAAGGTTCTGCATTGGCCGCGAGGGGTCAATACGCTGGCTCTGCTGGGGAGGGGCCGTCGTGACGTCCCGGAGTCAGGCAAAGGCCCCCTGGCGGGAAAACCATGGCCATTTTGTCTGTACGGGTTTCGGTGGAATTCGCGGGGACCAATGAAAAGCGATGTGTTAAGCCCGCCAGGGAGCGGTTTAAAGTACCCCGGTATTTCACCAGAGCCCGCCTTAGGGGATGGCTTGCTGCGGGGTGAGGCTACCGGGGGTCGTACCCCTGACGTGACTTTTTTGGGATGGGGCCGGGGACTGCGTGGTACAGAATGAAACCCAAAAGGGGATTGTGGGGAAGGCGGAGGTCAGGGGGGCCCGGCAGGGTTCGGTCAGAGAGGGCCCCAAAAGGTCAGGACAGGCGGAAAAACAGACGGGTCAGGAAACGTAGGGGAACGGACGGACACGGTAAATCAATAGGGGAACCCCCAACACTTCAAACAAGGTAAACGACACCAACAAATGGCAGAGAGTGTGGGGGCGTTTTCCCTTTATATAAAAAACCAGCAGCCGTAATAACTAATTAAGGGTTTTGCGCTGGCCCTTTAAATCCAGCCCAGCCTGTGCAGCGCCCTAAGCAGCGGGATGTGTGCGGCGGCCCGGGGCGGGAGGGGGCACGTTCATAGGAGCGGGACGGGTAAAGTGAGCCGGCGCCAGGGACGGGCAGCAGGGGGAAGGGCGCCCGGGAACCAAACACCTGCGCCAAAAATGGGGGCAGTAGGGCGGCCGCGGGGGGACCCGGGGACCCGCGCCAGCCCCCATGACAACTACCGCATGGATTTTGTATTGCTGTCTATGCAGCACAGGGTTCCGTCGGATTTTCGGTGAATTAAAAATACTGAATCCAATAGAAAAACCTGCTGTGAGCCAGCCTTTTCAATTGTGAAGTGGGGGAATTCTGAATACATTGTTTACCTTGAAATGACCTAAGATTAGAAAAGTGTGAAAGAAAGAAGTGATTAATCTCCGGGGGGCCCAACTGGGTCCCGGTGTTACTTCTCACCGTGCACTAAACAAAAATTTTAAACCAAAAAAACGCTTCGAAAATTTATCCCCCTTAGAACAAAATGAAAAATTGTAAAAGTTCCCACCACACTGAACATGTGTATAATGCAGACCAGATACATCTTTCTCAGGGCATCAAAAAACATCAAAGCAAAAAGGGAAAAAAGGTGTTTTTAAATTCAGAAAAGCAACTTTTTAAAAAAGCACAATAGGGGTTTTCCCCACGGCGAGGGTTATTGCGGTTTTTCAAAGGTTAAAGAAAATTCCGTGTAGCTGTACCACTGCACGGGATTTTTGCCAGACGGTTTTGACACCACCGCGTCCCAAAAACTTAAAAAGTTCATTCTTCCGCCCCCGGTTTTTTGGCAAAGGGTTTTGACACCGTAAAATTTCGGCCCCTTTTTTGCCGTGTCTTTGCGCTTTATTTGCGACAAAATGCACGCTGTAATTACGGTAATTTATAGCTCTCATAGATATTTTTGCAAATTTATTAAACAAGAAAAACTGAAATATCACATGGTCGTAAGTATTCAGACCCTTTGCTGTGACGCTAATATTTAACTCACATACTGTCCATTTCCTTCTGATCCTCCTTGAGATGGTTCTACTCCTTCACTGGAGTCCAACTGTGTTTAATTAAACTGATTGGACTTGATTAGGAAAGGCACACCTGTCTATATAAGACCTCACAGCTCACAGTGCATGTCAGAGCACATGAGAATCATGAGGTCTAATGAACTGCCCAAGCAGCTCAGAGACAGAATTGTGGCAAGGCACAGATCTGGCCAAGGTTACAAAATAATTTCAGCAGCACTCAAGGTTCCTAAGAGCACAGTGGCCTCCATAATCCTAAAATGGAAGAAGTTTGGGTAGGCCTTCCTTTGCCTGGCCGTCCAGTCAAACTAAACAATCGTGGGAGAAGAGCCTTGGTGACTGAGGTAAAGAAGAAGCCCAAGATCAGTGCAAGATATATGAAAGCCTCATAAAGTTTGCAAAAAAAACACAAGAAGGATCCCAGACTATGAGAAATAAGAATCTCTGGTCTGATGAGACGAAGATTGAACTTTTTGGTGTTAATTGTAAGCGGTGGAGAAAACCAGGCCCCGCTCATCACTTGCCCAATACAATCCCAACAGTGACACATGGTGGTGGCAGCATCATGCTATGGGGGTGTTTTTCAGCTGCAGGGACAGGATGACTGGTTGCCATTGAAGGAAAGATGAATGTGGCCAAGTACAGAGATATCCTGGATGAAAACCTCTTCTAGACGCTCTGGACCTCAGACTGGGCCGAAGGTTCATCTTCCAACAAGACAATGACCCTAAGTACACAGCTAAAATAACAAAGCAGTGGCTTCAGAACAACTCTGTGACCATTCATGACTGGCCCAATCAGAGCCCTGACCTAAACCCAATTGAGCATCTCTAGAGAGACTTGAAAATGGCGTCCACCAACGTTCACCATCCAACCTGAGGGAACTGGAGAGGATCTGCAATGAAGAATGGCAGAGGATCCCCAAATCCAGGTGTGAAAAACTTGTTGGGGGTGCTTCTGCTCAATACTGAGCAAAGGGTCTGAATACTTATGACCATGTGATATTTCAGTTTTTCTTGTGTAATAAATTAGCAAAAATATCTCTATTTCAAGATGCGCAGAGTGTACATTAATGAGCAAAAAAATTAACTTTTTTCATCTTACCAAATGGCTGCAATGAAACAAAGAGTAAAAAATGTAAAGGGTCTGAATACTTTCCATACTCACTGTATATTCCTAGACCCTATACATGGTCAGTAGAAAACTGCCATGCATCCTTTATTTTTATGCCCCAGAAATGGTAACTTGACTATATAAGCTCCCTCAATTATGACTGTAATGCCATAAGGGTCCCTCAGGAGAGTTTGGGGACCCTGTATTCCCTGTTCCCAGAGCATGGACAGAACTGATTGGAGAACTATGGAATAGAGAAGGTATTTTCAGGACTTACCTGAATGTTGTGGGCAATCTCCTCCCGGTTCGACAAGATGCTGGTCAGAGTTTGTGTTCCTAAGATGTTTCTCAGCGTTGTCTGTGCCAGCTGGGCAGTGGCTAGGTGAACATTGTTGACATTTGCCACAGATTTGATGGCATTCTGAATCTTGTAGTACACGACTCCATCAACTGTGGTTGTCACTGAATCCTTAGTAAGGATCTAAAAAAAAACACTAATATAGCATAGGCACGCAACACAATAAAACCACAGAGGAACAATATATTATCCTTACTACAGATTATTCTAAACAGGGAATGACATAAAATAGCAAATAATCTTCTAGCATTCATATATTCATGTGCCATAACCTAGACATGGTCAACACACAGCCTGACATAGACATTTATTTTCCATTGTTAAAGTGCAATCTTCTTGCATGGGGTAACATCCATTGTTGTAATGATGCATGAAATGAATAGACTGTTATAATGTTGCTAGGTTGTGGCTGGCGGTATATGTGTGTCATAGTTTGTGCAGATTATTACCAGTGTTTATTTGTGTGTATCCAGTGTGTATCCATTACATCAATTACCCCTTTAAAGGCAGAGCATCACCGTAACAATGGTCGCCACACAACAGCAATGCATTCCTTATGGTGTTGGTGCTGTGTGGCAGCCATTTTTGTTTGACCCAAAGCCAATAGTCTTAGCCTGGCAGCACGGGTGTTGTTAAGATGCTGAGTCTCTCTCCTGGTTGGTGGTCACCAGGCAATGCAGCAACTGTCAGTGAAGGGACCTAAAACAGTTTGCCATGAAGTGGTGATCAAAATATGGACTAAGAGCCTCATGTTCCTTTTTGTACATTTTGCCCAGTCGCAGTAGACTGGAGGATATCAGTAATAAGTGGAAGGGATTTGTGGCAGGATTCTACCAGGAGATATCCCATTTCTAGCACCTACCTCTTGTGGAGGGATTGCAAATGATATGACCCTGAGATCCACCTTAATGAAGGTATCTGTGCAGGGGAGGATGAATATCAGCCCTGTGCAGAAATAAAGGAGCATCAGGAAAGCACTTTTTGGGTATATACGCTTTACAGTAGGTCTACAGGAAAACGCCTTACCTGCTGTCCTTCATGACTATGGACAGAGCACTTGTCATAAGTGGAGCATCAAAGGGCTACATTATTATGCTGGATCAAATCAGCAAATGTGAATGCAGCCTTACTGTTTAACCCCATCCAGACCACCGGTCATAATAATATGGCTCTTCATTTTTTTACCCCCCAAGCCTTCTTATTTTTCCATCTACATACACATAATGGCTTTTATTTTGTTGGACAAGATTGTGCTTGACCACAGGGGGGCACATCTAACAAACTAGATCAAAGAGCAGGTGTTTTAGGAATTTTAGGACCATCCTGCAGCATCCTGATGATTTTGGCAAAATTTTTCTAGAATAGATGGCCAGGTTCTAAGTCCCACTGTATCATAAGAGCTTAGCCGAACTGTGAGACGTGAGTCTTGTGACAATCTTGTCTACCGTTAACAACCGTTAGAAAATAAAAAGGAGCAGTGACATCTCCTGACAAGTCTTGTTGTGCCTCTGTTACTCCTCCTGTAAATTCATTACCAATCTGTCAGCTGGGTGTGACCACTTAGGGGCGTGTCCTTGCACAGTTTGACATTGTCCATTCAGTGCTGACAGTCAGTATGTGCCAGGACACACTCCCAGAAAAATGAATTGGTAACACCCATCTGACAGATTCAGTCATACATTTCTAGAAGGAATAACAGAGGAATAGCACAACACAGAGATATAAGAGAAGATGCTACAGGATTGTTATAACGCAGTGAATACAAGGATTTACTAAAACAGACACAGGTCCTCTTTAAGAATAAGGCTGTAATTCAGGATTAGAGAAGGTAAATGAAGCAATATAATTCTTGACATTATCCCAGAACACCATAAAAGCAACACAGTGTAAAAATAGCCCAAGAGTGGAACAAGTGTTTTGTCATTATTTGTGACTCTCGGTTCACATATTTTGATCAAAAGATGTTTAAGCTGCCCACGACTTTCAATGTGATCTCAAAATCGGGCAGTCCTATCCTATCTTTACCTCTCAATCGAGCCAATCAGGCCTCCCGCTGGGTCAACCGACCTCCATTATTCAGAGAGAAAAAATAAAAAACACCCAACCTGCAAAGCTGGCCTTCTTATGACAGCCTGTGAGAGTGGGCGGGGACAGAAACCCAAAATGGAAGCACCCCTTCCTTTCCATCTAGGTTAAAATCAATGTACACCAAGTATAACGTATGTTTCTGCACACAAAAACATTTCTGAAAAAAACGTATGCAAACCTGGGTGCCACTGGCAGGGCTGCGGCACACATGTAATTATACATTTATGCTATCTATCATACATGAAAAAACTTTGAGAGTCTCAAAGTTTTTTCATGTATGATAGATAGCATAAATGCTTCTTTAGGGATTTCCACGTAGTGTATTGCCCTTTTTGCAGAAACGTGCCACTGGCGGCGGTCTGTGTGCGTACATGTATAATTGCATGTGTGCCGCAGCCCTGCCAGTGGCACCCAGGTTTGCATACGTTTTTTCAGAAATGTTTTTGTGTGCAGAAACATACGTTATACTTGGTGTACATTGATTTTAACCTAGATGGGAAGGAAGGGGTGCTTCCATTTTGGGTTTCTGTCCCGCCCACTCTCACAGGCTGTCATAAGAAGGGCAGCTTTGCAGGTTGGGTGTTTTTTTATTTTTTCTCTCTGAATAATGGAGGTGGGTTGACCCAGCGGGAGGCCTGATTGGCTCGATTGAGAGGTAAAGATAGGATAGGACTGCCCGATTTTGAGATCACGTTGAAAGTCGTGGGAAGCTTAAACATCTTTTGATCAAATATGTGAACCGAGAGTCTCAAAGTTTTTTCATGTATGATAGATAGCATAAATGCTTCTTTAGGGATTTCCACGTAGTGTATTGCCCTTTTTGTCATTATTTGTAACACACATTGGGCAGATTTATCAATACTGTTTGATACTAAGAGAGTGTAGACAGGTTTACAATGCGCCACATTTCTCACAGCGGTCATAAATCTGGCGCATGTCTAGATTGTCTAGTTTAAGTTTACACCCTCTATTACTTTAAGCAACTAATTGCGTCCAAATTTTGGCTCTTTTTTGCCCCTTTCTCCGAGGCCATGCCCCTTTTGTCGGATGCGGCACAGAAATGTCTAGAAACTGTCTATAACACATAATAAATGTGGTATAAAGCATGTTCGCCAGCAAATTGCAATAATAAATGTGCCCCAATGTATATGTTTACAGATATGTACAATCTTATCACTATCCTCATGTATGGAGGATAGTGATAAGAGTTTTGGTGAAACTACTGTGGCGAGACACTTTTGTGAGTTTAATCACGCTGAGTTACGCTGGTGTGTATTAGAAAAGGTAACATATAGAGTAGGTATATTTATTTATTTTTAGGGCCTGTTATTTTTAGGTTCAGGTTGCGGACAGGAGCACCCTTATCGGGGCGAGTATCCTGTACTTTGTTATAGGTAAGGGTGTATTAGTGTGTTAGGGCCATATAGGTATTTTTTCTTTGGTCCCACACTTGTGTTTGATCTCCCATATTATTTAGAGGTCTGTCAAGAATATTTGGTTTTTACCTTATTTATTTATTAAAAGTTATGTTTTAGGACCATTTTTTCCTCTTTTCTATTGGTTTTTGTATTTGTTGGTCAAGAGGTTTTTTCACATTTTTGGCAATTACGTTGCTAGGTGTTTTGTTGTCTAGCATACTATATGCACTAAAAGTTGTATGTTTTTAAGGCACATGTTTAATAAATAAAGTTTTTAAAGTATATTGGCCCCTGCTAGCTATATGTGAAGTATGTTTACAGATAAGCATAAATTATCACTTATTACATTAGACAGACCTTACCTGGCCCTTTGGCTTTTCCCGAGATGATACGCCCCAACCTGAACACAACAGCACGTTCATATTCTTGAATAATCTAGGACATATACATAGATTAAATAGGACGGCATGGCAGGGGTGACAGGTCTTAGGATATGTTCACACGGCATGTTGCCTCCGTGTTTGAATCCGTGTTTCGGACTCCAAACAGACCTAAACACGCATCTAACAATGTGCAGTGGGATTTCCATTGCCTTCAATGTAAAACACGCATCGGC
Source organism: Phyllomedusa bahiana (assembly GCA_025379985.1). Lineage (NCBI taxonomy): Eukaryota > Metazoa > Chordata > Amphibia > Anura > Hylidae > Phyllomedusa > Phyllomedusa bahiana. The sequence continues at coordinate 34,577 of JAODAL010001117.1, read as the reverse complement.
GTTCAGACGAGTGATCACCAATGCGTGTTTACTTGCGTCTTTCTGATGTGTCTTTCGGATCCGTTCAAAGAATTGACAGTTCTTGATCCAAAGGGTGCAGCAGACGGCCTATTTAAAACTATAAGGTGCGTGTCTGCTGCAGCCAAAACACATGCAAACATGCACCTGCGCGTCTGATATGTGGTGGATGCGATTTACACTGTGCTTTTGAATGCGTTTTTTGGCTCCAAAAACGTATCCAACACGCCGTGTGAACATCCTCTTAGGATAGGTTTACTGATGAGCGTTACCTTAACGCAGAACCAGATGGAAATGGGAAAGGTGACAGCAGCAAACAGAGCAGATAATATCATAATGAACCAGCCGCAAACACCAATATCTCCTCTGACGGCATCTGAAAAACACAGGAAAAAAACACTGTATAATCTAAATGGTGCAAATGGATCAACACAGAATAAAACACAGCACTGGATAGGCCGCAACCAAAAATGCAGATGTAGGAGCTGCAGTAACTCATTTATTACCTCTCAGCAGCTCTAGTTGGTAAAACTGTGGTTGGTTCTGAAGGGAGATCTTTTATTTGAACAAATATCTGACATGTCATAGTCACACGTCAAAGATATTGATCATGGAGGGACCGGGTACGGAGACCGGCAACAGTCACTGTAATGAAGGTACCGCTGTGCCCCTACGGCTATGGCTGGTTTTTCTAATTTCTCCTTGGAGACGCAATGAAACAGTAGTTGGATCCATAGGAAGTAAATGGGAGAAGGTTGCCCTGGGCCACAGTAACAAAATATAGGTCGCCCTACCTCTGAAAATGTAGATATTTTGTAATAATTCTCTTCGCTGTATAGGTTGGCTATATAATGGTGCTCCTGGGTTTTAAGTAGCTGGGTCTACCTTGCATGGGCACTCAACATTCATTTCAATGGTAGTTTCGAGTACAGCTGAGCAGTTGCATTCGGCTACACTCAGAACTCCACTGTGATGTATAGGGTTATATGATAGAGGGATAGAAGCTGAGCTCTGTGATATATAGGGTTATATGATAGAGGAGAGAAGCTGAGCTCTGTGATATATAGGGTTATATGATAGAGGAGAGAAGCTGAGCTCTGTGATAAATGGGATTATATGATAGAGGAGAGGAGCTGAGCTCTGTGATATATAGGGTTATATGATAGAGGATAAAACCTGAGCTCTTTGATATATAGGGTTATATGATAGAGGAAGAGGAGCTGAGTTCTGTGATATATAGGGTTATATGATAGAGGGAGAGAAGCTGAGCTCTGTGATATATAGGGTTATATAATAGAGGAGAGAAGCTGAGGTCTGTGTTTTATAGGGTTTTATTATAGTGGTGAGGAGCTGAGCTCTGTGATATATTGGTTTATATGATAGAGGAGAGGAGCTGAGCTCTGTGATATATAGGGTTATATGATAGAGGAGAGAAGCTTAGCTCTGTGATATATAGGGTTAAATATGATAGAGGAGAGAAGCTGACTCTGTGAAAATATAGGGTTATATGATAGAGGAGAGAAGCTTAGCTCTGTGAATATAGGGTTATATGATAGAGGAGAGAAGTTTGAGCTTTTGGGGTTATATAAGGTTAAAATGATAGAGGAGAGAAGCAGAGCTCTGTGATATATAGGATTATATGATAGAGGGAGAGGAGCTGAGCTCTGTGATATATAAGGTTATATGATAAGAGGAGGAGAAGCTGAGCTCTGTGAAATATAGGGTTATATGTAGAGGAGAGAAGCAGAGCTCTGTGATATATAGGATTATATGATAGAGGGAGAGGGAGCTGAGTCGGGTGAATTTTATAAGGTTATATGATAGAGGAGAGAAGCTGAGCTCTGTGATATATAGGGTTATGATAGAGGAGAGGAGCTGAGGTCTGTGAAATGTAGGGATATATGATAGAGGAGAGGAGCTGAGCTCTGTGATTATTGGGGTTATATATAGAGGAGAGAAGCTGAGCTCTGTGATATTAGGGTTATATGATTGAGGTGAGTAGCTGCGCTCTGTGAAATATAGGGTTATATGATAGAGGGAGAGGAGCTGAGCTCTGTGATATATAGGGTTATATGATAGATGAGAGAAGCTGAGCTCTGTGATATATGGTGTTATATGACAGAGGAGAGAAGCTAGACTCTGTGATATATAGGGTTATATGACAGAGGAGAGAAGCTGAGCTCTGTGATATATAGGGTTATATGATAGAGGAGAGAAGCTGAGCTGTGATATATAGGGTTATATATAGAGGATAGTAGTTTGAGCTCTGTGATATATAGGGTTATATGATAGAGGAAGAGAAGCTGAGCTCTGTGATATATAGGGTTATATGATAGAGGAGAGAAGCTGAGCTGTGATATATAGGGTTATATTATAGAGGATAGTAGCTGAGCTCTGTGATATATAGGGTTATATGATAGAGGAAGAGAAGCTGAGCTCTGTGAGATATAGGGTTATATGATAGAGGGAGAGAAGCTGAGCTCTGTGATATATAGGGTTATATGATAGAGGAGAAAAGCTGAGCTCTGTGATATATAGGGTTAAATAGGGACAGAGGAGAGAAGCTGAGCTCTGTGATATATTATTTGTTATATGATAGGGGAGAGAAGCTGAGCTCTGTGATATGTGGGGTTTATATTGATGGGAGGAGAGAAGCGAGCTCTGTGGTAATATAGGGTTATATGATAGAGGAGAGGAGCTGAGTCTGTGATATAAAAGGGTTATATGATAGAGGGAGAGGAGCTGAGCTCTGTGATATATAGGGTTATATGATAGAGGGGGGGAGGAGCGAGCTCTGGGGAAAATATAGGGTTATAATGATAGAGGGAGAGAAGCTGAGCTCTGTGATATATAGGTTATATGATAGAGGAGAGGAGCTGGAGCTCTTTTGATATTTTAGGGTTATATGATAGAGGGAGAGGAGCTGAGCTCTGTGATATAGGGTTAAAATGATAGAGGGAGAAGAAGCTGAGCTTTTGATATATAGGGTTATATGATAGAGGGGAGAAGCGAGCTCTGTGATATATAGGGTTATATGATAGAGGAGAGGAGCTGAGCTCTGTGATATATAGGTTTATATGATAGAGAGAGAAGTGAGCTCTGTGATATATAGGGTTATATGATAGAGGGGAGGAGCTGAGCTCTGTGATATATAGGGTTATATGATAGAGGAGAGGAGCTGAGATGTGCCATGCTGCTGGCAGGGTTAAATGTTCCATAGTACCATTATGTAAGTCCCTGTGCCTCCACCATTGACAACCAAAGTTTGTCTCATAAATTTCTCTCCCTTACTAACAAAATTCTGGCTCTATAGAATCAAAAATCTTACTTGTGCCATGCAGCATAGATCTAATATATGTCTGATAAGAAACCTGTAATAAAGCATTTGTGTAGAAAACAGAACAACTGTCCATATTTTTCTGAGGTTTCTCACCCGTTTAGATTATGATTTTGTCCTTTCTATTAAATATACTGATTTTGTTCAATCATCTGAATGCAAAACAAGGCCTATTATATCACTGAAAAGGTCATACTTCAACCTCTGCAAACAAATCTACACAGCAAACACTAGGGAGCAGTGAGGTTACTGGAGACTGATTTAATAGGAAGTTCTAAGAGAGCTGTATTAATCCATATGCAATGAGCTCTCTTTAGGGACAACTGCAGACAGTTAAAATGTTATCAATGTCTGTGAAAGGTTAGGGAAATTAGGGATTTTAAAATTAAAAACTTACGCAGCACAGAAATGTAGATATTGTGTATTAAAAATCAGTACAGTTTAAATGGGTATTTCCGTCTCATTGAGTAGCTTGTTACCCTATACATTGCTGTTCTGATTTTGCTCCATTTCAGTGTTAGAACAGTTCTTATATCCTGAATTTTTACACAAGCTTCTCTAGTCACTAACCACCTCTCTCTGCTCCAGCAGTGGCTGGGATGGTGACCTCCCTTCCTGCTGTGTCTTATCAACAGGATGGAGGTTGCTTCTCGGTCTCTGATCTTATCTTTCTACTGTGAAAAATTAAAACATGTGTCTTTTTACATAGTGTATGTAAACTTCTGGTTTCAACTGTAGATTTATACATGGGAAATCTATTTGTTCTATCTTATATTACTGATACCTGTACGGTTTTATGGTTTTTCTATCAGTAGCATGAAATAGAGTGAAGATGTTGCCCAAAACAACCAATCAGAGCGCCCCTTTCATTTTTTCAGAGCACTATAGGAAATGAAAGAGGAGCTTTGATTGGCTGCTATGGCCAACAAAGTCTTTGACCTCGAAAATTTTGATTCTAGAGGACCTACGTGTTTAAAATGTATTAATAATGGTGACAACCCAAGTTATAAATTTTAAACAAAAGTATTTATTAAAATATAGTTTTTAACAATAAAAAAAATTACCATATTTACAATCTTTCCAACCCCCACCCTAACCCTTCCCCTCCAACTTTAAATATATTTAAAAAAAAAATGATAAACTTAAATAACAGAAAAGTTTGAGGCAGAACTTGCCCGTACAGCCCCCAAAAAATTTAACCGAGGTCATGGTAACTAGGGGAGGACAGGTTGGCAAGGTAGGATGGGGGAGGTGGTACATGGTAGCCCCAGCAGTGGGCGGATATACAGGTGAAGGAGGAAGAGGAAGCATGGGCGATGGAGAGGGATGAGGGGGAGGGATGAATGGTCTGTGTGGACAATTTCTTCCATGACCCTCGCCCATAGTGAGGGTGGAAGAGGCGCACCAGACATGCCTTCCAACCACCGCATGTATGAGATCACCAGACCGATCTCCGGCAGGCACTGGGGTGAGCTAAAGACTGCCGCCCTGGCGTGACAATACATTTTAAAGTCATCCTGACAATCAGGAGGGAGATGGAGGCAGCCGTCTGAGATATCCTGTCAAAAGTGGTCCTGATCGTCCTCGCCAACGACCCACTGTATAAAGGACAGAGCTTCTGCTTCACTTCCCTATCTCTGTCCCTCCTACAATGGGTTCTTTTGCGCACCCCTATGTTGGAAAAGGTGCGGCTCTTGGGTGGCAGCAGCAGCAGAATCTGCCGGTGGTTTTGTCAATATTTCTCCCTCAGATCTGTAGCCCACTCTTGAAGGTCCCGGCGGATGATCAGAGTCTCCCGCTGCTTCTTGGGTGGCAGAGGTAGTCATGAAGGGGATGGGGTCTCTCTACCTCAGCTGATGTTCACCTTCTCTTGCGGGAATCTCTGGCTTGGCTCTGGAGACATTAATAAATATTAAGGCTCTATTTTTCATAGAACGGAGACATTTCAAGTAAATTTATTTATCCTTACAGCTGGAGTTCCCACTGAGACAGGATGAACATCAGCTCATCAGCTCATCGTGGTAGGCGATCTTCAGTCGACAGGAGGGAGAGGCCCTAATTTGCTCCCCTTCATGGTGCCACTTGATGAAGCCTTCACTCACAGTCTTCAAACATTTCATCACATCGTCAACTGTGGAAGAAATAATAGTGGGTTAAATTTAAAGGTGATTTAAAAGAGACTTTTTTACATGTGACCTTCCCGCATTACCTATTGTATCGCCTGTCACCACAACCTGTCAGTTGTAAAAGGGGACATCAGTGACCACATGTGGCCACAGACCTGAAGTCACATTTTTGAACTGACAACATTTTGAAGTGACAGGCGCTGTAGTAGGGAATGCGGGAAGGCCAATGTTAAAAAGTCAACTAACATCAGCTTGATAACCAATACAACATAAAAATAGAAATATAAAAATTAACTTACGGATGAGCCCCTGCTTTCTGACATCACGCCCACTCCAGATCCCCGGGTACAGCACCTCATAGATCGAAGTCCAGGATCTACTTTTTCTGGATACGGTTGCTGTACCCAGGGTGACTCTTGTTCCAAAGCTGTGGGTGGGTATGTACCTGAAACAACAAAAAAAGTTTTATTTCAGACACCACCACCATGAAACAATATAAGGAAAAATGTGTCCAAATGTGCTTATGACAATAGTAACACATCAGTATATTAAACATTAATGCATTGTCAAGTTAAGGGTTAAAGCATGAAAATCTTTTCTCGTGTCCAACACAAGATACAATTTTAAGGACTCTCGCCTTCGCTTCAGGACCTTGACATTATAAAGAAACTTAGCTGTGTATCTTATGGACTTTTGAAACTGTAACAGGACTCAGCCGCGTATCTTATTTTTAACAATGCACTGTAAGCTGAAAAAGTATGTGCTCCGGCTAACTGCGCATGTCAGTCATGTCATTATTACCAAGGCTATATAAGTATACTGCTGTAGTAATAAACGGGTTCTTTTGGTTAAGCGCACACCTAGTCTTGTGTGGATACTGACTTATCGTATCTATATCTGATAGAGGTGGTAGCAGGCCCAGGCGTCCGGGGTCTGGAGCCATAACAATTGGGCTTCACTCAGCAACTAGAGGAATTCCAAAAGGAGGGACTTATCAGCTGGCGCTCCGAACAGTGACCCACACCTATTGGGTATCACCCATAATCCTTGGATCTCGAAGCAACACAGGGAATCTGACCAAAGGAACGCATGGACAAAACCTGGCCAGGTAAGAGCATTTATTTATTAAGCTCTTATTTACTCCGTGTCTTCCCCGAGTCTATGTCCCATTGGTCCGAGTCTGGGATATAAGAGAGGTATACCTATGTGGTGGGTCCCCTTGCAGGACAAAGAACCTTGATCTACTTGCTGAGTGAAAGTATGACTGGTATGAAAGCATAAGGCTGTCATTTGTTTGTTAAATTAGGGAAGGGGATTGCCGAACTAAGACGTGTCTGCGCTCTGAAAGGAGGGGCATGATCTTATGCTTAACCCTGGTAATGTGACAAACTAAGTGGCAAGTCTGTGTCGGGAATAAGAAAATAAGGGACAGGATTAAGGACTGAAGGTTCTTGGGTGTCGAGTCCATCCTGTCTTTAGGCTTGAATGTATGAGCCTGACTATCGATGAATAGTCTGGGACACGATTCGAAAGGTGGGCCAGATAAACGGGAATAAGGATACGGTAAAAGTATCTTAGGACTGTGTGGGTTCCGGAGTGTGATATGACATTGTGACTGTAACAGGTATCATCCTAGTAGCATTATATATTGCTTGGAGGATATACTTACATGTGCAGTCCAGATCGGACCAAGTATTCTTGATCCTAGCTTCCCCAGATGATAGGACACCAATTAGATATCTGTTGATTGGAACGTCCAACTAGGGGATCGGAGGGGACGAGAAGGGATAAAATGGACAGTGGAAAGTCAAAACCTACCGGGGCCCTCAGAGGTTAAATCACCTCCTTCTATGTTATCATGGCAAGGAGGCAGTCAAAGAGTTGAGCCGAATCCTAAATTCATTCGGAGTCACCGGACAAAGTCAGTTAGACCCAAAGACATGGCAAAGAGTGTTAGAAACCAGAAAGGTGTGGGTAAAAGATAGAGGATGGGAGCACCAAGTTGAATGTCTGCTCCAACTATCTGAAACTGCTGTGAATCAGAGTTGGGTGTATGACAGTTCAGTCAATGGATGGTGGACCATGTATAAACCATCCGACAACATGCCAGCTAGTGCCCCTCAAATTAACGAAGATCAGGCACCACCCCGTACCCAAATGCCGCCTCCAGCAGCATAGAAACCCGGGTGTGGACCTGCACTCATTGCGGTCAACAGAACCCAGACTGGAGGGATACATGTTTAGGATGCGGGGCACCTCGACCAGGACAACAAGCAGAGCCACTCAGGCCAGTAGTAGAAAGGCGGTCATTAATAACAGACCCTGTTGACCCTATAATCCGAATGCCCAAAGGCAGACTCGAGCGAAGGCGTATGAGGTTTACCAACCATGGGCAGCTGCCGAACAGATGGTATACTTGCAAAGTGCGCCCAACCTGCGCCCAGGTTCTCACCCTCTGAGTTTCAGCCGCTATATGACTCAGTTACAGGGTACAGAGCAGCATGGATAGACATAGCAGGACTGTGCAGACTTAAGATGACCCCAGAGACACATTCAAGATTAGAACAGGAACTCCAGCCTCATACCCCAGCAGACATAAGAACTGAGGCATCAGGAGTAACGTTTTGTCAGAGGTTGGCAATATTCTGCCAGGGAGAACAGACAACCAAGGGAACTACAGTCCCAGGGCAGCAGAGACAGGATGAGACTGTGAATGAATTCTGGTTTAGAATTCAGGAAGGTATGAGGGATGAGGGACATGACATTGCCACTGGACCAGTAAGGAGAGTAATGATAAGGACGTTCCTAGATGGAATGAATCCCCGAGTGGCAGATAAACTTAAATTATGTTGTCCCGATTGGAGATCCACGGAAGATGCAACAGCTCTCTTAGAAAAAGCAAGGGGAGTGGAGATAGAAGGAAAAGAAAAGTGGAAAGATAGCACAAGTACAAGTCGAGGGGAATACAGGAGGTAGACCAAGATGAGGGGCCCCAACCTGTTTCTATTGCGGGAAACAAGGGCCACATGAAACGTAACTGTAGAAAGAAAAAGAGAGATGATGAGAGAGAAAAGGAGAGGCAGGAGAGTCCTGAACAGGACTGACTAGCAGCACTGAAGGGGACAGGCAGTGGTCCAGCCCCAGCACTCTATGTCCCTATAACCATACAGGGTGCCACTCATAGACCTCTGGTGGACACTGGAGCCTCTAGGTCTGTCATCAACAAAAAGTCTATACCCGAGAGTTTAGTATCTACAGATTCTGTTGTTGTATCCGGGTATGGTGGATTAATAGAAGAATTACCACTCACTGTACCCCTAAAAGTAAAAATTGGCCCCCATACATTTTTATCACGGTTTTTGATTTCAGATGGGGCAGACAGAACTTTGTTGGGTGCAGATATTTTGACCACACTACAAGCTAATATCAAATACCATGCAGATGGCACCGTAACTTTAAAAATCCCTTCAGATCCAATTTATGAGGTACCTCTATGTCGTATTGTGTCATTTGAGCAAGAAATCCCAGAAGTGGCAGTTGTATGGACTAGTGAGGAAAAATCTTATTTACAGAGCGTCCCAACTGTCCTATGGGCAAGATACAGAACAGACATAGGATGCCTACCTGTGCCACCTGTTACAGTTACAGTAAAACCAGGGTGTCAGTTACCTCAACTTAGGCAGTACCCACTGAATGCACAGCAAGAAGCAGCTTCATGCAGCCTATGTATGAATGCACAAAGCAGACACCATTCTGCCTGACCACAGAAGCAAAAGAGTGCACCCCAATCTGTTTGCCCCCAAACACACATTCCTTTCCCAAAAAGGGCTACTTTTTTCTGGAATCTTGGATTGCAGACGGGGCCGGGGGAAAGGGGGGGAACTAGAGAGAAAATTTTTGAAAAGGACTGTAAAAAAATTTTAAATTGAAACAGAATTTTCCCCACTCTAGCCCCCGGAGTAAATTTGGGCAAAGGGCTTAAAAAATGACTTGGGGCCCTTTAAAAACGGGCCCCTTAAAAACCCGACTGGACCCCGCGGGGGGTCGTTTGGGCTAATCTTTTCAATTTGACTTGACCCTGGGGGCCTTAAAAACCCGGGGCCTTAACGACAAATTAAACGCCCCCTTTCCCCAAGCATTTAAATTAGGGTGTCCCCCAGTGAAGGAAAAGGGGGTTTCCCCCCCCAGTAATTTAAATACGTCCTTTGGGGTGGTTATATACTTTATATATCTCCGGGGTAGGTGGGTTTCTGGTAGTTTGTATGTCCCCCAAAAAAGGTTTATTTTGGAGGTTTCTTGGGCCCCCTAGAAGGTATATAGGCAGGTTAGGGTCCCCAAAGCAGGTATTTTGGGGCGGGTTTTGGGGGGTCCCCTAGCGGGTTTATTTTGGGCAGTTTTGGCCCCCCCCCAGTAGGTATATGGGGCAGGTTTTTTGGATCCCCGTGGGGTATTTTGGGCGGTTATTGATCCCCCCAGCAGGTTTTTAGGGGCGGGGTTAGGGTTCCCCCCGTAGGTATATAGGCGGTTTTAGGTCCCCCCAGCAGTTTTTAATAGATATTTAATACCCCCCCACGGGGCACATATGTAGGTGGATTATGGGTTTCCTCCCTGCACGTAAAACAAGTAGAAAAAACTAGCCCCCCCCCTCCCACTTTTTAACAATAGTTTTAATAGCCCCCTTTCCCTGCACAAATAACAGTAGAAAAAATACCCCCCCCCTGCCATATAACAGTAAAATAATAGCCCCTCCCGGAAACATAAAACCATTTGTTAATAGCCCCCCCTTTGCACAAATAAAAAGTAAACCCAAAAAGCCCCCCTCCCCTGCCCCATATAACAATAGAAAAACAGCCCCCCTCCCTGCAAAATTTTTAAGATTTAGAAAATTTAGCCCCCTTTGAACATTTTTAACAGTAGAAAATTAGTCCCGGCCCCCATTAAACAGTAGGATAAAAAACCCCTTTCCCCCTGAAACATATAACATAGATATTACCCCACCCCTCCTGCACAAAATACATAGATAATAGCCCCCTCCCTGCACTTAAAACAATAGATAATAGCCCCCCCTGCACATATAACGGGTAAAATAATACCCCCCCTGCAAATTAACAGAAAAATAGCCCCCCCCGGGCCCCATATAACATATGATAATAGCCCCCCTCCCTGTTTATTTGACATTAGATTTTTAGCCCCCCTCCCTGCACACATAAAAAAAAATAAAAAACCCCCCCCTCCCACATATAAACAATAGTAAAGCCCCCTTCCCTGCACATTAAAAAATAGATAAAACCCCCCTCCCCCGCAAATAAAAATTTAATAATTGCCCCCCCAATTGGCAAATATAACGGGTAGAAAATTAGCCCCTCCCTGCACAATAAAAGTGGGATAATAGCCCCCCCCTGCACATAAAACATTGAAAATTTAGCCCCCCTCCTGAAATATATAACAGTGGGTTTAAATTAGCCCCCCCCCTGCACATAAACAGTAGATAATACCCCCTCCCTCACTTTAATTACAATAGAAAATAGCCCCCCCCCCTGAACATAAAAAAATTTAAAATAACGGGCCCCCCCCCCTGCAAAATATAACAAAGAAAATGGGGCCCCCACTCCCTGCAAATATAACGTAGATAAAAACCCCTCCCCTTTTGAAACATTTTTAAAAATTAGAAAATTAGCCCCCCTCCCTGCAAAATAACAATAGATAACAGCCCCCCCCCGCACAATAAAAATAGAAAATTTACCCCCCCCTCCCTCAACATATAACAATGGGAAACACCCCCCCCTCCCTGCACATATAACAATAGTTTAATAGGCCCCCCCCTGAAAAATAAAAATAGATAATAAGCCCCCAGAAATGATAAAAGACAATTAAAATTTAAGAAAATAAGGACGGGCCACTTACCGCCCTCCAACTCCCTCCCGCGTCGCTGCCCCCCGGTTTTTTCCAGGGCCCCGGGGGACTTCACCGGCGCAGCCCGGGGCAGCGGGAATGACGCCCCCCGGGCCCCCCGTGCACCCCCGGCGCGCACAGAGCCGCACCCTGACGGCGGCCACAGATTACCCCACGGAGCCTCTGCTCCGGGGAAGCTCAAACTGAAATGTGCGTCCGGCGGACGCACATTAAGGATCCCGCAACCGTGGCGTCGCCGGGTTCCTAAGGGGCCCGCTAAACCGAAAGCTTAGCGACGTAGCGGCTTGGGACCCTAACAACCCCCGGCGGCGGCGATAGCGGCGGCGCCGGGACTACCCCACCCCAAACGTAATCGCTCCATTGCAAAAAATCCTACTTTTCATTTTTTGGGGAGGAAGATGCAAACCCTATCTCCTAGAAGACTCAAAAAAAGCCCGGGAAAATCCCGGGGAAGAGGACAAAAAAGGGTTTGGGGAAAAAGGGGGGGAGCAAAGCTGGGGAGAGGAGGTTTAAAGTTAGGAGGAAAATTTGTTCCCAAAGGACATGGTTTTCCTACTTTCCTAAATTCCTTCCCCCCCCCAAACACCCAAGTGCCAAATGTATGGCCACCCACCTTAAATGGAAATTGGTGGCCCCCGGTTTCAGACAGGCTGCAGTCCTACACTCAGGAACTGTCACATCTGTCGGTAAATAATCCTGGAAGGTAGTCAAAACTCAATAAACAAAAACCAAACCCTCTATACCTTTTTTCCAATTTTTGCAACCGATATATTCATTCCCAAAAAGTGGCGGGGACGAGTCCCCTTAGTAGTGTAATCTTTTTCGGGATGGCCTGAAAATTCCCAGGGGCACATGCCAGGGGCAAGGGCCACAGAAAGGGAAAAACTGGTTTTGGGAACTTTCCCTAGGTTTGGACTCCCTGGGCCATAAGTCAAAAGGGGGCCCCATTTTACGGGAGAAGTTTTCCAAACCCCCTGCCGATGCGGGGTTTTGAATCTGCCCTACACACTCCACGGGGGGAAACATAAGTTAACACCATAGAAATTTTGTTTTGGAAAGCGTCCCAAGACTAGGGGGTTCCTTTCCCAATTTTGCCAATTGGATTGGTGAAGTCCACTAGTTTTGAGTCAAATTACAAAACCAACTAACTGAAGTGCATAAAAAAATTGTTTTTTCTTCTTGCCAGATCCGACGCCGAAAAGGAGCTCACACGCTTTAGCCAGGTGATCGGGTGTACCTTAAAAACAATCCAGAAAAGTGTTGGAACCCCCGGCCGGGGGACACCCCAAGTCTGTGACGACTGCACCCTGTAAAGCTAGAAGGGGAAAAACCAACTGGGTTCATGAAAGCCTTGCAACGGGCCTGAGGGCCCCTGGAATTGACATGATCCGGATAAGTATTGCTTTAATGGGAATAACATGAACCCTCAGGAAAATAAACTCACCGCACTTCAAAAATGGTTCAGCAAAAGAAAAAAAACCAAACAGATTGCTGGATTCAACATGCCCCGCATGGCCTTTTCTATGCCATTTTTTGGGGATCCCTTTTCCATGGGGGGGGATGAGGGATTAGATTAATTGCTAGATCAATTGCTAATAATGACACCAAAAACTTAGGCACGGGGAAAACAGCTAAACCCATTCCATAGTTTGGGTGGATATCTTTGCCCTGGTGGCAGGGTTTAATCTCACCAATCAATAGGCTCGCAGTTTTTTTGCATACAAGGGGGGGAAGTTGGGTATTGAATTACTCGGGAGTTGCCCCAATTTGGGGGAAAAACCGAGTGAAGGGGTCAATTAGCTTCAAAAACCCCTTCCTCTACCACAGATCCTTTAAAAAAATTTCCCTGCTAGAACGTACCTACACAAAAAATCTGGGGGGGGAATAGGATTTAAAGTGCTTGGGGGGGGGGAAACTAAAAAAAAAAAAACTGCCCTAAACCACAACTGTTCAAGGGACTGGTGGTTGGTAATGGGGGAATTTGGCTTGGTATTTCAAATATTTTTAGTTATTTTGCTTGTCTTTTGTTTCTGCTCCCATATTTTTGAAGATTGTTTCGTTGTTTGGAGAAACGCCATTTTTTTTCACCAATATAAGGGGCAGCTTATGGGCTCCCCCAGGGCTTGGAAAGTCCAGCTACACGGGGGATCATCTGTTTTGGGATGATTGTCTCAATCTGGTGAAACCCCCCTACCCCCTTCCCGTCCTGCTACCCTGGGTGTTGCCACAGCTAAAAACAGGGGCTAGGGGAAAGGAAAAGTTAGTACAGACTTGTAAGCATTGTCTAAAAGTTTTTTCTCTTTTCAATGAAGGAGTTTGCACGCCACTAACATACTGATTTTGTGCAAAAGGGGGGGGAAATTGTCAAGTTAAGGGTTTTAAAGCTGAAAATCTTTTCTGTGTCCCAAAACAAATACAATTCAAGGACTCTCGCCGTCGTTAAAGGACCTTGACATTATAATGGAAACTTAGCTGTGTATTTAAAAGGCTTTTGAAACTGTAACAGAACCCGCCGCGATCTTATTTTTAAAAAATGCGCTGTAAGCTGAAAAAGTATGTGCTCCGGCTAACTGCGCATGTCAGTCATGTCATTATTACCAAGGCTAGATAAGTATACTGCTGTAGTAATAAACGGGTTCGTTTGGTTAAGCGCACACCTAGTCTTGTGTGGATACTGACTTATCGTATCTATATAGGATAGAGGTGGTAGCAGGCCCAGGTGTCCGTGGTCTGGAGCCATAACAATTGGGCTTCACTCAGCAACTAGAGGAATTCCAAAAGGAGGGACTTATCAGCATACAGGTCTACTTTTTCACTTTCGAGCACATGTGCTTGTAAACCTCATATAAAATTTGATATTTTTGGAGAAAAAGAGCATACAGAGACCCACGTTCACACTGACACTCACCTCGGAGATCAGTCTGCTGACACACATGTCCATGCGGTGGTATTTTTTGCAGGCATACTGATGTGTCCTCTTCCATCCAATCAAGGAAGTGCTCTGCAGGACTTTCCTGTGTTAAAAAATTGCAAAAGGACCTGCAAAGACACACTCACTATAGGTGGGACCTTCAGTGCATCATTCTTCAATTTTTTTACGAAAGTTGACCAAAAATCATGCAAAAACCCACGCACAAAACCGTTCAGTGACTTTCTGCTCGGTTCCCATTGACTTCAATGTTCATTTTCTGTCTGAAAACCGAGCAGAAAATTGAGCATGTTGTAAGTTTTTCAGAACGCCAGTGGAGTAAAAAACTGTCCGGCACACTGAACAGATTTTCTATTGAAGGGGTTTTGCCACGAAGTAAAATTGACGTGGGAAGTTTGTAAATTAAATAAAAATTTTCACCATTCATCATTATTAAATTCTGGACCATTTTTGTCTTAGCTGCTCCTTTAGTGATCCATTGTTTACAGTTCGTCTCCAGGGGATACGACCAGGGCTGAGAGCTCCTCAGTCCTGGTTGCACATGCTCAGACATCACCTCTCCTCTCAGGAAGCTACTGAGTGTTCAAACCCCAGGTGCTGTCACTCTGCTCCCTTCCTTTGTACTACTTAGTAATTAGTCAAACAGTGCAAATAAAAGAAAAAAGAAACCTCAATGAAGTATGTGCACTGATAAAGAGAAATAAAATCCACAGGTTTGGTTCCTGCAGGGATTTGAACCGAGGACCCTTGTGCCTGGAGGCAAAAGTTTTACCTCTGAGCTACAATGTAGCTACTTTCAGTTCTACATATAAACAGACCTTTCTTTGACTAGAGATAGGAAAGACCTGGTGATGTCATCCTGCTGGGTCACATGATATGTAATTCAAACAAATCACACACGCCCCCTTCTGAGCACACAGAGCTGAAGAGCTGGATACAGGAGGTATGAAATGAGATCGTGGCAAAACCCCTTTAAAGTCTATGGCGATGGTTACTTGTCGGTTTTCAGGCAGTTTTTAAAGCCACAAACCATAAGGAAAACCGACCAATAAACCATGGTGTGTTGACTGACCCTTAAAGTTACTGACCAGTGGGAAGCCTTGTGCCATCCTTTCAGGTCTGCAGAGCACGTATCTGTGTATTTACATCAAAGATAATAAAGTCATCTAGCAGCCAAAACTGTATTTTAGCAGCATGTAAGTTTCTCTATCATTGTTTTTCACTAATCCCTCTATTTCCATTCCTCTGTAACAGGCTCAGCTAGCAATAGAAATAAACATAGCTGAAATGCCTGTTACTGCTGTAGACCAGCCCACAACAACCATTTCTGATGCACTTTTCCCACATGGGAATGTTATTTAGATACTGTTTTCCATTTAGTTTTCCATGTAGCACATCAATCTTGTTATGGATAACATAATTCTACAGTTCCCTCCTCATCGTGTCGGACTTGCTCGACCTGTCAGCTTGTTTTCTACTTCAAGGTCCATTTGACATGTAATAAATCACTGATAAGAATGACAGATACTTATGTATCTTGTAACATTGACTGAAATGGTCTAGAGCGCCATGTACTGCACATAGCGTAGCATGGGCGTACCTATACTGCTATGGGGCCCAGAGGTTGAGGGGCCACTCAACAAACAAGAACATTCTACCTTTTTGTAAGTAATAACAAGTTGGTACTTTCTGGCCATTACTCTACGGTTTCTCTGATATATGGCACTATTATGTATAGCTTATTATTTCTACTTATACTGCTGTTGCAGTTTCTTGTCAGAGGGTAAAGGGGGCTCATCTCATTTTGCTATGCGGCCCTATGAATTCTAGTTACACCTCTGTAGTGTAGTATGACTAATTCCTTCCTGTGGCCACTTACTGGAGATTGTTACATGGAGGCTAATGTTTTGGAGACAATCACTTCCACATTAGCAATAGTGAGTTATCATGTAACATATATTCTAGGATCCTCTAGAAAACTAAATCTGTTCCATTATACCCATTTTAATCTCCAGGAACATGTGTCTGAGTATTTGAGGGTTTTTTTTGTAGAATTATTTAAAGTGGTATTCCCATCTCAGAAATTTCTGGATATGTTATAAATGTCTAAGAGCTGCAGGCCCCAGAGGCAGTGGCGGAACCACCACAGTAGTGGCTGTTACGGGGCCTGGAACAACAAAGGGCCCAGCCAGGCTGGCACATCATGTTTTAGAAGGCTCGGGCCCTCTGCCTCGAGCACTCAGAGGCAGGTCCCGGGGGTCTAGGGTAAATAACCTCGATTCCTGGATCTGTCCAGTCTAATTAACTAATTATGCTTCTTCAGGACTTGTAAAGAGTGAAAGCCAATAGGTCTAAGGCCGCATGTGTTAGTTGTGACTCCTGACATAGGCATCACAATGACATGACATTATCGCACTGCAAGGCTTCATTTGGAAACGTGGAGAGGTGAGTTTATGAATTTTTTTTCTTTTTCAAATATGGGGCCCAAGGCCTTACCTAGTTGTGGCCTATCTGGGGCCCATCTACCTTCCTAACTGGGGCCTACCTACTGCCTATCTACTTGGGGTCTGTCTACCATCTTAAATGTGGCCTATTTACATACCTACCTAGGGCATATCTACATAACTATCTAGGGCCTACCTACTGCCTAACTGGGGCCTATCTAACTACATAACCTGGGCCTTGCTACCTGGAACATACCTAACTGATGCCTACCTACCTATCTGGGGCCTACCTACTGTCTATTAACTCCCGGGGGGCCTTTTCAAACCAACCTATCAGGGCATATCAAACTAACTGGGACTTGAGGCCTACCCTACCCCCCTTCCCCTTGCCAATCAAAACCTATCTGAAGCCCCTATCAAATCGGAAAAAATTTTTTCGGGGGGGTTTACGGGTCAAAGCTGCACACAATCTCCATTTTTTTCAGTTCTCTTTTCCTTCCCCCCCACCCTTTGGGATACTGTACCTTAAGCCTGGACCTGTACCTGCCTCCCACTCTGGAGTTTTCAAACAGAGGGGGAAAAATTTTAAATTCGGGGGGGTACCAGGATACAGAAAAAAAGGGGAAAAAGAAACCCAAAGATAAGACGCCCTGGGGGGGGCATAAACTGGAAAAAGGGGGCCACTGAAAATCATTTTAAATGTCCAGAAGGCCTGGGGTAAAACGCAAACTACCCCACTATATGGGTTTGCATAGGGAAAAATACACTAAAAACCCTTTTTGTACACGGGGCAACCACGATAGGGTCACTGTAACAAAGGTAAATACAGCCCTCAAAAGGCCTGTGTCCACGGGAAACTCCCACTATTTTGGCATTATTTTGGAGGTATTTATACAGCCCTGCAACCTCTTTACCTGGTTTTCTATCACTAAATGGGCCACTGTCTTGGGGTAAATAAACACCTGCAAACCTTTTGATACTTTTTTGAAACAAAAAAAAATTAATACGTATGTAGCCATAAAAAATTTCCCAAAGTTTCCAAACTGATGGAAACTGGATCAAAATGAAATCCCCCTTAGGGGAAAGATTGGTTCTTCCCTTTAAAGGGGTTTTTAAAAGGCATTCACCAAAGTAGGGAAACTGGGTTTTAAAACCCCCCTTAATCTCCCTCCCCCCCCACACATTTTTCCCCCCTTTTTGGCTGAACTTGTTGGACATATGTCTTTTTTAAAACTGTACTAACAAATTTAACTGTGGTTTTTTTCCACAAATGGGTAAACTGTATGGGAGGTATTAAAACAGCCCGTAGAGTCTGTGTAAAACTGTGTCTCCCACAAAAGGGCACTGTAGGGAGGTAAATACAGTTTTTCCAAAAGACCCTGGGTAAACCGGGGGCCCCTACCACTTTTGGGTTAACTTTAGGAGGTCATGTTGTTTTTTGGATACGGAATTTATTCTTTAATATTGTAGGGTTTTTTTCATTTCCAAAAAATGGCTGGTAATTTTTGGTCGGGTTCAGGGGGTTATTTTCCCGGGTTCCTTTTGTAGAGTGTTTTTTGGTTATTTTTGGTTCTTGAAAAAGGGGGATTTAAAGGAACTGTATATTTGATATTTTGGTGAGGTATTTGCTATTTATTTTAAATCGGGGAAACTGAAATGCCCAAATTATTCGGGAGGAAAATTTGGTAAATGTTCGAGGGAGGGTGTGGCAGGGGGACCCATCCAAAAGTTTGCTATGGGACCTAGGCTTCTCTAGTCCCACCCCTGCCCATAGGTATCTTGAGAATTTGCCCCAGAACTCCTCCAAACAGTAAAACCCTTTATTGACTTTTATGTTTTCCCTGGGGATTTTAATTTAAATTTATATTTTAAATGTAAAAAAAATAAATTGCAAAAAATTTTCTTGACATTTCTGTAATACTTTTTTCCCCAAGAAAGGCCCCAATTTCTCGCTCCCAAGGGTTTTTAAAATGGAAATCTGTTGTAAACTTTTTTAAAAATTTAATTAAAAAATTAACCAAAACAAAAAACTAAAAAAGGGGGTAAATTTTTTCCCCTCATTTTTCCGTTCTTTCTCAGTTTCCCATGCTCCCTTAAGGATGGCTAGGTTAAAAAAAACTATTTTCATACATCAAAAAACACGACAATTTTTTGGGCCATATTCACAGCTCAATGGCTGGACTAGACTGAACCAAGTAGTAAAACATTCTCCAGCCCATAGGGAACCCCCTGGGAAAAAAATTAACCAGGTGCACAAATTACGGGAGCAACATTTCACATACCCCACTGCTGGGGAAAAACAATTTTTCCCACCAGTATGCAGAAAAGCCACATTTAAAAAGCAGGGGGAGGGGTGCCCCAAATTTTCCCAAAAAATACCAAAAAAACAACCACTCACAGAAACACTCCATCCTGCTTTGGGGGGGGTTTGGTTCTGGACTAAAAAGGGCATATAGATAAAGCGATCAGAAGGGGGGCCATAAAATACAGATAGGGTTTTGGTGAAAACCATGCTGGCTTACAACCTATTAGTGCCCGGCCCATGGGAAATTACATTAGGGGGGGCCCTGCCCAGCACTTTCTGTTTTTTTCCATTCTCCGGGCAGTGTGGGGGGACCCAAATTTAATGTCTTTCCCACCCCTTTTTTAATTTTGTATAGAAATATCAGTAAATAATAAAGGGTTCATTTTTTTGTTCAGCAATAAAGGGAAAATTTTCTTCTTCTTTAAAAAAAAATAAGAACTTTTCCCTGAAAATAAAAAATGTAGCCGCATTTTTGGGGAAAGAAAAATTTTAAATAAAAGCCCACTGTCTTTTTTTCGGGGAAACACAGTACTTTTTTTTTTCCCATTTTTAAACGATCGGGCCAGGGAAAATCGAGTTCATACTCCCTGGTTTCCCAAAATACAAAAATTGCTGGGGCTCCCTGCAAAAAAGGTTGCCCCCCTATTTTTCCAGTTTGGGCCCCCATTCGCATCCCCTTTCTCGCCCCGTTTTAAGGGCCCAACCGTGGGGATACAATAAAAAATTAAATACGATGGATACCACTTTTAGGGGCTCTGAGGGGCAAAAGAAATCAAAGGGAAAAAACACAGTCTAAATTAAAACATTGCCAATTTACCAAGCTAAAAGCTTTGTGCATGGGCCCCAAAAAACCCGGGTAGCCCCAGACTTTTGTGTCGCAAGCAGAAAGCAAAAAAGGGTTAAAAATTCTGTAAATAGGGCAAAAAATTATTCTTCAAAATTTCTTTTTTTTTATTTATTAAAAGGGGGAAAATTAAAGTTACAAGTTATGGGGTACATTTTTGAAAAATTTGTCATCAAAAATTTTCCCAACATATTGGATATAGAACAACTTTCATATTTCCCTTACCAAATTTCCCCTTTTAATGCAAAATTTTTAAAAAACCCTAAACACTTTTAAAATTTGTCCGAGCCCCCCCAAATCGCGGTCTCATACCCTTTTTTCAGAGGATAAATGATCATATACCCGGGCTAATATCACCACAGTAACTATCTAGTTATTAGGTGACATTCAGGTGCATTGGACTTAAAGGTCTATAGCCTCAGCTATAGCGCTGGGCCTCTGAATGAAAAAAAAAAAAACACAAGTCACGAGAACAAAAGACTGTATACAACATTAGGCTCAGACAAAACAAAAACACATACCAACAAGTGCTCCATTCTCCGGGCCCGCCCCCCAAACCCTGTTTTGGTAGAGACGATCATTCTATGTGGCTGCCCTTATCTGGTACCTAAATTTTGTCCAAATTCTGCAGGGCCGGGCACTTTGGTTGCCAAACAATATTGTAGATGCTAATCCATGTTCACATCCTCTGGATATTACCAAATCTCTGAGTCCCTTATATTGGAGCCTCGCCAATCAATATCTGCTTTTGGGAAACCATGTGGTAAAGCTAAAAACATTCTTTGATGGCTTTTGTATTCTCTGTGGGAAGCAGAGGGATAAAACTGCCCCAAACTTGAAAAAATTTTAGACATGAGTCTCCTTCCTGCCTGAGGCCTCCACCCAATCCAAGACAATTTCTCCAAGAACATCTTAAAAGGAGGCGCTGACTCATATATCCATGTGTTCAAGATGGTTTTGACGCCTGCCGCTGAGATCATATATAATAATTTCCTGCTTCCCGGTTCACATGGGGTCATCTGGGTATCTACATGGCCGAATATGGCCCATAAAGGGTTGTTTGGGACATAGTTAATCAAGTGCGTCCTTGTTAATGTCAAACACTCGGTCCAAAAATTTTGGAAACACCGGGCAGCTCCAGAAGCAGTGGAAGATATCCGCTTCCAGGCACCACATGGGAAGCATCTGTTTTTCTCAAAATGCCCCTGCGGAATCCCCTGACCGGGGTAATGTATGCCCCTTTGGGACAAACTGGAGGGACATCTCCCAGTACCTACTTGAGGGTAAGAATTTGAGACTGTTGGTCAACGCTGCAAGTAGCGTGTAGACCTCCAGACTGGGGTCATCTCCCGCCCATTTCGCAAGTGCCATAGTTGAGCCTGAATAGTCTAGTGGTGTATGTAAAGCTTTGTAATAGTGGGTAATCAGCCCCCTTTCAGTTGTCTTCTGGAGCAAGAGCCTACGTGTTGAAGGATCCCATTCTCTCCGCGTGAAGTGTGGAATCAGCGTTAGGGTGTAACTGCGGGCACATAAATATGGGAAGAAGGAGACCCCTGCCTCCGGGAATTTAGTTCTTAGTTCCTCAAATTGTAAGACCCTATGCGTTTTTGCATCTATTAAATCGTAGACCGATAGGATTCCCCCTTTCTCCCACCTGTAGAAGTCCCTATGTGGAGTTCCCTTCTGGAAATCTGGATTACCTATTAATGTACGAAGCATAGAGGCATGGGGATGTAGCCCAAGGAGCGTCCTCAATTTCTGCCAGCCCCGCCATGTTGAAAATACGAGTGGATTGGCTTTAATCTGTTCTGGGATTTGATGCAGGGGCAGATGCATAAAATTTGCTAGTGAGATCTTCCCTAGAGACGATTGCTCCGCCTTGGTGTCTGTGTATACTGAAGTATTTTGCAACCAATCTGCTGCCATACGAATCAGCGCGGCCACATTGTATGCTCGAATGTTCGGAAAGTTAATACCCCCGTTGTCCTTGGGCTGCTGCAAAATTATTAGCGGAATCCGAGGCCTTTTACCGCCCCAGATAAATAGGCGGAAGAGCGCATTCATGCGTATCTCATCCTTACGCCTGATATAAAGTGGAAGGGATTGTAGGAGATACAGTAGCTTGGGGAATTCCACCAATTTGACCAAGTTTCCCCTACCCACATAGGACAACGGTAGTTGCCTCCACGCGTGTAGCCTCGTTTCCAGCGAGGTTATATAGGGTGTGATGTTATCTTTGTATAGACTGGTAGGGAGCCTTGATATTGATACCCCCAAATAGGGTATTTTGGCTGTACACCAATTAAACGGGTAAAGTGTGGTCCACGTAGGTTTCGGTGGTCCCCTGAGCATCATGGCATTCGTTTTGTCCATGTTAACATAATACCCTGAAAGGGAGCCCATCTCCTGCAGCCCCCGCAGCACCCCCTGCAGGTTGTGTCGCGGGTTTTTCAAAATTATCATCACATCGTCCGCAAAGGCCACTATATCCAAGATCGGGGAATCAGCCAGAATCCCATCAGTGGCCGAACTAGGTTTTAGCTAATACAATAGCGGATCAAGTGCAAGATCAAAGAGCAATGGAGAGAGTGGACAATCTTGTCTAGTACCCCTAAACATGTCTATGGGAGGGGTTAGTAATCCATTAATTAGAAGATTAGTGGACGAGCCTTCCTGGATGCAGGCAAACATTATTCAATTCAGACTATATGTGCTCTATAGATCTTTATGGCTCTGTCACAGCCTCGCTGCAGTATTTGCTAAGGTAAATTTTTCTTGGTATTCCAATAGTTACCACAAAGAGGGATGGGAAACATGATACGAATGGAGCCTTAGTGTTAAGGAGCCCGTATGAGTAAGGATTATTTAAAGAGGACCCGTGAACTCTCCTATCATATTACTTTAAGTCAATACTTGTTCCCATTAATCTAGAGCATCCGTGTTGCGCCGTTCCTTTGCAGTATTAGCTGAGGTAAATTTTTCTTGGAATTCCAACAGTTACCACAAAGAGGGATGGGAAATATGATACGAATGGAGCCTAAAGGATCCCTTCTTATGAGTAGGGATTGTTTAAAGAGGACCCATGAACTCTCCTATCATGTTACTTTAAGTCAATACCTGTTCCCATTAATCAAGAGCATCCGTGTTGTGCTATTCCTTTGTTATTCCTCCTGGAAATGTATATATAAATTGACAATTCTGTGTTACCAGCAACAGTGTATCCAGTCAGTGCTAACTGTGTAGGAACACCCCCATTAGACAAGGGGAATGATATTTGTCAGTGGTACCAGTTGTAAATTCATCAATAAATTTCTGGTAAAAGATTTATTCTGGTATTCTGGAACTGCATGAATAAAATGTCATTTGGTGTTTCCATTTTGTTAGTGTTGGTGAGGGGGCACCTATGCAGTCTGACAGTGTCAGCACTAACTAGACAGGGGCAGAGTTTGTAGAGACACACCCCAATGAGAGGGGAAATGGTAAAATTCGCAACTTAGGCATGCTTAGGCAAGTGACAAACACCAAGACAGAAACCCAAGAGACCCCACTTCAGCCAGTGGGGTCCTTTAGCACCATTGGTGTCTGTCATGTAATGGATACGGCGGCGCTGTTATTTTTGGTTTTCTGCTCCTATTACAACAAGTGTAGAGTTATAGGTAATACAGCAAAGGCAATGAAAGTAAAATGTAAATAGGAGATACTACTTACCAACCAACTCCTGTTTCGACTCCCTCTTCTGGGCAGGAGTACGAGTTTCCATATTCACGTCCATGGTTTCCTGTTTAGATGACACAGATTACACTTCAACAATACCTTGCCTCACAAGAAAGCAAAATAAGGCGTAAGCTTTAATTTTATTTTTTAAAAGTTCTCTCTTGTGTTTTATTTATTGAATAGATCTTTGCATTTCATACCTGGAACTGATCGTTTGGAAGCTCCATTGCAGAGGCGTCACCTGGTCTGTTAAATAACGGACACCAACTATGCTCAGAAGACACCATTGACTACAATGGAGTCCTTTGGGTCTCCATCTGGGTGGCCATCATTTGAAGGTAAAAATAGTGCGCCATTGTGTGCTATTTTTTTTCCTTATTATTTATGGAATCAGCACAGGAGGATTTGAACAAAATTTCCAATGCAGATGTGAACCTGGCCTAAGATTAGGAAAAGAAATCGGCTTTTCCAGAAACAGTACCACTTTTGTTAAGTCCTCCTGCAGAGGATTTCAATTTAGTGATTCGTTAGATGGGGCCTTAATGGGTTAGATTTCTTCCTCAAACATTCCTAAATGAGTTTTGGCAGTGTGGTAGGAGCATTATCCTGCTTAGGGAGGCCAGTGTCATTAGGGAATACCACTGCCCTGAACAGCTGTAAATGGTCTCCAACAATGTTTAGGTAGGTAAGTAGCTGTTTTAAAGTAACATCCGCATAAATACCAGGACCAGAGATTACCCAGAAGAACACTGCCCAGGGAATAACATCATTTTGCATTCTTCCCACAGTTCCTCCTGACGTCATCTCTTTCCCAGTTAAGTCATGCACCGCACACTGCCATATCCATAATTGACAGTGGGGCTAAATTCCATTAAAGCTTTTCCTGCTTTCTTCTGATGGAATCTGCTAAAATTTTATGCATGAAATAAACTGCCCTTAGGAAAAGTCCATACAGGCTGCAATTTCAGCAGATTTTACCTGAGGATTTGCAGTGGAATACAGCATTGGGAAAGTGGATAAAATTTTACAAATTTCTATCAGCAGACTCTAGAAATTTTGTGCACAGAAACTGATCAAAAAGTTCAGGATCGACGACCATCCATTTACAACATTTTAATTCATATTATTTACTGCATATATTTTAACACTTATTCTCCAGTTAAAATGTTCATATGTTGTAATGAAATATTGTATACTTAAGTGCTCGTTGTGGCTTAGCCTAGCTGTTTAGGTTTAATCCATAGCTGCTCCCAATACAGGATAAGCAGGAGACCCCAGATACCAGGCCGAGTAGAACACATGCCCTGCGACGTTTCAGGGAATTCTTCCTCAAGCGTTGAGTAGACCATATTTCATTACAACATATGAACATTTTAACTGGAGAGTAAGTGTTAAAATATATGCACTAAATAATATGAATTAAAAAGTTATAAATGAATGGTCGCCAATCCTGAACTTTTTTATTAGTATGTGTTGAGGAATAGGAGACATCTCTCATTTTGTCGGTAAGGTGCTCAAGTGGAAAGATTAGTATACAGTGGCAGCTTTATCTTTAAGGTTATGTTCACACGGCATAATTGCGGGGCGTAATTACACCCCGCAATTACGCTGGGACTTCGGGAGCTCGCGCCGACTCCCGCTGGGCGCGGGGGCCGGCACCCACGCTGGCCCCATAGACATTCATTACTAGCGGCGCGTATTCGCCACTAGTAATTCACATGTCACTTATCTCTCTCCGCGCCCTATTGAGCGAGCAGGGAGAGGAGACGTAATCCATAGTTCTCTATAAGAACTGTGGATTACCGTAACGACTGGGAAGTATCTCGCCCTGTACTGAGCGCAGTACGCCGCGAAATACGTGCCGAAATACGTTCAAATTTAAGCCATGTGAAGAATGCACAGAAATTGACCCGTGGTGCAGATTTAAATATCCCGAGCATGTCAATTTCTGTGGCTGATAATTGCAGTGAATTCACTCCTTTAAGTCTAGCATGGAAAAAAACACACAATGGATTCACAGCAACATCTGCACATATCATACACCGTGTCAGATTGAGGTGCCTAGGGTCCACCAGTGGAGCTCATTGTTGGGGCCCACCGGTAGAATTGATTGTTGAGCCCACCCGTGGAACTGATTTTTGAGACCAACCAATGCAGTTAATTATCGGGGGGCCACCATACTACTACTGTATATGATTGCACATACTATGCAGTGACTCTTGCACTCTGTGTCTTTCTCCGTTTTTCACCCAGAAAAGCAGTCCCTTGGCTTCCCTTCATTCTCTTGTGGGCCAGACTGAGCCTGATCACGTAACATATCACATAGACTTAGGTGTAGATAGTGAAAAATCAGCCATTTAGACCTACTTCTACACAAACAGTGGTTGTATGAACAGCTCTCTGAAAAGCTAATGAGACCTAAGATAATTTTTAGGTAATGAGCATATTTTCTGTTCCTATATACACAAGTCCCATCTGCATATACAGCTATGAGAAAAAAGTACACCCTTCTAGATTACTATGGTTTAGAACAGTGTTTCTCATCTCCAGTCCTCAAGACCCACCAACAGGTCAAGTTTTCAGGATTTCCTCAGTATTGCACAGGTGATATGATTATTGTCAGTGCATTCTGCACAGGTGATATAATTGCTGTCAGTGCACTCTGTGCGAGATCCTGAAAACATGACCTATTGGTGGGTCTTGAGGACTGGAGTTCAGAAACACTGGTTTAGAAGGTCATAAAATTAGGTAAATACAACCTCAGATGAACAACGTATGATATATTTCACCGTATCACTATTTAATAATTGCTAGGCAAAAATGCGTAAGCAGTGTGTGAAAATTAGTACACTCTTACTACTGGCATAGGAATCAAGAACGTAGGTAGCAGCTAGGTGTCGCTATTCAAATGCCCTTGATTAATTGATCATCAGCAAGTGCAATCATGTGAATAACAACAAAAGGTTTAGCAGCTGGCTGGCTCAGTGCATTCAGGTGTGTGCTACCAAATACCAAGAAGGAAAGACATCAGCAATGATCTCCGAGACGCTATTGTTGCTGTCTATCAATATGGAAGAGGTATAAGAACATTTCCAAACAATATGAAGTCTGTCATTCTACATGGAGATAGATTGTTCACAAGTAGAAAACATTCAAAACAGTTGACAGTCTCCCTAAGAGTGGACATCCCAGCCGAGCATCGCAAAGAACTCAAGCACTACATCCCTGACTTAACAGGCCTCAATTAGCATGTTAAAGGATCAAGCTGATGTACAAGTATGAAAAGACCGAACATATACTGTATGGCTTGTTTGGAAGAGTTTCCAACAGAAAGTTTCCTCTTTGTAAAGAGAACATGGCAGCAAACTACAAAATTTTATCTGGACAAACTACAAGACTTCTGGGACAGACGACACCAAAGAGAAAATATATGGCCATATTTAACAGAGCAACATTTGCTGAAAACCAAACACAGCATATCAGTACAACACTTTATAGCTAATATCAAATATGGTGGTGGTAGGGGATGATCTGGGCTCATATTGCTGCCACGTTATGTGGACAATTTTATGTCATTGAGTTGACCATGAACTGTATATGAAAGTGTTCTAGAGTCAAATGTGAGGCCATCAAGCCATCTATACAACAGGCTAAGCTTGACCAAAAGTGAGTCATGCAACAGGACATTGATCCCAAGAACACCAACAAATGGCTGACAAATAAGAGAATCAAGGTATTGCAATGGCCCTATCAAAGTCAAGACCTCAACGCAATTAAAATGCTGTAGCAGGGGAGAGTGTATTGGGGCTGCCGGCATGCTGTGAGGTCGCATGAAGTGAGAGCTCTGCTATCTGATCCTTTGCTAAAATCCTGATTCCCTAAACCTGATCCCCTGTAATTCGCTCCCGGGAGGACGGCTGAGTGATCACTGAGGACCCCAACCGCAGTTTGACCCGCGAAAATCAGCTGTGGACCAGTGATTGCTGCTGCAAACAGTCAGAGAGGTGCGCTCCTATGCTGGAGCAGGGAGAGCAGCAGAGAGAGTACGACTATTATCCTGGTGCCCTGCATCTGAGATCCGGGGGAGGAGTTCGGGCGGAGGAATAAGCAGACACCCGTACTTTTCCCCAACCCATGACCCCCCCTGCTGAAATAGATACAAGGGGCAGTGAAGGGAGGCTGAGAAGGGGCCCCTATAGCCCTATCTGAGAGAACTCTGCCTTTCTCCTGGGGCCCTTTGGACTGTGAAAGAGGGGCTGCTTCATCTAAATTGCCCGGGAAATGCCAGCTTAGTCCCCTGGGAGCCTCCTGGAGATTGCAATCAGTAGAACTTGACAGTGAGATAAAAGTTTTTTGTACTGCTGTAAAATCCACAGATACCGCTGTAGCTCTCTAATTAACCGGGAGAACTTACGCTTGCACACAATTATAAATCCTTAAGGAGACCCTGCAGAACCTGCAGCTTTCTATCCCAACGGAGGGGCAACGCAGTGCGATTAGTCTTTTTTGTATTGCTGCATACAAAAACTCTACCCTTTTGGGGGGTGTGCTCTATGGGCCGCCAAAAAGGGTCTTCCCAGCCCTCGCAATCACATTTTCCCAGTGGCCGACGCTATGAGTCAAACTGAGGAGGGGGCTACGACCTCATCAGCCCCCACTGGATACAGAAAGATAATGTCCGCCATTGCTTCCTGCCAGACACCCTCTGACAGTTAAAATAGTTTCATATCCAGGCAGACCTAAACAGATTGAGAGAGGACATTGACAAAGTGAGAGAAAAACCTCAGAGGCGGAGCGGCGTATAATGAAGTGAAGATACTAGGGCCACCCACACAAGGATTACAACAACTATGCAACAACAGATCAAAATCCTGCAAGATAGGGGGGAGGACGCGGAAAACCGCAACCGCAGGAATAATGTTCGTATACTAGGCTCCCGAGCGAAGCGGAGGGGATGCTCCAGAAAAATTTACAGAAAACTTGATCCGACAGCTTCTAGATCCAATACCCTTGTCTTCATGTTTTCGTGATTGAACGAGCCCCCGGGATTCCAACAAGGCCGCTCCCCCCCGGGAATCCTGCACGTCCTTTTAACCCAGGAAGGTGGCTCAACTCCCGGGAAAACCGTGACGCGATTCTGACAGCCGAAAGGGAAGAAAGGCGAGATAAAATACGATAATACCGTCATCTCCTTTTATCCTGACAAACACAACTGAGGTCCAAAGGAAGAGGCGACAGTTCACCACCCGGGTCCAGAAACCGCCCTAAGAGAAATTGACTGAGATATTCCATGTTTAATCCCACGCGGTTTAAGAGTCCAAGATCAAGAAAAGACACTGTTCTTTACCACTCCGGGGGAAGCGAATGAGTGGCTAATAAGGCGCAGAGACAGAAGACTGAAGGGACTGTCTTTACTGCGGTCTTAGTGACCAGTGTTAGGTGGGGGTTTCTGGGGTGGCTTATAGAAGAGTTTGGGCGTCTTGGGTTTTTTTCCTGAGATTGATTTAGTTTGTAAATACGGGCACGCCCAGTCTTAAATGTGAAAGCCTCCATTCCAAGGCCGTTTATGGGGTTAGGGGGAATCTTCTATTGCTAGGGAGCTCAAGTATGAACCTTAAGTCTATTTTTCTAGAAGGGGTTGGTCTCACTTCTTTAGTCTGGTAGACTTTTTTCTTTTTGTAATTCCGGGTACGCTCCCCTATGGAGTGAAAAGTTAGAGATGTTTTTTCACAAACGGTTTAGGTACAAAGCTCATCAGGTTGGGTTGGTTTAATGGGCAGGGAGGGGGGTGGGGAAATTTATTGTTAAAATGGTAGCTTGGTTTTAAAAATGTGGTGTGTGTGTGGTGTGTTTGGGGTTTTGCGGCTGGCCTTATAAAGGGGTCCGAGCGCCCGGGTCTACCCTAACCCGGAAAGAGAATTGGCCTACAACTTATAAATGGCGTCCGTTAAAGTAGTATCGGGGAATGTCCGGGGGCTCAATTGCAAAATCAAAGAGCATTAGTGTTCAATTTCCCTCCATCATAAAACCCCGGACATAGTTTGTATTGCAAGAAACCCACTTGAAGGGCAAAAAATTCTGTCACTCAAAAGGCCATGGATAGGATTTGGTTACCAATGCGTTTTACTCTTATTATCAGGGGGGTCTCCATATTGGTGGCAAAAAAACCCTCCCTTTTACTTTGTTGCAGCTCACATTGGATCCCTCTGGTAGGTACATTGTGCTACATGCCAAATACGGGGATGAATAGCCCTAGGTGGGGTATATGACCCACCTCCTTTAATCTAGTTCTTTTGGGAATCCTTAGCGAATATTCGGGTTTATTAAAATCCTGGGGTTCCAGTTACGGTGATGGGAGACTTTAACGCAACCCTGTGGGGGATATGGGACCGCCTTACGCCCAAACCAACACATGATCCTACTTTAGGGACATGGGCTATGTCGTGTGGCCTGAACGGGTTTGGGGAGGTGGAAACACCCACAGCAGGCCAGTTCTCGTGCTACTCTGCAACCTCGGGATCCCTATTTTCCATGGGATCTCGTTTTTTGCAAGTGGGGAGCTGTTATCCAATGGGGTTTGACACAGCCCTATATGCCGAAGGGAAATTCGAACCAAGCCCCCCCTACTGGGTGCTGGTATCTCAGCATCTGGGTGGATCAGGAAAAGCTGGAGATTAAACCCCAAAATTTGGCTAGAGGTTCCGTCTGTGGAGGGAAACCCCCGGGGAGGGTATAAGTCATTTTATTGGGAAGACAATGAGGGATCTGCTGCCCTTTTTTGATAACTTGGGACCCCTGTAAAGGCTGTGACTAGGGGGACCCCATCAATGCCATAGCATCAACATAGACTAGCCTTAATGCATCTAAGGTGAAGTTAGAAGGGAGCTGGCCCAAGCAGAGGCTGAATACGGGATCAACCTGATGAGGAAAACATAAGGATAGGCTGGAAAGGAAACAAAGGCTTACAACTTGCTCCTTACCCAATACACGAAAAAGCGACTGTTGAAACAAAGACATACGATATTCCCGAGGGGATAAGAATGGAGGGCTTGGCCTTTTTGGCCAGAACGGAACCCCTAGAGGGTAGTTGCTGGATTAAAAATTTCAAGGGGGAAATTTAGTGACGGACCCTGAGGAATACCCGCTCAGTTCGCAGAGTATTACGAGACGTTAAAATTCCTCTAAGCTTAAACACACTGACAGGGAGATTAAAGATTTCATAGGGCAATTTCAATGCCCGTGTTGTCAATTGAGGAAAAGGGAACTTTTGGGTGGCCGATTAAGGATGATGAAATCCAGAAAGCAATTAGTCGATGGCCGTAATAAAGCCCGCCTGATGGGATCCCGGTGGAATGTTTAAGTTGTACATGAAGAGCTTCACCCCGATTGGTGGAGGTCTTCAGACACACTTTTTAGGTAGGACAATTGCCCGTATCACAGTACGAGGCAACAATAGTAGTCATACACAAGAAGGGCAAACCGTCTGAGCTCTGTCAATCTTACCGTCCTATTTCACTTACAATATTGACGCAAAAATCCTAGCCAAAGTCCTGGGGCTGAGCTTAATTCTATGATTCTTTCTATTGTCGGTGATGACCAATCCGGATTATGCCCGAGAAATCACAGACATAACTTAGAAGACTTTTACAAATTTACAGGTAACCCATGAGAACGCGGGCATAGGGTTGATTTCGTCATCGATAATGAAAAGCATTCGACTTCCATAGAGTGAGATTCATTTGGGGGGTGTTAATAGCCATGGGGTTCCCTGCAGAGTTCCTTAATGGCTTCAGATCCTATATCGGAAGCCAAAGGCGAGAGTGGGTGGGAAACGGATGTATGTCTGGGCAAATTTCAGTTTGGGTAGAGGCCCCTCGACAGGGGTGTCCCCTATCCCCCTTAAATTGTTTGCCTTGGCAATTGAACCCTTGTCAATTTTGATAAATAATAATCCTTTATAGAAGGCGGGAGATACAGGGATAACGGAAAAGTTTTCTCTGTATGCTGATGATCTATTGGTTTTACCTGGGGAACCCTCGAATTTTCCCTTTATGCCCTTCTAGATGTAAATAAACCCTATGTGGGCCCTTTTCTGGGCTAAAAGTGAACTGGGCAAGTCCCTTGCTATTTGTAGTGAGAAGTCCAGCACGAGGATGTTTTCCCCAAGATGTCAGATGGAAAATTTCAGAACAATTCACTTATCTCGGCATACAGATTCATAAGATGTGCAGAAGTTCTTTGGGACTTAAAATTTTCAGTTTGCAGTGACCGAACTGACTAGGAAACTGGCAAATTGAAGTCATTACCCCCCTATCTCTTGTGGGTCGGATCAATATTATTAAGATGGTCCTTTTGCCTAAGCTGCTATACTTGTATAGGGCGGCTCCTAATGTTTTTCCTCAGGCGCATTTTTCAGTCTGTGGAACGACAGATTTCTGCATTCCTCTGGGCGGTAGCACCCCTAGGATAGGGAAAAATACACTGAGGGGTCTCTATGAGGATGGAGGGTTAGCGCTCTCGGATTTTCACATCTACTTACGTCGCGGTCCAGCTGTCCCTTATGCAGGAGGTGGATTGCAGCAGACCACAATAATCCACGGTGGCACTTGAGGCAGCCTTGGTGGGTCATATAGCACTTGCTAATTTAGTGTACAGACAGGGAAATACCCGATCCGGCATTACACTGGGCCACTATGGCGGGCAACAGTTGCAGTATGGAAGAGATTTGTTGGTTTCTATGTGGCGAAGGAAAAGGGAGAGGCGTGGTTTCCCCCCTCCCATCCCTTTGGCGCAACGGAAGGCTTCCAGAATTGGGGGTCATGATGGACTTTGAAATCTGGCCCCCAAAGGGGCATTAAATATCTTGGGCCCAAATTTTATGTGGAAGGGAAATTTCCTGATTTCCAGGGGCTGGCGAATAGTCTCAACTTACAAAAGGGGTCCCTTTTCAGATATTTCCAGTTGCGTCATGCCTTTTCAAACAATTTGGGGGGGGGGCCCCCCCCTACCGACGGAGTGGGCACTTTGGAGAGGGTTGGCCCCGACGTGAGGATCAAATAAAACCAGTGTCACATTTATAAAGCCATAATGCAGTGTCAGCCGTCCCTATTAAAAAGGCCTTTCGAGAAGTGGGTGTGGGGACATTCCTGAGCTGGAGCCTCATCATTTGGAAGAGCTGGCGGCGTCATGTGAGGGCCACAGTAATAGTGCTAGGGATCAGTTGATACAGATTAAAATGGGTTTCACAGGGTATATTTTACACCTACGCGATTGGCCCTGATGGGGAAACTGCAGCCGATGTGCACCAGATGTAATAATGCGAGAGGCTCCCTATACCATATGGTATGGATGTGCCCGAGGATTTGAACATTTTGGTCCGAGGTTCCCTGAGTTCTTTTAGTGAGAAGATTGGACTGCCAGCAGTGTGTGCTCCGGAGGTTAGGGCTACTAAGTCTGGTGGGTGATATAGTTTAACGTCAGCTGAGCGACAGCTATTCAGGAGTCTCATGTTCTATTCCCGCAAACTATAAATACTAAACTGGAAGGGCCCCCAGGTTGTCCATCTCTGGGGAGTGGAAGCAATTAGTGAATGGAGACCTAGCTATGTATAGGCTCACCTTTGAGGCGAGGGGGGTACCCGGGCAAATTTTTGATGTATGGACGCCTGGGTCGCTTCGCAGGCGGGTTGAGTGTTTTTTCAGTTGTGTATTAGGGGGGGGGGCGGTCGTCGGAAAACTAGAGATTGTTTGCTGTGTGTCAGAGTTATTAATAAAAATGAGTGGATGGTGAATGGGTTTGATTGGGAAAGAATCAGTTGAGTTTAAGCTTAAACACTGTTTTTATATGGTGCGTGTTTTTGCCAACTCGAACATCTGAATATAAACAATATTGTAATTCTGTGCAACTGGTTGGCAAAATTACGGCCAAACAGTATATATATGTAGTATGCATGGCTTTTAGTTACATTGAACATTGTACAATTTTGGTTTAAAAAACCAAAATTTCTTCAAAAATAAACACTTTTAAAAAAAAAAATGCTGTAGCAGGACCTTCAGTGAGCAGTGTATAAACTAAAGCCCTCACACGTCAATGAACTGAAGCAACATTGTGAAGAAGAATGGGATAAAATTCCCCCAAAATTATGTAAGAGACTGATAAACAATTACTTTTTTTTTTGCTGCTAAAAGTAGTTCTACATGGTACTGAGTTATGGTGTGTACTAATTTTTCTTAAATAATCACATAGTATAATTTGTCATATGTTGTTGTTCATCTGAAGATGTATTTACCCAATTTAAGACTTTTGAAGAACCAAATGTTTTTTATTATATCCTGATACGTAAAAACCATAAAATTCAAAGAGGTTTTACTTTCTCATGAATGTATACGTGTATATATATACACTCACACACTTGTGTCCAATTATACAGCATTTTGTGCCTTATTATGGTTGCCAACCTGATGTTTTCTTTTTTCTAGACCCCTTATCCAAGTATAAGCTAACCTTTTTTATGGACACATTGGAAAACCATAATAAATCATAAAGATGGAGGTGATATAAATTAGCAGCTGTTATTGTGAAATGATTATTACAATTCAAATAACCTACAAAAGCTCTTCTGGCTTCAAAAAAATCACAGAGACATCAAATTGTTTATGGACGCAGGAAAAAATCCCCTGTTTTTACAGACTGTCCAGGGAAGTACAGATGCTCACCAGTCCTATTCCCAATACATATGGACTAACCTACAGCTCATGGATACATAAGATATAAACTCTGCAAACATGAACGAATCTTTTTAAAAACCGCTAAATAAAAGTTTTACCCTAAACTATTCAATAACTAATGGAAGTGTGAAAACATTTGGACGTCAAAAAAACTTTGATGTCTCAGCTCTAGAGAATGTAAAAAAACCATTTCATAGTTTGCTCTACTTTATGTACCCAT
>JAODAL010001116.1:0-248185 GCA_025379985.1 Phyllomedusa bahiana | reverse complement strand
TCCAATTTTCACAAAAAACATTATGTCTTTTAAACGCTTGATGTTGCATCGCTGTCTACTAATATTCCACATGATTTGGGGATACGCTGCACCTCCAAGGTTTTAGAATCAGATTTATCTATGTCTGGACCTTTTAAACGGTTTTTATTGGCCAGCATTAGATTTATTCTTAAAAATAATTTTTTTAAATACGGAGAAGATTTTTATTGGCAACAAAGCGGTACGGCGATGGGGACCAAAATGGCTCCAGTTTACGCCAACCTCTTCATGAGCCAGTTTTAAGAGGAGTACATATATTCCAGTACATATTTTAAAAATATTTTAGTCTACAAAAGAAAAGATTGATGACCTTTTTAAAATTTTGGAAGGACCTGAAAAAGAGATTGACAGCTTTGTAAATCATTTAAATGATTAATTTTTGGGGGTCTATCCTTTGTGTCCCATGTTGATTGAAATTCAATAGAATTTTTAGACCTTAAAATTACGAAGGGGGCCGAAAGTTTCATCACAGAGACTTTCTTTAAGGCCGTTGATATAAATCGCTTTATAGACTTTAAAAGTGTGCATCACCGTCCTTGGCTGAAGAGTATACCCTATTGTCAGACGAGGAGAATGCACAAGAATTGTCCGAGGACCCCAAATAAAAGCAACGGCCAATATCTGAAAGATAGATTACAACAAAAAATTAACCTGTTAAAGCTGTTGAATAAATTGAAATTTGGTAGTAACCAGTGAAATTAACCCAACAAGAGTGTTTGGTTGTTAAACCCAAAGAAGCTTTAAATCAAACATTCTCGAAATGTACCCTTATCACCAAATATAATACAGCTCACAAAAAAAATAAAGAATTCTTTATGTAAACATTGGTCTTTGCTGAAACGCGATCCTCATTTAAGCTCCATTATTCCCGATAAACCGAATATCATCTTTAGGAGAGCTCCAAATCTTAAAAACTTGATCGCGCCCAGCAAAATAAAAATTTCTCTTGCGAAGCAGGATGATTGCGATGCCATTGATGATGGGAAGAAAGGTAGTTCCTCCTGCGGACATCCAGGGTGTTATTGTTGCCATAGTATTGTAGAAACTTCACTTTTTTATTCTAATACCACAAAGGAAATATTTTCTATCAAAAAATCTTTAAATTGTACCAGCGTCTTTGTGGTGTACCTCATTCAATGTATTTGCGGACAATATATTGGCAGGACAAAGTGTCCCTTGCACATTAGACTAAATGGTCATCGTGCAAGTACTAAGAAGAAGGATATGAGACAGAGTCTCGCGTCATCTGCATGAGGTCCATGACGGAGATTTTTCTATGATCACGATTTTTACCTGAACAAATTTCCCGAGTCGTGTCAGAATAGATTTAAAAACTCTGCAGCTAAAGAAATCTTCTGGATGTATAAAATGAGGACGATTCATCCAGAGGGTTTGAATGAGGTGACAGAACCATAATTGTATAAAGATGACTATGTAACACAAAGTCTTTCGTTTTATCCTGATTTATATTTATTAATCTGCTGAGATATT
Organism: Phyllomedusa bahiana; assembly: GCA_025379985.1. NCBI lineage: Eukaryota > Metazoa > Chordata > Amphibia > Anura > Hylidae > Phyllomedusa > Phyllomedusa bahiana. Next base: position 246,655 of record JAODAL010001116.1, on the reverse strand, counting down.
TTTAAAAGTATCTGTTTAATATACATCTGCAGATTATATATTTTTCAAGTTTTTTATATTATAAAAATTTTTATGAATATTTAAGGATATATAAAAGTTTTTATTTCTTTTTTTTAGAAGGTGTTGTAGAGTGAGAATATATTATGATAGTATTGGGCAGGAACTCCTGATATACTCCCTGTGTTAATTAACATGTTTCCCATTAATCAATTAGATAAACCTGTGAAGTAGTGGTTTTAGTATTTAGAGTCCATTTTTTGGGAAACTGGCATCTTTACCCCTGAGGAAGCGCCACTGTAAGCGCGAAACGCCATAGCGTCGGGTTTATATATGCTTATTTAGCCTTGTTTTAAATTATATGTTTTAACATTTTCCAAATGTGGTCCACATTTTATTTTCTATAATAAAGTTTTTCTTAATCTGAAAACTTTATTATTATCATTATTTGTCCCCTTAAGAGCACCTGGCGCTGGTACGGTGTTTTTTTTCCCTTCCTTTTTCCTTTTATATTTAACCTAATTCCCCGGAATTTGGTATCGAAGGGATTACACAGCTGCCGTGCTGAATTATATGGAGTGACGATCCTCATCATTGTCCTTAGGCGATACTGAGTGTTGTGCCTCCTGCACAACATTGAAACATTTGAATTCTTGCCACGCGATTTGAGGCAGTCTACTAGGGGGTCCCACCTTACTAATGTTTAATAATAAAATTTTTTCTTTTAAATTTTTAAATTTTATATATATATATATATATATATTTATATTAATATTAGCCAGGAGACACTGGTCAGCCATTAATTTCCTTGCAGTATTACATGGCAACCATTTAAATGAAAGACAGCCTAGGTAAATGCTTGAGCAGTATTCTTAAAGGGGTTTTGCCACGATGAAATGTTGATGTGAGATCCTCCAAAATGGGTATTTAATCCCTTTTCTAAATATAGGTCATTAAAAAAAGTGAAGCCTGTGAGAGCTACAGCATTGCTCAGTCCCCTTAGTTTCCTGCATTTTTACATTAGACACGCCATTAATGGCAGGGTATTTTTTTGGTGTTTCCTTCTTATGTGACAGGGAAAACTAATGAGCTTTGAGGGTTGGGGGAAAAGTCAGGGTGAGTCTTCTGTGTATGAGAATCCAGGGGTTTTATTTGTAATTATTTAGTGAACATTGCAGACGTCCCGCTTCCCCCTCTCTGCTCACCCCCCTCCAACTCCGCCCCCCCTCTCCCCCCTATGGCGCATGCGATTTATTTTTTCCCCTGCCCCAAAAGGGGTAAGGAACTATTTCTTGGGAAAAACCCCTTTAAGATTGAAACAACTTTTGATTTGGTTTCTCCCTGGTATAAACCGTGTTCCAGTTTAGGGGGCAAATTCAGATATTACATAAAGCAATACTAATAGGCTTAAGGTAAATCATTATTTTTTAAGAAGCTAATTAAAATGCAAACGCATTAAAGCACGGGTTTCCTTTTAAAAACGGGAAAAATAAATGCAAAAAGATCAAAATAAGGGAATACATTATATATGTTACATATATTTATATAGGCATCACAAAACACCTTAAGGTACACAGTGGACTGCATTATAAACCCTTTGATGCGAGGATACAATGGATAACAAAAATAGAACCCTGCAAAATTGATCAATCCTTTTCACCGAACCATGGGCCATTACGTCCATTTTTGCAAGAGGGGAAACCCAAAAAGAACAAGAGGGACACCTTTTGGGTTCTTTGTGGGTTTCCCCCAAAAAGGGACGTGGGAATTTTTTCTAAATTAACAATATTCCTATTAGGTGATATATTCCTCTGTAAGGTAATAAGGCAAAAGCAGTACACAGCTGCATAAGGTTCAGTATCTCTGCCCTCCAGAAGCCAATCTGTCCAGCAAATTATGTCTTCACAATTTTCAAAGGGTAAACAGGGGCACCCACATCGTTTCCCAAAATTAAAAAAATTAGGGCTGCAATTTCTGGAAAAAAGCGCCACTCTGGTCTTTTAAATGTCGGAATTGCAGCTCAGCCCTATTTAAAAGAATCCTGTCAGGTGGTTTACATTACTCTGTATGAGAGCAGGATAGGATACTGGGATAAAAACAGAGCTCTGTGTATAGTATATGATTTGGACCAGGATTTCTAACTAAAAAGCAGAGTAAATCCTGACCAGATTCTTTTAGAGACAGCGGAAGCCCAATGCACCCCACCCATATACAGTGATAGACAGCTTTCCCTGTATTCCTGTGTACAGAGCAAATCTGGCAATCACTGTATATGGGCAGGGGAAGCAGGAATTTCATCTTCCCCAACATATTTTCCTATGCTTTTTAGTTACAAAATTCCCAAAACTCAATTTTATAACCCCCCCAAATCCCCATATACAACCGCTTTTTTTTCCCTTTCCCTCCCTTTTATTTTTTTAAAAAACCCCCTATATATCACAGAGCTCAGCTTCTCTCCTGTATTCCCTATAACCCTATATATCACAGAAAACTTTACTTCTTCCTTTTCATAAAACCCATAAAAAAACAGAGCTCAGCTTTTCTTCCCCCAAACCCCTTCCCCTCAGGGGAGCTTAAAACCCCCTAACAAAAATTTCCTTTAAACAAAACTAGTTTTCAACCCCTAACAATAGTCAGGCCTTTTTTTAGAAAAAAACAAAAAACTACAAAAACCTTTTTTTTTTCCCAAAATTTTTATGCAGTCCCCTCTTTTGGGCCCTGTTCACACCCGGGTTTTTTCCCAAAGGAAATTTTTTTTTTTTGAGCCGTATTTAGCTCACAAATCCGCCGTGAAAAAAAGGGGCGGGACGGGGGGGGGGGAAAGGGCGGCGGGGGCGCGCCCCCCGGCCCCTTTGAAAATTCCCATTGTTTAGGGGCGCTCCGCTCCGAAAATAATTGCAGCCCATTTTCCCCCCCCCGGGCGGATTCGCCGAGCGGGTAGGAGCAAACGGAACCCCTTTTTCTCTATGGACAGGGGGTTTCCCGAAAATGATTTCCGACGGTTTGGGCGCCTTTAATAAGGGCGCAAACCCCGGGGCGGATTAGGGGCCCCTTTTCCACCCCCCAAAATAAGCCGTGGAAGAGGCCTTAAAGTATGTTCAAAAAGGTTAAAATTTCGGCGCGCTTTCGCTGAAATTGCGCTCTAGTATGAGCGATGCGTGCCAAAATTACTAATCCCCCATTTCCCAAATACAGAACTATTTTTTTAACGCCCCCTCTCCCGGACGCGCGGGGAGATAAGTGATGTGTAATTACTTGCTGGGGGTTTACCCCCCGCAAAAAATAAACCCCTTTCTATTGGGCCGCGTCAGGGGGAAGTTTTAAAACCGATCAACGGACTCCCTAACCCCCCAACGAAATTGCGGGGCGTTTTTACGTCCCAAAAATTTTACGCCGGTAAACATGGGATTTTTTGGGGATTCCTTCGGATAGGTGTTTTTTTTTAGGTTTTTAAATTTGGGGGGAACCCAAATTTTTCCCCCAACGGGAAATTACGGGTTGGGTTGGAAGATAAAGATTGTCCTTAACTTATAAAAATGGAGGTTTTAAAAGTATTACTCCTAAGTACATAAATTATTTTTTAAAAAGGGTTTAGGGCAAACCCAAATTCTTCTCTTTGGCCCCCAATAAAAGTTTTTTTCATAGTTAATCTTAGAGGGTATGGTCTAGGCATACTGTCCAGGCTGACTCAGTAGCAAGCGTGAAAGCCTATCAAGAAATGTGCATAGGGCTAAAATTTTTAATTAAAAGGGGGTTTTTCCCTTTTTAAAAATTCTTGGGTTTGCCCAAACAGGGAGGTTTAAAAATCCTTTTCAAACCCTTTTAAACCCCCCGTTACAGGGCCCAAGCTGATGAAATCACTATCAGTTTTTCCTTTTGAAAGCTGCAAAACAAAAACCCCAAACCCTTTGGGTCCCTGTGTCGTATTAAAGGGGGAGAGCGCGGCCCCTGAAAAAAGCTTAAAAGGTCACATTGTAATGAATGTGATATTATAGGCCAGGAAACAATGGAAAAAAAACCGGATAACAAACAAATTTTTTTTGAAATGAAACAACCCTTTAAAAAAGGGTTGTCCAAATATTTTTGGGTTTTATTTTTATGTTTTAAAGATCCTTTTAAAAAAAAAAAGTCACTTTGGAATAAAGTTCTATTAACAGTTCCTACTATTCCAAAATCCCCCTTTTTATATGGGCCCGCATTTAAACTCCTTTATCACAAAAGTTTTTCCGCCCCGTTTTAATCTCAATTTTATTGGGGTGGGCCAGCGCTGGTTTCAAAAGCTAAAGACCTTGGGTTTTTATCGCAGCCCAGTAGAAGCCAGGAAAAAATCCCCTGAATTCAAAATGAAACCAAAAAAACAGGGGGTGAGGTGAGATAATCAAAATTTTGAGAGAGAACCCCCTTTTAAAGCAAATGGGTTTTTTTCAACTCCCGGGGCCTCAAGACCCACCAACCAGGTTATGTTTTCAGGATATCCCACAGAATGTAAATTACAATAATTAAATCAGCTGTGCAATGCTAAGGAAAGCCAAAAAATATGGGTCCCATATACAATACTCACTTGGCAACGTGACTACCTAGTGAGCAATGTCAGACTGGACAGGAGCATATGGCTGGAAAATCCCTTTATTAAAAAAAAAAAGGTTTGTCCCCATTGTGCAATTCCCCTCTCAATACAGAACTTTATAGTGAGCCTGATGAGTGGGGTGCAGTCTCCCACACTGAACCTTCACCTCAGGTTTTCTTCCATTTGGTCTGTATGATATCCAATAGCGCATAAACCTCCAGCTTTCACTCCGACATGCCGGACACCAATACAGTGCATTACCACCAAATTCAGGATCTACATGGATCCCAAATACAGATGCATCCATAAGGCTGTGTGTCTAAGGGTATGTTCACACGACTTAACTGCAGGGTGTACAGTACGCCCCGCAATTACGGCGGGTCTTCGGGAGTCGCGCTGATCGGCGCGTACTCCCGGCAGCCCACCGGCCCCATAGACATGCATAATTGACATGTTACTTACCTCCCCGCACGTACAATACGATTGTATTGTACGCCCGGGGAGAGGAGGCGCAATCCATAGTTCTCTATGAGAACTGTGGATTACCGTAATTATGGGGCGCATTTCGCTCGTATTAGAGCGCAAATACGTGGAGAAATGCGCCCCAAAATAAGCTGTGTGAACATAGCCTAAGTAGGAATTTTAGTTGCAGATCTCCTTAAACCAATAACTGTAGAGATGATCATGATCCTCGTGCTACTTTTCCAGTAAATCATTTTGACATACATAAAATAGCATCCGAGTCATAACCCAAACCGTTTATGGGAATGAGATCCACATTCATCATCAATATCATTAGTCTGGAAGACCTCCTCCATCCTGATGAAGATAGACTCCATTTCCACCCCCTTGTACAGTGCACACAAGTCATTGTTGGGTATAGGTACAGAGGGTCCCCTTTTTCCTTCTCGAGTAAAAATTTCGGAAATTTGGGGATCTTCTAGCAGTCCACTGAATTAATAATAGCACTTATAACTAATACTGTCCTAAAGTTAATTAAGATAGCTAGATGTTTCTCAAATTATAAATTATTCACTGTAATGAGTCCCCCCTATTTTAAAGCAATTAATGTGCACCCAATATACAGTCTAAAAGGGGAACTCCATATATACAAATTCCCTGGACAAAACCATCTGTGCAATTAAGCAATGGCAAAGGAACCAAGCTACCATTCATATATCCCCTGCCAGGAATCAGCAACACTGTAGTAAAGCTTTAAGGATTTTAAACAGAAAAAGAATAAACATGTTGATAAAAAAAAATTTTTTTTTTAATTTTCATTTTTGGGTACGCAAAGGATTTTGATATTCAGGTGTCAGCCCCAGACACTTCTATCAGTAATATGGGGGGTAAAGCTTAGAAAATTTTGGGTTTTAAGATACTAAATAAAAAAAAAAAAAAAAATATTTAAAACACTGCTGCAGTGTACAGTCTAAAATATTTAATCTCTTTCATTACCAACAGTAGGAAAGGGCAACGTTACCACTCCTGAAACTTTTTAATTTTGGGATCACACAAGCAAATTTTATAAGGTTCTGTTCACATCTGCAGCTCATCAAGATTTGACAGAAATTGCAATGGAGTCTCCAAAGCAAATGTGAACTAAGTCTAAGAGATCCTTAGCTTCCAGGGCTTCACCGATAATATACAACAACCAATCACAGGTCAGCTATCATTTCTTAAATGGCTCTGGAATAATTAAAGCTGTGCTATGATTGGCTGCCAGGAGGAATTAGCCCAAAATTTCAGCTTTGATCGGTGGGGCCCAATGTGTGGCTAAGAGGGATTAAACATAAATGTTTAGGAAAAATTGTGATTTTTACCTCAAGTTTAGATGGGGAAAGGGTTTATGTAAAAACCCCAGGGAAGCTCTTTTCCTGTCAACGAACTGCTTTCGCGGGATACACTGCCTAACAATCAGACTTAAATTCAGATTTTCATCTTGGGCCTGGTTCCCATTTCCAAAGCAGAAGCTCTGACAGGTTTGTCGGATGATGGATGCCAACAAACCCCATTGACTACAGTGGGGTCCTACAGATTTCCATCCTAGTGGCCTTTGTTTTAAGAGAAAAAATACCGCCACATGCTGCACCACTTTTCCTGCCACCCCTGATGGAATCTGATGGAGGCCCTGGTGGAACCAACTACCAGTGGAAACCCGACCCCGATAAAACTAAAAACCAGAATTGCCCACAAAGTGGTAGGACAGCTTAGGAGGATTAAAAATCCACGTTCCCCCACGGTTTTTTTTTGCAACTAAATTTAGATAGAAACAATTAAAAAAATAAACAGATCACAACGTTGGACAACGCCTTTGCTCAGCACAATGTAATAGCCCATTTACATGTACTTCTCTTTCATAAAAAGTAAATCAGGGATCTGCACATCAGTATGTGAGAATACAATGAACATTTGGATGACCCATCAGATAAAGTTGATTTTTTTTTTTCACTAACAAGTTATTCTACAGAAAGATACTTCTCTATGTTATAGGACAGGCATCCTCAAACTGCGCCCCCCCAGCTGTTGGGAAACTACAACTCCCATCATTCCCACTGTTATAGATTATATAAATGCATGATGGTAGTTGTAGTTTCCCAACAGCTGGAGGGCCACAGTTTGAGGATGAATGGTATAGAGTCATTTCTGTAACATGGGTTGGTACAAATGCTTAAAAGGTGCGATGCGGAACCGAGAGAGACAAAGAGACAGATAAACAAGCAGAATCTTAGGCCATAGGCCACCATGTCAGAGCATTGCTGGGTGGTTTCTGCTACCCCAGAAGTATTATGGTTTACCCCGTGCCTTAGGATCACAATCCGCTTTTGCAGGGAAAAGGGTTTCGCCCTGATTAAGACAAAGCCAAATGAGGGGCGGGCGGCGCCAAGAGCCTTTTTGCCCCGGGCCCCAAGGGAAGAACTGCTTTTTTAAAAGCCGGTTTTTTCCAGCAAAGGAAGAAGGATCTGCAACAACAAATTCTCTATGAGTTACTGGGAAGGATTGGAGCCGTACTGCAGCGCAAATACGGCGCGCTGTACGGCTCCAATCAGCGCCCAAATAAGCCGTGTGAATGAGGCCTTTTAGTAAATACTTGGGAAATAATTCTGCGATCTTCTCCTATAATAGTGTTGTGTTGCTCCTCTTTTAGCCCTGCTAGAAATGTGCTATTGAATCAGTCAGATGGGAGTTGCTACTGCAGTTTTGAAAGGAATGTGTCCCTGCCCGCACTGACTGTCGGCACCGACTGGACAACGTCAGACTGTGCAGGGACACCAACCTGATTGGTAAGGGTATGTTCACACGACGTGTTGGGTCTGTGTGAACATGCGTGGATGCGTGTTTGGGTCCGTCCAGATGAACCCAAACACGCATCTAACAATGAGCAGTGTGATTTTACACTGCTCGCAATGAAAACACGCATCAGCATTCAGACGAGTGATCGCCGATGCGTGTTTTCATTGCGCCTTTTGGATCATTCCAAGAATTGACATGTCAATTCTTGGTCCTAAAGACGCAGCAGGAGCCCTATAATACAATGAAGGGTGCGATCCTGCTGCATCCAACACGGATCCAATGGACAGATCCCAAATCGTATCCAAAAACGCCATGTGAACATACCCCAACACCCAGCTGACCGCTTGCTAATGAATTTCTAGGAGGAAAAACATGGGAGCTACACAACAAAGATCTAAGGAAATATGCTTTGGAATTGGTATTTGATGGGGATCACTAGCATTTACAAAGAAATATCAGAAATGGACACCGGTCTTTTTTTTTTCTCCTTTTTTAGGAGTGGCAGATTTTTGTCAAAGAGAGGAACAAATCCCAGAGCCAAGACTCCCCAGCTGCTATGCCACTTAGCCAAGAGCACAACTGCCATAGTGGTGGAAGCAGAGACGATCGCGGTTACTCGCGAATGGCAGACCCAGGGGATTGTCTGGAAGCCACTCTAAACATTTAGGGCATGTTCACACGACTGGTTTGGCCGATTTTTCCCGTGGCCAAACCTCGTGTCTCCCGACTCGGGTTTGTGGCGCAAGCGCTGGGCGTAGTCATGGCCCAAGTGGGGCGTGGCTTGTGGCGAGGGTTTGTCCCCATGCAAATTTGTAGGCAGGGGGCAAACCACACCGCCAGCCGCGGCGCCGCGCTGAGTACTCCCTGTGAAGAATTGACTGGAAGTTCTTACACACCCGCGGCGTGTGAATATTAACGCGGTTTCCTATAGGAAACCATGTTAATAAACTAGGCATGATTTGGACACTGTTTTGGCCGCGGAAACCGCGTCAGAACCCGCGGCCAAATCCGTCGTGTGAACAGGGCCTTAGATTGTCAACCAGATTAAGAGAACCATTTTACTTCAGCCAGGATGTACTCAGCTCATATATTTGAGTTTTGCATAGTTGTATGCTCTGTTACATATACAGCATGACATGGGATTCCCTGGCACAAAGGAGAGAGATTTTTTTTTTTCTTTAAATCAGGGAGTTAGATGGCGAATGGTATGATAGATGTTGTTGTTCTCTATACCTAGCCAAATATTTGTAATGATGTCTAAGATAACCCTGCATACCAAATCTATGCTTATGTATGTTCACATTTTCTAGATATTTTGGTTCTTCTACTCTTGAATGCTTGATGGGCCACTATGGCACACACCCATGGATTGGTAGAATACATAAGGTTGTCTGGCAGACTTATTAATTTTCATTATAGCACAAAATAGATCACATTCCATACAGGCATGACCATCGTCTTTACGTCCTGCTAATATCTTATACATTCTGTCATTCATTCCCATTTTAAGTAGATAGCTGTATAACAAGCTTACTTAAATACAGGTATCCACAAAGATTACTTTAGGGGTCAATTAGATTGTAAGGGATTCCACACATCTTAGTGGTTGAGAAGACTGACACAGCTCACAATGAACAGCCAAAAGATAATTCATGAGGTGTGAAAAAGGGATCAGAGGAGATTCCATCTTGGCAAGTCAAAGAGGACACTGGCAGGGAGAGGGAAACCGCAGAGCAAGATTGTCACTAGGAGTCCTGGACCATCTGGAGTAGAGAGTTGACTGCTTCTTCTCTGTTACCTCGGTGTTCCTCCAGAACCGATTTAATGACTTCTTGGTCAATGCTTGGAAACATATCCTTAAGGAATTTTAGGTCTTCTTCTCGCGTTTGGTGCTGGGGGTTTACAGCAGGTTGTGGTAACGTCATTGCCATTGCAGGGTTGTACACAGGCTGCATACCTATCGGAGAAACAAAGAAGCGTTGTTTATCAAGTCTCGTAATGTATTCTCTTTAAGGCTACCACTCAACAATTTATCAAGAGACTAGACTTTAGTTGGATTTAGATCTGTCAAGAGGATAATAAAACAACAACTTTTATTTCATAGAGGTTTCAAGCAAAACAAGAATGCTGCAAAATAAGAAGAAGCATTCTACACTGTGACAGTCCTCACACAAAAAAAGAACAAAGCACCATCTTCAAAGCGGTCACTCCTAGAGGAGGCTTTGTACCATGCACTGGCACTGTAGAGTCGTTAGAAGGTAAAGGAGTTCACAGGCTCCGAAAAATCAATAAAGAAAAAATGAGAGCAATAGGAAAATGTGAACGGAAAGGCAACCTAGCATGTTTTATAGAAACAGAGACTCCTTGTAAAATATAGTTTTAAGAAGAAAAAGGGTCATTAGCCCTTTTAAAGAAGTTCCCTGAAGTGAAGTCTATTTGAGTCGGGATTGAAAGACTGAGTCTAAAGTACAGCAAAATGGTTGGTGGCATGAAAAGGGAGACTTAAAAATACTTACTAGAGTGAGGTTCGGAAGAACACGATTGACAGTAACAAGTGGCCAATTTATTGCCTTGGGTCACCTATGATCTATGCTTAATTTTTGGGATTTTTATCTTCATGTATATTTCAGGGTTTGTTTTTGTTTATTTTATATATAGATCTTATTTAAAGGTTAGGTTTTATAGACTTGCACCATCCTGAGAACAGGAACCAGAATGTCTCCATGCAAAATAGAGAGGTGGCTCAGCACTCTCCGTTCATTTTAGTAGGAGTTCCAAGTACAGGTAAGTGGGGTTTCACCTCAAGTACTTCTACTTAGTAAGAGAATGGGAGTACTCCGACTCTCATTCCACCAGGCAATCTGGCTGCTATGTCCAGAGGATGAATGGTATATAGTTCTCTACTGTAACCTTCTCCATTCTTTTCCCCTTGAATCCAAGATGGACTTTCGTATACCATGGGAATTCAATTTCTTATGCTACGTGGGACACCAACTTAACAGATACTTATGGATATCCTGTGGAGAAAAATATCTCTGGGGGTGGGGTGGGGAGAGAAAGACCCTAAAAAGCAGAAAACCCAATAAAAACTCATTGCCACTTCTTCTCACTAGCATTACCCTAAATCTATTTGTTTTATAGGTGCTGCACTAGTGACACTACATCTAAGAGAGCACCCACAAGAAAAATTAAATAACAGGGGCATTGCTTTGGCTTGACTAGTACTTGGACATTGACAAAATCAATTTAGGGACTAAATCCACAACTCACAAAATACACATTGAGCCTCCTTTATGAAAAACGTCTAGCAGTCCTTGCCCTTGTTGCCCATGGAACAAATCATAACTCAGTTTTCATTATTCCAGAGGAGTAAAAGAAATTGAAGTTGAGCTCTTAATGGTTACAATGGGCAACAAAGACAGTCTTACTGTTAGACAGATTTGATAACGGAGGCCCAGTATTTTCATGCTTAATAGTTACCCATAAGCATGCATAGAATACTCCGTATATTGTATTCCCCTCTTCTACGGCTAACCTGCACAACATTGGTGGGGATCAGACCGCCTGGAATCGCCTGCGCCCTCTTCAGGAACAGCCAAGAGCTGGTGGTATCACCCATATTGGGGGAAGGCTTTACACAGGCTAAGCCCGTAGGCCATATGTTGTCCCGGCCTGTTCTATCATATATCCAAATTTGTAACCACTATAATTGCTGCAGTGCAAATTTGTGTGGCTCTATGGTTAAAGACCCCTTCCCTTTATGCAATAAATAGACAAATTAGCTGCAACCAATCTCCAGAGATTGTCAATCAGCAGTGTTAAATTGATTGCAGGCAGTTACAGTGCATGATCCCACTGTATACAGTGGTGGCCAAAAGTATTGGCTACCCTGCAATTCTGTCAGATAATACTAAGTTTCTTCCTGAAAATGATTGCAATCACAAATTCTTTGGTATTAATATATGTATTTTGCTTGCAATGAAAAAACACAAAACAGAATGAGACAAAAATCAAGTCCTTGATCATTTCACCCAAAACTTCAAAAATGGGCCGGACAAAAGTATTGGCATCCTCAGCCTAATACTTGGTAGCACAACCTTTAGCCAAAATAACTGCGAACAACCGCTTCCGGTAACCATCAATGAGTTTCTTACAATGCTCTGCTGGAATTTTAGACCACTCTTCTTTGGCAAACTGCTCCAGGTCCCTGAGATTTGAAGGGCGCCTTCTCCAAACTGCCATTTTGAGATCTCTCCACAGGTGTTCTATGGGCTTCAGGTCTGGACTCATTGCTGCCACTTTAGACGTCTCCAGTGCTTTCTCTCAAACCATTTTCTAGTGCTTTCTGAAGTGTGTTTTGGGTCATTGTCCTGCTGGAAGACCCATGACCTCTGAGGGAGACCCAGCTTTCTCACACTGGGCCCTACATTATGCTGCAAAATTTGTTGGTAGTCTTCAGACTTCATAATGCCATGCAAACGGTCAAGCAGTCCAGTGCCAGAGGCAGCAAAGCAACCCCAAAACATCAGGGAACCTCCGCCGTGTTTGACTGTAGGGACCATGTTCTTTTCTTTGAATGCCTTTTTTTTTTTCCTGTAAACTCTATGTGTATGCCTTTTCCCAAAAAGCTCTACTTTTGTCTCATCTGACCAAAGAACCTTCTTCCAAAACGTTTTAGGCTCTCTCAGGTAAGTTTTGACAAACTCCAGTCTGGCTTTTTTATGCCTCGGGGCAAGAAGTGGGGTCTTCCTGGGTATCCTACCATACAGTCCCTTTTCATTCAGACGCCGACGGATAGTATGGGTTGACACTGTTGTACCCTCGGACTGCAGGGCAGCTTGAACTTGTTTGGATGTTAGTCGAGGTTCTTTATCCACCATCCGCACAATCTTGCGTTGAAATCGCTCGGCGATTTTTCTTTTCCGTCCACATCTAGGGAGGTTAGCCACAGTGCCATAGGGAGGGTAGCCACAGTGCCATGGGCTTTACATCTAGGGGGGTTAGCCACAGTGCCATGGGCTTTACATCTAGGGGGGTTAGCCACAGTGCCATGGGCTTTACATCTAGGGAGGTTAGCCACAGTGCCATGGGCTTTACATCTAGGGAGGGCAGGTACCACAGGTAGTGCCATGGGCTTTACATCTAGGGAGGTTTCAGCCACGAGGTCGCACAGTGATGGCTTTACATCTAGGGAGGTTAGCACACTCAGAGGTAGCCACGTGCTAGGGAGGGTAGCCCACAGTTGCCATGGGCTTTACATCTCGGGAGGTTAGCCACAGTGCCATGGGCTTTACATCTCGGGAGGTTAGCCACAGTGCCATGGGCTTTACATCTAGGGAGATTAGCCACAGTGCGATGGGCTTTACATCTAGGGAGATTAGCCACAGTGCGATGGGCTTTACATCTAGGGAGATTAGCCACAGTGCGATGGGCTTTACACTTCTTGATGACACTGCGCACGCTAGACACAGGAACATTCAGGTCTTTGGAGATGGACTTGTAGCCTTGAGATTGCTCAGACTTCCTCACAATTTGGATTCTCAAGTCCTCAGACAGTTCTTTGGTCTTCTTTCTTTTCTCCATGCTCAATGTGGTCACACAAGGATACAGGACAGAGGTTGAGTCAACTTTAATCCATGTCAACTGGCTGCAAGTGTGATTTAGTTATTGCCAACACCTGTTAGGTGCCACAGGTAAGTTACAGGTGCTGTTAATTACACAAATTAGAGGAGCATCACATGATTTTTCTAACAGTACCAATACTTTTGTCCACCCCCTTTTTTTATGTTTGGTGTGGAATTATATCCAATTTGGCTTTATGACAATTCTTTTTGTGGTTTTCTATTGAAGACAAATTAAATGAAGATAATAATACCAGAGAATTTGTGATTGCAATCATTTACAGGAACAAACCGAGTATTATCTGACAGAATTGCAAGGGTGCCAATACTTTTGGCCACCACTGTATGTGGATACTCTCCAGCTGACCATGCAGTGTGAACAGATATATACTGGAGAATGTAAAAATGTAAGAAAAGGGAGTTCTTTTAACATACCAAAGACATCCCACCCAACAAGAAAAACCTGTAAAGTAAAGGATCTATAGTAGACACAATGTAAGGCAAGCCAGCAATCTTTTCATAGACACGTATACACTATGCTGAAAAGGGGGGGCACCATAGGAAAGAAATGAAAAGTTATGAAAAGCAGGGAGGCAGCAGGTGTCCTCTAGACCCTCATTCATATTAAGACTCCCAAACATGCAGTTTGCAGTCAGTTTCAGACTTTTGTCTTCTCATGCAGGCACGTCGCTCCCACGAATACATGCGGGATGTCAGGTCTGTGTCCAGGAAGCTCCTATGTTTATCAGCCCACATGTACAGGGCCAGGACAAGACATTTTGGTGCCCAGGCAAATTGGGCACTGCCCTCTCTCCCCTCCCGAATATGCAACAAGTATCCACCATTTCGGTAAAAATGATGCAGTTCAGGCAACTTAGTCAATGCATGTCCAAACAGTCATTTAAAACCTTATATAGAAGAACAAAACACCAATAATTATATTTTAATGGATACACCTGTGTGTCCGACACCCCTACAACAGCATCGAAACAAAAATTACCATAATGGTACCAATATCTCAATGCAACTATATATAGAAAAAAAACATGTATATTCACATAACACACAATTAACTGGATTAAGTTCATGAAGAACAATAAGCACCATCATCTTCTAATATAACTAATCTTATTTTAATGTCTGAACAACCCATTATGCTCATCCCCATGTTTGCTTTGGTACATGCAGATATACAGTACTCCTAAGACAATGTGATTTATGTCTAGTGATCATACTGTAGACCAAAACATTAAGGGTTTTATGAACTGTGAAATGGAACATGTAGTTTACGTTTATTAAGAATACATTATGTTATCTCCTTTATGTAGGATGCACCACAAGAAAGCTCAAACACATTGCTGAACGTCTCACACCAGCCAGGAACCCTGTTTCCCCAAACATTTCTATGTGGTTTATAATGGAGATTTAAAGAGAACCTGTCACATAGATTATGCCCCCCTTGCTGAGGACAGAACAAAGTAGTGTCAAACCTGCTATTTCCAGCGCGGTGTCCCTTATTCTGTAAGACGTTGTAGTTTTCGTGTACTGTATTTACTGCTCAAATCTGCAGTTTTCAGCCAGAAGAGTCATTCGAAGAGTCCTTCAGAGAGTCAGTTTTTTCAAACCCCGCCCATCTGAGGCTAGCCCCGCCCACCTCAACTGACAAACCTATTACTTTGAATAGGTAGAAACATGTGAATAACTGTCAGTGGGCGGAGCTAGCCTTTGGTGGGTGGAGCTAACACCTGCTCACGAATAAGATTTGAGGGGTAAATGCTCTAAAACTGCTGCATCTTACAGAATAAGGGGCACAGCGCTGGGAACAGCAGGTCTGACACTGGCTTGTGCTGCCCTCAGCAAGGGGGGCACAACCTATGTAACAGGTTCCCTTTACCTTCCTTTATATACTACGGTATAGAAAAAATAAAATTGGGTGAAAGGGTAGTGATAAGCATAATAAGAAGTTGTCCAGACATGAAGTATTCTGGATTCTTAAACTGAATACTCGTATCCCGGCAGGATTAAATTGTTTTTTGAAGTATTTGTTATACTATTATAAGATGGTGCTCATACTGTTCTTCACTTACTTAATCCAGTTATTTCATAATATAAAAAAAAATAATTATTATTTAGTCAGCCACCAATTGTGCATGTTTTCCCACTTAAAAAGATGAGAGTGGCCTGTAATTGACATCACAGGTAGAGCTCAACTCTAGAAAAAACAAATGAGAAAACAAATCCCGAAAATCACATTGTCTGATCTGGAAAGAATTTATTTGTAAATTATAGTGGAAAATAAGTATTTGGTCACCTACAAACAAGCAAGATTTCTGGCTCTCACAGACCTGTAACTTCTTCTTTAAAAGTCTCCTCTGTCCTCCACTCATTACCTGTAGTAATGGCACCTGTTTAAACTTATCAGTATAAAAGACACCTGTCCACAAATCTCAAACAGTCACACTCCGAACTCCACTATGGTGAAGACCAAAGAGCTGTCGAAGGACACCAGAAACAAAATTGTAGCCCTGCACCAGGCTTGGAAGACTGAATCTGCAATAAGCAAACAGCTTGGTGTGAAGAAATCAACTGTGGGAGCAATAATTAGAAAATGGAAGACATACAAGACCACTGATAATCTCCCTCCATCTGGGGCTTCACGCAAGATCTCACCCTGTGGGGACAAAATGATCACAAGAACGGTGAGCAAAAATCCCAGAACCACACGGGGGGACCTAGTGAATGACCTGCAGAGAGCTGGAACCAATGTAACAAAGGCTACCATCAGTAACACTCTACTCCACCAGGGACTCAGATCCTGCATTGCCAGACGTGTCCCCCTGCTTAACCCAGCACATGTCCGGGCCCGTCTGATGTTTGCTAGAGAGCATTTGGATGATCCAGAAGAGTATTGGGAGCATGTCATATGGTCAGATGAAACCAAAGTAGAACTGTTTGGTAGAAACACAACTCGTCATGTTTGGGAGGAGAGAGAAGGCTGAGTTGCATCCAAAGAACGCCATACCTACTGTGAAGCATGGGGGTGGCAACATCCATGCTTGGGGCGAGTTTCTATGCAAAAGGGACCAGATGACTGATCCATGTACATGAAAGAATGAATGGGGCCATGTATCGTGAGATTTTGAGTGCAAACCTCCTTCCATCAGCAAGGGCATTGAAGAAGAAACGTGGCTGGGTCTTTCAGCATGACAATAATCCCAAGCACATTGCCAGGGCAATGAAGGAGTGGCTTCAAAAGAAGCATTTCAAGGTCCTGGTGTGGCCTATCCAGTCTCCAGATCTTAACCCCATAGAAAACCTTTGGAGGGAGTTGAAAGTCCATGTTGCCTAGCGACAGCCCCAAAACATTACTGCACTAGAGGAGATCTGCATGGAGGAATGGGTCAACATACCAGCAACAGTGTGTGCCAACCTCGTGAAGACTTACACAAAACGTTTGACCTCTGTCATTGCCAACAAAGGAGATATAACAAAGTATTGAGATGAACTTTTGCTATTGACCAAATACTTATTTTCCACCAAAATTTGCAAATAAATTCTTTCCAAATCAGACAATGTGATTCTCTGGATTTGTATTTTTCCCCATTTAGGTCTCTCATAGTTGAGGTCCCACCTTATTGATGGTAATTGAAAAGGCTAAAACACTCAAATAATTTATATATATTTTTTTTAGCATGGTGCAAATAGATCTCATTCAACAGGAAACCAGACATAAAACACTAGCAGCTGTCATGCAGGTTAAACACAACTAAGACAAGTTCTACTTTCGAAGTTGGACATTTTCCACGCAGTATACATTGGGACAATACATCTGGGTTTTTAGTGATTTTTGCTATAAGCAGATTGAAAATGACCAATTACCAATGGTAATCAGTGTACTACTGTAATTCAGTGTGATACAAGCAAACACCACTGCATTATGGGTAATAATAACACATCATGCTGCGAGCTACACAAACTTACCCAGAGACAAGTAATCAAGTCCTGGGTGGGTGTGTATGCAGTAGAGATAGAAATGAGCAAGTAGAGACAATGTTAATGTACGGTATAAAATACAATCCAAATATACATGTATATAGAATAAACTACAAACAAGGAATTTTGGAGATACAGCTTGTCTGGTTGTCATAATCACATGGTTGGTGCTCCCAGAAAACGGCTGTAGATAATGGCCATCATCAGCTTGTAAGTATTGTCTTCTCTAAAAGTAAATGCTGCCTTAGAATTGTTGTGTGACCACATGACGCCTTGTATATGACCATTTTCAAGGATTGTTGAACAGCAAAGCAGATGGGGTCACATACAGCAAGTTTTTATTGTAGGAGGACATTGATATGTGCTCTTATGTGCAGTAGGCGTTCTGCAAGAGTAAGTACACCGCTTTAAAATTGTGGAGGCCTGCCGTCACTATAAGGGGACCAGTGGGTATGATAACTAAGGGGTAAAACCTTAAAAGGGAGGATCCTAGATCACACATTTATGGCCTACCCACGAGTTATACTATAGTTATTGGATAGGGTGCAGGTCCCACCTCCATAACAAAGCAGGACTGTAGCTATGCCATCGATGCAGCATGGTGGCTCAATGGTCAGCATGGTTGTCTTTCAGCACTGGGGTCCTGGGTTCAAATCCCACTGCAGACAACCTCTGCAAGTAGTCTGTACATTCTCCGCATGTTTGTGTGGGTGTCCTCCAGATACTCTGGTTACCCCCATACTCCAAAAACATACGGACAGATAAATCAGGAATCTAGATTGTGAGCCCCAATGCAGAGAGAGGGAGCAGTGTGAAGAATGATAACATTTTGTACAGTGCTGTGGAATAGAACAGCACTATATAAAACAGAATAAATAAAATACATGTGTCAGACTGGAATACCTCTAAAGTCGTGAGTAAGGCTTTGATGTATAAAAATACACTATGTAAGAAGCCTTAAAATATGTGCTTGCAAAGACCTGCAACAGATAGACCATGCTATAGAAAAAAAATGCAGCATTCTTGAATCTTTTGCAAATTTTTTTATGCTTCCCATCAGTGAGATTTTGTTAAAACCTCCATTAACTTGCATTCCACAACTGAAAAAAAACATAACAAAATTGTGTGTATTCAGTATAAAGTTAAGCTCACAAACCCCTGGTTGCTGGACTTTCTTCCTTTTTGTAATCAAATGCTCTTCCGCCAGGTTCTGTGAATCTGATTAGAGTGTATCACTGCTGTCACTTACAGGGAATCTATCTGAAGGCTTAAAGGGTTATTCCCACCATACACATTGATGGCATATTGATAGGATAGGTCATTAATGTGTGATGGGTGCGGGTTCCACCTCTGGATCCTGCACCCACCTCCAGAGCGAGTCCCAACCCCTCGCAGTTTTGAGCGGAGAGATGGTCAGAACTCTCCCATTGGCTTTGCTTGACTGGATTTCCATTGGAATGCCAAGTACAACCTCCTTATATATTAGAGCCTTGTACCTAATATAAGCGTTTCTCCTTTTCACATGATCAGTGTTCATAATAGTGTCCAAAGGAAGGAAGCCTCTCCAGTACTAGCCGATTGTAACCATATAATTGGCCACCTTTGGCAGATGGATAATATTTCCTAATGAAGACTTTCGCACCAACACATACAGATTCCCAATTTTTGGCACATACAGTTCTCCTAAGATTGATAATTAAACAAACAGAAGTGACCCATGAGGCACATACCACACCCGCCAGTGCCCTGCACAATAACCTAATACACTGACTCACCTGCAATGGGTACATAGCCAACACCTTGCTGGAAAACCGTCGGCATTAAGACCACAGGCTGAGGATGCATCATCATTGTTGCGGGCATGGACTACAAGAGAAGCCAATGTAAGACAAAGTCAACAATAGGTTATGCATCAAAGAGAAATGTAAACGACCGGTTATTCTCATACCTCTGCCATGTGCTGACTTTTCACAAATCTAGGATTGATCCTATTGTTCACATCTAGCTCCCAGATAAGGCAGCATAAATCACCTGACAGGTTCACTTTAAAGGGGTGTTCCTGGCTCATACTGTAATGCCAAACGGGCCCCCAAAGTATCAGCTTCAGAATGGAGAGCTAGTCACACTTGCGTAGCACTCTCTATTCTGTTCTATGGGAGTTCTGAGTACAGCTGAACACACCGCTCACCTGCACTGGGTATTATCATAGAACAGAATGGAGAGTACTGTCCAAGTGTGTCCGCCTTTCTGTTCTAAAGCGGAGACTTTCGGGGACAAGTTTTAGAGGTAGGTGTGGGTCACAGAGGCGAGACCCACACCTATCACACTTTGATAGCATAGTGATAGGATGCCATCAAAGTGCAAGATAGCAACACCCCTTTATGAAATACCTATGACTTTAAAGGGGTTGTCTCGCTACAAAGAATAGCTTTCAGAATGTAGGGACACTAAATGAAGACATTTTCCAAATATATTGCTTTGTTCATCTTTTTTGTTAAGTAGCTACAAATTATTATTTTTTTTTCTCATTCCAATGCCTTTATTAGGAAAGTAAAATTGCAAGAGATGCATAAGACAAATATAATCATAATAATTGAAAATGCATGTATAAACAGTAAATGTATGATACAAAACAGTAATGTTTAAGATTCTCTTCCATCGTGATACAGTGACAAGAGTAATATTACTCAGCGGATGCAAATAAAACCATAAGGCTGCATTGAAAACGGAGTCAGAGTATCCGATCTCTTATTTATACACTATGTCTGCTACATCCGTCCTCTGGGGGAGAAAATTAGTTCATGCTAGAGAGCATGGGCCGTTAGAATTTGTGTTCTCAGCCACGGTCCCAGCGAGGGAGGTCCGGACGGACTTGATAGATAGAGTACAAATAGATCATACATTAGTTGTTTAGCAGCATTCTTGTAAGCTGCTCTTACAAAAACTCTACAGCGAGCAATAAAAAGAACAGACTATAAAAAGAATGGAAGTAAAGGAACACACAAAAATACACGGACGGCACGGCTGTGACCCTGATCCCTTAATAGAGAAACCATTCCGCATCCCTCCACCACCCACACTTAGTCAATACGCCATACAAGATAACTCGTTAACCGGGATAAGAGAGATAGTAGTCTGATTGACAGAAAGAAATCCAATCCTCCCACACATAGAGATATTTGCTGTAACATAGTGGAGAATCTGTCCTAAACTCCTCCAGTCTTTGTAGGGCCTGTATCTCCTTGAACCAGTCTGTTATGGATGGACAGCTCGGCGAGAGCCACAGTCTGGGGATAATTATTTTAGCGGCCAAAATGAGAAAGGTGAGGAGGTGTGCCCTGAGGATATGACCAGGGAGGGGAATATCAAAAAGTAGGAGAGTAGCTGGGTCGTTTTGAAGTTTTATCCCTGTTATTTTGAAGATAAGGTCAATTACTTTACACCAGAAGGGTTGTAAGACCGGGCAACCCCACCAAATATGGGTCATAGTTCCCTTACTAGACTTGCACCGCCAACATATGCTGGGAGAGGTAGGATAGGCAAGATTTAACAGGGCAGGAACTCAATACCACCTGGCGAGTATTTTATAGTTGAGTTCATGTGCTCGTGTGCCCGCAAGGACACCGAGGCCCTATGTGTGATCTGGAACATCCTATGCCAGTCCTCTACTGAGAGGGTCCTATTTAGCTCTCGTTCCCAACTCCTCTGGAAAACTAGCTTCTCTGTAGAGGAAGTGTTGAGTAATAGTCTATATAATCCAGAGAGAGCCCGCCTTTCTGAATGTCTACCTAAACACCACAACTCAAAGGTGTTGGGAGCTCTGTGGAGGGTGAACTGCTGTTTCCAGCTTGAGTAGATGCTTCGCAATTGGTAATAATGGAGTCTAGCGAACCGAGTCGAGTCAACATCGACCACCAGTTCCTCATAACCCTTCAAGGAGCTCGGAGTAACAACACAGTCAAAGGTGGCGTGGGTGACAGTATTCCCTAGAAGTCGAGAGAGAGGCTGGGAGAGGGACTCGGGGATCGCCGGATTTCCCAAGAGCGGCATACAAGGACCCCCCGGTCGAATGATCCCCATTTTAGAAGCATGTGACCTACATACAGACACAGGGGTCTGTGCAACCAGGGGTACTGAACTGAGCAGGCTCCTCAGCAGCACTGAGAGTGGAAGCCAAGGGAGAGGCGCTATGGGAGCCCTATATAGATGAGACTCAAGGCGAATCCAGAGCTTTGGGTCGGTGGCATTAAAAGCATCTATGATTCGCGCCGAGACTGCTGACAGGTAGTAGAGCAGAACGTCTGGCAATGACAAGCCGCCTTCCTCCTTAGGTCTGGTCAATGTTGTTGCCGCTATCCTGGGATGACCCCGCGCCCAAACAAAGTTAGAAGTCAGTCTACGCAAAGTCCCAAAAAAGGAACGGGGGAGCTTAAGAGGGATCGCCTGGAAAAGGTACAACAAACGGGGAAGGACGTTCATTTTTAAGATATTAATCCGACCTATCCAGGAGAAGTCTCTCCTTTCCCATCTCAATAGATCTGCTTGATTCTAGACAGGAGAGGAGCAAAATTAAGATCAAAGACTTTGTCTAAGGAGGAGGGTATCTGAACTCCCAAGTATTTAAACGACGAGGTCTCCCAGGTGAAGGAGGACCGTAAGCTAGAAAGAAGGTCCGGAGATAGGTAAAAGCCGAGGGCCGAACTCTTAGTCATGTTTATTTTGTGATTACTAAATAATCCAAAGTCCTCCAAAACCCTCAGCGCTGCCGGGAGAGAGAACTCAGGTTCCGTGAGGTATAATAGCAGATCGTCCGCATAGGCCGAGGATTTAAAGTGGAGATTTCCCACTCTGATCCCCTTGACTTGAGGGTCACAGCGTAGATTCTGCATAAGGTGCTCCATGACTAAGATGTAAAGGATGGGAGAAAGGGGGCATCCCTGCCTGGTGCCATTGCCTATCCTAAATGGGGCGGATAGAGCTCCATTGACACGTATCTGTGCCTGCGGCGAGGAGTAGAGGGCCATCACTCTGTCACACATCGTCACCCCCAAGCCCAGGGAACTCAAAACCCCACGCAGAAAAGGCCAGGAAACCCTATCAAAAGCCTTCTCCGCATCTAGTGAGAGGAGAAGGCATGGGGACTGTTGAGAATGAATGTGGTGGATGAGGGAGAAAGTCTTGAGCGTATTGTCTCTCGCCTCCCTGGAGGGGACGAATCCAACCTGATCCGGGTGAATAACGGTCGTGAGCAGAGGGTTTAGACGAATGGCCAGCATCTTAGCATAAATCTTCGCATCAGTGTTGATCAGCGAGATAGGCCGATAACTCTGGCACATCGCCGGGTCCTTACCCTCCTTTGGAACTACCACTATGTGAGCCCGCAAGAAGGCAGGATCAAACGGAGATTCAGGAGAGACTGCGTTAAAAGCCTGCAGAACAGGTTGAGACAGTTCAGTCTTCATGGTCCGTTAAAACAAGGCCGTGAAGCCGTTCGGGCCAGGGCTTTTGCCCGAGGGCATGGACTGTATTGCTCGGAGAAGTTCTTCCTCATTGAATGGCTCCTCCAGAAAGGCGAGAGACTCAGCAGGAAGACGCGGCAGGGCTGTTTTGGCAAGATACGTTTGCAGGGAAGTGGGGCAGAAGTCTCTATCGGGGAGATTATACAGTGATGAGTAGTATTTGTGAAAGACCTGGAGTATTTCCTCCGTAAGATGAGTAATCCGTCCGTTAGGGCTCTTAATGCTAGGCACAAAAAGGGAGGCCCTTTTATCTCTGAGGGCTCGCGCTAGGTGTTTACCTGGTTTGTTGCTCCAAACATAAAAGGAGCTGGAGCAGATTTGGCGGTATTTCTTGTGTCTCTTATCCATTAATAGTAGAATCTCATGCCGCGTCTGGGTGAGAGACCTCAGGTCTGATTCTAATCCAGTGGATTTATGAACGGTTTCTAGCTGAGATAGCTTCTTCAAGAGAGTTTGGAGCTTAGCGGAGGATTCCCTCTTGAGACGCGCCCCATGCTTTATTAAAGTTCCTCTGAGCATGCACTTCAGGGCTTCCCATTTGGTTTGGGGCAGGGTCGGATCAAGAAGATGGGCTGAAAGGAAGGAGTCTACTGTGCATTGGAGGTCTGATAGGCAAAAAGAGTCTGAAAGTAAAGACTCGTTAAGCTTCCACGTAAAAGCTGGACGCTTATATTGTGGTAAAATGAGATCGCAGTGGACTGGGGCGTGATCCGAATGGGGATATTCCCTCCCGGGGGGGCACCCACCACATAGCGGAGGGGGCCCAAGTTGGGGGAAAGATATAACTATGGGGGTATAGGAGGCCGGGGGGGGAAAGATTTAGTTTAAATTATTTATCTTAGAGCGCCTTTAAATTTCCCAGGGCGCTGAAACTTTTTAAAGGGGGAATTACATACTTTAAAAAATATTAAAACAAATACAATGGGGGACAAAATGACTAGTAACTGAAAAAAAGGCGAAAAGGGGGCCCCTTTGCCCGCGGGGTTTTCCAATCTACAAGGAAAAAGGGGAGAGACAGAAGGTTGGGGCGGGACTGTTTGGGGGGGCCCGGGTTGAAAAAGGGGGGGTGGAGGGGTTAGTGTGGGTTGTAGGTTTATCCGGGAAAGAGGGGTTTCGGGTTTGCTTTAAAAAACGGGTTTGAAATTTGGGGGGGGAGTCTGATTTTTTTTGGGTTAAAAGGGATTTCCCGAGTGGGGGTTTGAAGCAAGGGGAAGTTTGGGGGAGGGTTATGTGAGGAGCTGATGAGAGGGGGCCCAAAAGGAAAGGGCCCCTGTGGGGAAAGCGGAAATTGCTTTGAGGGGAGGTTTTTTGGAAATTTAGGGCAGGGAATGTATGGAGGGGAGGGGGTTTAAAAGGGAGAGCCTTGTTTTCGGGGTTTAGAAATTTTAAACTAAATTTCTTTTGGGCAAAGGGAAAGGGGCCGGGGTAAAGGGGATTTGGCAGGGGGGGAGGGGCCAAAAGGAGTAGCGAGGGGAGAGGTGAATCAAAGGGCCCAGAAAGGGGTTTAGAATGGATTGGGGGGGGAGCGGGGGTTGTAACTGGGGGCCCCCAGAGAAGGATGTTTGCGTAGTAAAGGGGGGGGGAAGATAAACAAAGGGCGTGGACTAGCGTTTTAGTATTTTCAGAGTTGGGAAGGGCGGTTGGGGTAAAATTTTTTTTGGTGGGGGCGGAAACCCAGAGGTGAGGGCTTGGATGTGGGGTTTTTGAAGGATAAAGAGGATTTCAAAGGTTCCCCCAAAGGAAAAGCGGACTTTTTGGGATGGTGAGAGGGTTTGGCCCTTTAAACAGAGTAGAAGGTAAATTTCACGACCCTTTTGGGATGAAAAGCCCCCAAGCCCATCCACCAGCGCATATCATGGAGAAACCCTTTTTCACTTGTTAAAGGATGTAAAGGGGGCAACCTTTGGGCGCATAGAGGAAGGTTTAAGAAGGGGGATTAAGAGCTAAAAAGAAGTCGCCCCCGAGCAAAATTTCCCCTTGGGAAAACCCCGGTCAATTTGTCTAAGGTCTTGAAAGGGAAAGGGGTTTGGCTTTTCCTGTATTAGGGGCATAGTTTGTTTGAAAATTGTGGGATGGACCTTAAAGGTTTTTTTGAAAAAGTGCCCGGGCACCTCATCACACATGACGTCAAGGACCGGGAAAAGGGAGGCGACTTGTAAAAGATGGCTACACCCTTGACTTTGGAAAAACGTATTTGCTGTTATGGACCAGGAAAGGGAAGTACCTTTACGGGTTAGACTGAATATCGGGGGCAAGGGGGTTTTCCTGTATACAGATTTAGTTGTTTTCTCCCTTTGGAAGTGAAAACAAAATTTTTGATTTTTTTTTCGCGGGAATTAAACCCCTTGACGTTAAGGGATTTTATACAAATTGGGGGAAAATTCCTCTGCGGGAAAAGGGGGACTAAGGAAAAGGGGGCCCCCCAAAGTCAATAGGGATAGTACCAGCCGCGCCGTGCCAAAAAACCCCAAAAAAAAAACCAAAAATTTTTGGGGAACAAACCCCTTAAAAAAGGGAAAGGGCCATCAACTAAGGTAAAAAAGTTGATCAACTGCAATGACCTTTTTGAAATAACATTTGGGTCACCAAAATAGGGGGGGGGGGGTAACACTACCAAGTGAGCCTGGGGGGTGAGGGGAAACCCAAAAAGGGAAAAAACTCACTCCCCGACATTCCACTTCGCATGGGGCCCCAAGGATTTTGGGGAAACCCTTATAAAGGGGGCGCGGGTCTCTCAAAGACCCCCCAGGGAGACTAGGTTGGGGTAAGGAACAGGCCCAGGGGGGGGAAGGGGAAAACAAGGAGGGGGAAAAAAGGGAAAAAAAAAAAGGGGGGGGGGAAGGTAGGGGGAAAGGGAGGGGGAAAGGGACCCAGGTGTCTCCCGAGAGGGCCCCCCCAATGACCCTTTCAGACACAATGCATCAATTTTTCATTATCAAGGGGGTGTAAGGGGGGCACAAAAATAAAAAACAAACTTTGGGGGGGGGGGGGGTTACGGGGTAAAATTTAAAATTACAGGGGGTACCAGAAGCCCCCCAAAGGATTGCTACAGACCTCTGCCCATTAATGAAAAAAAAAAGACTTTAAAAAGTCCATTGCAGAGAAAAAGTCCGGGGCCCCCCTCTTTGAAGGGATGGGGGGGCCCAATAGGTTGGGCAAAGAGTCCGACGGGAAAACCGCAAGCAACGACAGGGGAAATTTTCCCCGAACATAGATGCAGAGGGTAATCAGGGGTTAATCTTTTCCCTTTGTAGGTTTGGGTACTGGACCCCCCGTTTTCCCTGTCGGCCCCTTTTAGGCTTAGCTGCCCCTAAATGAGGCCGGAAAACCCTTTTTGGGTTTTTCCCAAATAGCGGGGGGCCGAAGAGGGAGCAAGCAGACTCGGTTTGGGCCCCAGCCCCTTCTGGCAGGGTCACCCCCGGTAAACCAAGAGTTTGAGAGGGGGATTCGGTGGTCCCTTTCCCGGGGATCTAAAGTGGGAAACATTTTGGGCCCCCCAACCGATTTTGCAGGGAGAAAGGAAACCCCCACCTATAGGGAAAATACTTCTGGCTTGAAGAAGTGACAGGGGGAGGCTTGAGAGCTGTCCGCTCCTAAGGGTACGTCTGGAAAGGTCCGGGAAAAGGCTTATTTTAGGGCCCTTTCATATTCCACCGTTGCATCAATTTTGGCTTTACGCATAATTCTCTTCCTTCGTAGTGAAAATGGTGGATACCTGCAGAGGACATCCCGGGGGCGGGCATCATCCAGACTCTGTGGGGTAAGGCTTTGTGAGCCCCTGTCAAACTCATATAGGCGTCTTCAGGCTTTCCTAGAAAAACGGTTGAAAATTTTTGGTGAGAGCGCCGGTTCAAATTCTCCAGTTATGACAGATTCTGGCAAGCCCCCAGAGTCAGACATTGTTCCGCCTGCTGCGGTTCTCAAGATCGTGCATCTGTACAGACAGCTGAAGTTGTTGTGCATGCTGTTCCATCAGCGAGGTCCTGAGGTCGGTCACCAAAGCGGCCGTTGATTCCTGAGCTTTCTCCAAGGGGTTTGACCTCATCTGCAAGTCCGCTACATTGGATTGGACTGGACGAAGGTCTTGTTTCCAAGCCTGTTGCATGTCCTGAGCTAGGAGCTGCAGATCTTGTTTGGTTGGTATGAATGAAAGTAAGGCTCTCAACTCTGGGTTGGAAGACTCCAGAGCTAGCCTGGCGTCCTCAGGCGGTAGGAGACACGGAGGCTGGAACGGGGGGACCCCGAGCTTGGTCGAGGGACACTAGGAGTCAGATCAGGACTGTGGGCCATTCTTGAAGGGCTACCCTCCCAAGGTGATGAGCTAGAGTCCGAGGCCCATGATTCATTGCCCTTTGGGAGGGCGACCTCATCAACCCGATTTCCGGTCAGGGCCCCCCG
The DNA here is from genome assembly GCA_025379985.1 of Phyllomedusa bahiana. Lineage (NCBI taxonomy): Eukaryota > Metazoa > Chordata > Amphibia > Anura > Hylidae > Phyllomedusa > Phyllomedusa bahiana. The sequence goes on along the minus strand of JAODAL010001116.1, from coordinate 219,266 downwards.
ACGGGGTCAGGGCGGCAGGGGAGCCCAACATGTCAGAACCCACGGGGGAGTGAGACCCCCTCCGTTCCTGGGCCCCGCCGCCCACCCAAGCCGCGTCCGGGACCCCCCCCCCCCCCCCCCCCCCAGGCCGCGCCGACGGAAAAGTCCACTTGAAGAAAGGGGTAAGAACAGGGCGAATGAGGCCCAGAGAAGCAAGGTGTGTTTCAGAAGTCCTCTGGAGGCTGACCGGCAGCAGATTCCCGTCTGTGTGCTGCCCACTGATATATTTCTTCACAGCAGGCAAGTGTGCAGGTTTTGAAAGTCCCCAGGGCCAATCTGACCCCAAACAGAGCCTTGGGGTCCAGGTATGTAACGTGGGTGTTTGAGCCCTCTAGGGAGGGGTCCACGGCCTCTGGCATTGTTGTGCCCTGGCTCTGTGAGGGTCGGTGGCTCCTGACTTCCACCACTCCCCCGACGAGGCTCCTCTGTGGCCCAATTCGAGGAGACATTGAGGGGAGAGCCGTCCTGGTTCAGCAGCCCCTGCATGGATGGCGCCGCTGGAGTGGCCTGGGAGGTGAGGCAGGGCAAATCCGGGGAGTCTCTGCTGCCGCTCGCGATCCCGGGCTGTCGGGTCTGCTCCGACAAAGGCCGAACAGGTCCCTGGGGCCCCAGTTTGCACTGACCTCTTGTTTCCGGGCCGGATCTGCTGAGGTCTCGCTGGCAGTCCGAAGAGGTCTCCGGCTCTCGAGGCACGCAGGTGTGCGGACGGTCTCCCTGCACCTCGGGTCCCGCTCTCTTCACCGCATGTTCAGGTGCAGCTGGCGGATACACAGGGCACAGCAGCCTGTGTGTTATCTGAACTTTCAGACAAAAGACTAATAACTGCTGTTTACTTTAGATAAATCGTCTGCTAGCAGTTTCAGAGAAGCTTGTAAGCTAATCTAAACTAATTAGCAGACTGAAAACACTAAGTTGAATACACGGAGTGAATGCACGGAGCTCGTATGCTAATTACAGACAGTCTGACCAGGAAGTGACAGGATGCATCTATGAAACTCTGAGGGGAGACAACCCCTTTAATAAAATGCTGAAAAAAATTTCTTGCTGAGGAGTTGATACACAACCCACTGAGGAGTGGACAAAAGAGGCTACTTATTACACAACCTGCCATTTGTCAAGTGCTTGCATGAATCACTGTACTACGTTTTATAGCCATTTCAATTCGGTCATACAATGATAACCAATCCCCAATACCATAAATGCTAATACAGCCTTCTGTTATTCATCGAGCCGGAAGGAGTCTATACAGGCAGCCTCAGACAGAAAGGCCTTGACATAGTCTTTGCATTCAGCACATATCTTAATTATACAACGTTATATATTGTAGACAATGTATGCTCTGCCACATATTAGCAGGAAATCGCATGTATGAATGGCACAACATGCAACCGTACTAGGTCATTACATGACGTTAATATTGATCTCGTAACATCATTAAACTTTCAGGGTCTGAACGTTACGTGCTCTACATGAGATCTGCTCTCACCGTGTAGGACATCACCAAGTTAATCATGCCTTCCTTGTCATCTCCTTGTCTTCCACTCAGACTGAACCACTCATCCACCACCTTGCCCTCCTTCAACGTTTCTGGGATAGTTATATGCGTCCAAGCAATGCGGTCATCCATAGAGAAGGCTCTCTGTGAAGAAGTTAGGACAAGAGCAAAGGTTACATTGGTGTAAACGAAAAAGCTCTGCAAAAAATGACCAATGACATATATAAGAGAAGGTGTAATTAAGAGATCGGAGCTCCTTAGAGTCCTTTGACTTAGGGCTTGTCCACACAACGTTTTTGATCCTTTTTACGGATCCGTTTTTTGATAGGTGAAAAACGAATCCGGAAAATGGATCCGTATTGCATGCTTTTTAACTTGCGTTTTACGGATCCACTTTCAGATCGCTCTCTCTGCCTGCGTCCCATTCATCTGCTCCTGCCTGCATCCCATTCATCTGCCCCTCGGCGGCAGCATAGCACACTCTCGGCCCGTCTGTGCCCAGCCCCCATCAGCTGTGCACTGCGCTTTTCGGATGCCTATTCAGCCGGCAAACGTCCACAGTGTGGACACTTTTGGACAGGTGCCAAAAGCGGACTCCATTATTCCTTATGGGCTTTCACTTGCGTAGAACGCAAGAAGAATTGACATGTCAATTATTAAAGCGGATCCGAAAAGTGCAGTGCAGGAGAGACCTCAAAAGCGCATCGGCGATCTCCCGTGAGAACGGTGATGCGCTTTGCCACTGAAAGCAATGTTACTCACACTGACAATTGTTAGATCCGTTTTGCGGATCGTAAAACGGATCAAAAAGTCGTCGTGTGAACAAGCCCTTACTGTATCGTCAACAGGCCCGGACTGCCCGTAGGGAAAACTGGGCATTTGCCCGGTGGGCCGCAGCGCCGGCTCGGATCGCCCGCCGAGGAGGCTGGTGTCCCCCCCCTCCCGGCGGGCCCCGAGTGCCGTCGCCGGTCTGTGCCGCACGTTCAGGGGCCGCAACGGTCGCATCCGCGACCGGACACCGTGCGCGCAAGCAGCGCCGAGCTGAACAGCCGGGAATCTTCTGATCCTGTCTGTTCAGCTCCCAGGAGCCGCTGCAGCTCCCAGAAGGCCTGCGCAGCAGGCGCGTGATGTGATGACGTCATCGCGTGCCTGTTCCACGACCTGTCCCAGGAAGCCAGCGGCCGCTCCGGAGCAGGTGAAGAGGAGGGGACAGCGGGTATTATTTTTTTTTTTTAAACTACTTTCTGTCCCTGCCTGCCTATAAGTAGCCCTGCCTACCTATACACTGCCCCTGGCTGCCTATACACTGCCCCTGGCTGCCTATACACTGCCCCGCCTACCTGTAGACAGGCCCTGGCTGCCTATAAGTGGCCCTGCCTGCCTACATACTGGCCCTGCCTGCCTAATGGGTATTTACATGCCACTTATCTGAAATTTTTTAATTTCTAATTTTTAGGGTCTAACATATACTGTTTGGGGAATTGATAGGAAAGTGCTGGAAAAGAGAGGAGTCTCAGATGTATTTGTGGTAAATTCTACAGGGACGAGTAGTGACCGGGAGAAGAAGACATTGCACTCCGTACCGGACAGAGAAAAAATGGAAGGGAACAACTCATCAGGGAAGACGTCATGGAGGTTTGGGCCAGATGTAGAAGAAAAGGAGAAGAGAACAACTGCCATCAGAGATGACGTCTCCTGTGAGTCTCTGCTGTCAGGGTAAGTTTACTTCTGTGTTGAGTCAGTGCTGTGTTCATGTGATGGTGACCTGACTACGGGTGATGGATTGGTGGGGTTGTAGGTTATGTTGGTGCTTATGTAGTGTCAGTGTGGGCTTGTCCCTGATTGTAAAGCAAGTGCACACCTGACTCCGATGAGGGGTTTCTCTGCACCACTTTTTCTTTCTTGCTTGTGTTTAGGGAGCTCTCACAGAGCGGTTTTGGTGCATTTTTTTATGGGTTTTTTTGTGCAGAAATGTACAGCATTAACTGCTCTGCCTTTCTGCACAAAACCGCACCAAAAACACATAAAAAATGCACCAAAAAGGTTCTGTGTGAAAGCACCTTTATAGTGTAGTTTATTTTAGAAAGTGGCGAGGTGCGAGAACAAGGGGAATTTTGTATGCGTATATTGTATGTGGGCCGGTGGGGGCTTAGTGCCAGGGCTGATTTTTATTCCCAGTCCGGCCCTGATCGTCATTCAGGGCTTGGAAGTCAAAGCAATGTCAAGGAACAGTCCAGAACTTACTACTTTTCGAGCAGCTGTTCATTTGTATTGCTCTTGGCAGTGCATCCCTGTCTACATGGAGACACTGCCCATGCATTCCCCCCCCACTCCTGAAGTGCTAACTGGATGAGGTTTAAAAGTTGTTCTAAGTGTTGCTATCTTGGCAGCTATGCTGGACCAAGAAGCCTCCAAAGAATTTGGAGAATACACATGTCTGATAGGAAAATGCCTAATGTGGTTGTCCACTTTACATAGCTTTTAATTTTTATGTATTTAATAGGAAATCATAGAATGTTCTAATATACATGTATTAAAAATTCTGCTCTGGTACCCCTTTGTATCGAGGTAATACACCCAGATTTCGAATTTTAAAAATTAGCCTGTTTGAAAGAAGACAAGGAGAAGTTTGTTTATTTTACGGAGACCACAGGAGCAGCTTGTTTGATTTTGTTACAACCACTATAACTATAGGGGCTACTGCACTGGTATAAAAAGGTGCAAGAGAAGAATTTTTAATTTAATTTTGCATTATAAATATAATTTAAATCGACAATATGTATGTATGTATGATGTATGTATGTATGTATGTATGTATGTATGTATTATGAAGCATAAAATGTCTTCATGAATCTAAGAAGAAGCGCGGTGTTCGCGCGAAACGGCTGTTGCCCGCTAAGTGTGTCCATTTGTCAACCCCTCCACGGGATATGTGCTGGAAATAAAGAAGGACTTTTAAAGTAAGCAATGTGGTGAGTGCCGTGAATATTCTCTTTTTTCTTCGTGATTGATGAATCTAAGTGTATATTCACACGGCTGATGCTGGTTTTGGAGCTTTTCCTTGCCCAAAAGAATGTCAAAAAAGCCTCCAAAACATCTACAGTACATTTTCATTGATTCCTATGTAAAACAGCGTTTTAGTTCACACACGACATGGTTTTTCTGCTCATTTTCCGTGTTTTTTTGGACGCTGTTTTAGGCGCTGAAAAAGTAGTGTCATGTCAATTCTTGAAGCACTTTCAACACTGAAAAACGTCAAAGAAGTCAATAGTGAGCTTCAAACCCTTGTCCAAAACCTCGGTGTGGTTTTAGATGCGGTTTTTGCCCTGCTTATTAATTTGTATGGGTGTTTCAGAAAGAAAACAGTGTTGGAAAACCTTGTCAAAAACCTAATCAAATCCTCGTCAAAACCTCATCTGAAAAGTGCCTCAGTCCAGCACTTTTCAGATGATTCAGACGCTGAAAATTCAGCAGTGTGAACATATCCTAAAAAAGAATCACAAGACTAAAAGGACTGAATGGGATGCGGTACTGCCTATTTGCAAAAAGTGCTGTATACCTTTCAGTCAGTCAACTGGCACTTATCTCTCCCTAATGCCCTCTCTTTTCAAAGGTTTCATAGATGCACCATAAAGGTTTCGGGAAACTTACAGTCCACACAATGCTCCCTGGGAAAATACAAGATGCAAATAAGCTCCAGGTAAGAGAGCATCACTGGTGCCACCTACAGGACCTGAGAGGTGCATTTTTTTTAAAATTCTAAAACGTTTTTTTTCTGCTTACTAACCTCATCAAAAATTTCCAGGTAAAAAGAATCTACTCCCGGTGGGATGGTGCATTGGATCACTTTGTTCCATCGAGGATTTTTGGCTCCATTATGTGCGGTGGGAGTCTCATACACTGCATATCCCAAACGTATCCTGCAGTATGGATCCATTCGGGTCATGCCATAATTCTTTGCTAGCTTGGCCTGGAGAGAGAGAGAAGCAGCAGATAAATTTATATAAATATTTTATCTGTAGTTAAACATAATCTGAATATGGTTAGATAATAGGCTCTAGCAATCAGTAAGACCTGGTTCACATTGGTCTTATTTTTCCTTTTCCACCATAGGAACAGAAACATGAAAATAATGGCTGTGCCAGATCCATGTCATGATGGACACTAACTATGCCCTACAGACTCCATTGACATTCAGCAGTGAATGGCTCATAAGTGGCAATATTAAAGGGAATGTGTCATCAAAAAAAGACTTCTTGTTTAACTCACATTTTTATGTTAAACACATTTGTTAGGAATTTTTGGTTATGTTTTTTTAAATTTTTCATATCCCTTTCAGTATTTTTTTAATAATTCTTAAGTCCTGCATTTTTCACTTTGGCCACTAGGCCTAATAATTGTCTGACACTTCCTGTTCTGTTTAGAGAGCTTTTCAGCAGTAAAAGCAGGGTCACACTGAAAGGAGACACCATTGTGTACAGATAACACAGAATCCACCAGTCACAGGAGGAGATGTCACAGCTCCCCCTCTCACCTCCTTGCACAGAGAAAACTATCCTATACAAGTCTATGGGACAGAACCTGTCTTAAGAATTCTATGTGCATGAAGCTGCTGTAAAGTATCTCTCTGACTGCTGTTAAAGCAGTGCAAGCAAGAATGTCTTCCCCACAATCATATATAGGCGGCAAAATTGATAAATCTACAATCAGGAAATAAAAACGACTGAGAGGAAAAGAATATGGATCAGAGTCTTCATTTAATAAGTATAAAAAAAAAAAATTGGCGACAGATTCCCTTTAAGAAAACAGCATGTGACTGCTAAAGGGACTGATCGGCTGCAGGAGTCACTTACCACTCACAGTATCCCGGTTACTTGTTTGCTGCTCAACAGGTGTAACGTTACCAGAATTGTAGTAGCTTATCGAGCAATGTTTAGTGTAGGCTCCCTGCCTTTGTAGCACAAAATCAAGACAGAGTATGGATGTGTCATTTATTGGACTGTAGTCCAGTCTACGCTGAAGGACATTATATGTGACAAGCACTATGTTCATTCTGTGACAATCTATAAGCAGAAACTATGTAAAACACCTAAGCGAAAATACTAAAAACATGGCGGGCTGTGGTGACTAGGACTTACCTGCACTACTGTGATGCTAAGTCTGCCCATGGTGCCCATTGTTCCGGTGTACTGCAGCTGTTGTGCAGTCTGGGCATCTAACTGGATCTGCTGTTGTTGCTGGGTAGGAGTGATGCGCAGGAAGTCTTGGGGTAATTCACCGATGAACACCTGCAGAGACGCACAGAGAGTTTACTGGCTACTAAAGAACAAGCAGGTCGACCATCACTGATATTCTTAAAGGAAACTTCCATCGAGCCAGAATATGTATTAACAGCAAAAAAAAACAAAAAAAAAAAACATGCAACTTATTTTTACGACCACCTGCAAACTGACCACGATACCACAGGTGCAATGGATCCACACAACAGGAATCTGAATTCAGTCTTAAACGGGTTTTGCCATGATCCAATGTTGATGTGGGATCCTTCAAAATTGGTATTTAATCACTTTTCCAAATATATGTCATTAAAAAAAGAGAAGCCTATGAGAGCTACTGTACAGCTTGACTAAGATGCCCTTAGTTTCCTGACATTTACATTAGACACGACCAGGAGCTGATCTGGCCGCACTTTTGTTGTTTGCACTTCTTATCTAATGGCAGGGAACATGAACGAGCTTTGAAGGAACTGGGGAGAAAGATCCTGTGTCTTTTGTATAGAGAATCCACTAGTTGTAATGTAATTATCTGACTAAACATGCTCCCTAGCTCTCTGCTCAGCCCCCCTCCCTCTCTCCCTGCAGCCATTAGTGAAGGAATGAAAGACACTGCCTGCTGAGCTTATCTTCTCTCCTGAGCAAATAAGAGGGAGAAATAAAACACATATAGCTTGTGCACAATACAGTTCTCCTCTGTGGATTATCAAAACAATGTTTGTTCAACTACAGAGACTGAGTATCAGGAACGTGCATGGGAGGTGGAGTGATGACATCACAGAAGAGGGAGGTACTTGTTTTTTTAAACACAGAAACACAACTTATGCAGAATATATTTCAGACCAGGAATAAGGTAGATATACCGAAACGTGTCAGTTTGTAATGCTATATCAGACCATGCTTTGATCCCAATGTTTTTTTGGTGTGTACTCTGTCTACTGCAAGTGTTTATATGAAGATGTTACAAGTTTTTAATGATACTTTGCAATAAAGAATAAGTTTTTTTTATGCTATGCCGCATGAATTGGAGGATTCTTGAGTGCTGGACAACAAATTTCATGACAAACACAACTCCCCTTTTTTCAAGCCTCAAGAGGGGATCATCAGCCTCTTAGGTGAAGAACTTTCTTCTTGGCAAAACCCCTTTAAAGAAACATTTCACATAGTATTTCTCCCAATAATTGTGGCTTCCATAAATTCGGAGTCCTATCATTACGGGCTGCTGTGTCCTGTGATCCCCAGCAGAGTACATGCTCAGAAGTGTAGATATGTGATCAGTATCTGGGGAGATCCCACCACCCTCCCCACTAAGCTCTACTTGTTCCTCTGGATGTCCCTCCATGTATAGAATGCTACTGAAAGGAGCATTCTGCCCAATGCAGGGATTAGAGAACATCAGTGTCCTCCTGTCTCTGTAAAAAAGTTAGTTACAGACAAAGTATGAAAAAACAAAAGAACCAGTATTATTCTTGAAATATAGTAGGTAATGGATAACAAAAACACCTCTTTTTCTGACAGAGAATTTCTCCTGTGTAACCATTTTTTTAAATCTCTTGATACTTAATTTACCTTACTTTTGGCATGAGGGCATTTCATTCAGTCATACCACACAATGCCACTGACCGAGCCGATCCGTAGCACTGGAAAGAAGTATTAATGTTTTACTGGTAAAACATCTGTATTAATGCAGTGACTGTACTGTAGAGAGGTGCTAAAGACCTCCAATCACTGCATGCACCTCACTAATACATGTAAGAGCAGCACAGGACATGTAGTACTGCACTGTACTGTAGAGAGACACTACTAGACCGCCAATCACTGCATGCATCTCACTAATACATGTTAGAGCAGTACAGGACATGTAGCACCGCATTGTACTGTAGAGAGGCGCTAAAGACCACCAATCACTGCATGCACCTCACTAATACATGCAAGAGCGGTACAGGACATGTAGTAGAGTCCAGTGCAGTACTACGTCCTGTACAGCTCTTACATGTATTAGTGCAGTGCATACAGTAAGCGGTGGTCTAGTAGCGCCTATCTATAGTATATTGCTGTACTACATGTCCTGTACTGCTCCTTTACATGTTATCAGTGAGGTACAGCAGTGATTGGAGGTCTAGGCGTCTCTCTACAGTACAGTGCGGTACTACATGTCCCTAGTATTGCTCCTTCACATGTATTAGTGAGGTACATGCAGTGATTGGAGGTCTATGGCGTCTCTCTACAGTACAGTGCGGTACTACATGTCCTGTACTGCTCTTACATGTAATAGTGAGGTGCATGCAGTGATTGGTGGTCTAGTAGCGCCTCTCTACAGTATAGTGTGGTACTGCATGTCCTGTAATCCTGGCACATGTAAGGAGGAGTGGCTCCTTTGGGCGTCAGATGAGGGCCACATTTTTTTTTCTGGTCCATTGTATATAAAATACATTACCCAACATACAATATTAATTGATTCCATGATGTCCATTGTATGTTGAGGGACCACTGTACATGCTTGCAGAAGCAAGTGTGCATTGTTTTTAAAAAAGGGAACCTGTCACATAGATTGTGCCCCCCTTGCTGAGGACAGCACAAGCTGGTGACAGTCCTGCTATTTCCAGCGCTGTGTCCCTTATTCTGTAAGATGCAGCAGTTTCAGAGCATTTAATGCTCAAATCTGGTGGTTTGCAGCCTGTTCTGCCAAAGATGAGCAGGTGCAAACCCCACCCAACCGTGACTAGCTCCACCCACCTGCCAATTGTTCAGAGGCTTCTACCTGTGAACAGTAAGCAGTAAATCAAAAGCAAGTAAGCACCTAGATGTGGATTGGTGAGGCTCAAGAATAAGCTAGACTTTTTTCTGGCAGAACAGGCTGCAAACTACCAGATTTGAGCATTAAAGGCTCTGAAACTGCTGCATCTTACAGAATAAAGGACACAGCGCTGGGAACAGCAGGTCTGTCACTAGCTTGTGCTGTCCTCAGCAAGGGGGGCATAAACTATGTGACAGGTTCTCTTTAAATGTTTTCCTGACGTTTTGCAGCTTTCCATACACTTGACCCTCTTGTGCTGTTGCCTAGACTTTATCCACACATTACAAAGCACTCATGAGCTATTGTGCGGTGCCCCAAGTTGTTTTTTTAATTTCCCTACCATAACTAGCTGAAGAGTAAGGGCTTGTCCCCACGGCACCGATTACTTGCCGGTTTTTTAGACGATTCACAGTTTTACAACAGTCTGAAAACCGACAAGCCACACTCCCCTGTATACTTCAGTAGAAAATCCATACAGCAGTCCCCACTGAACAGATTTTCTACTGCTGGCCAAATACTGGTCGGGAGTTCCTAACCAGTATTTGGTCTGTGCCGTGGGAACGCACCCTTAAAGGACCACTCTGTTTTCCCTGTCTCCCCATAGTCTATTATAAATAGTTTTTGTATACATAATAATGTCAGTAATTTTGCTTATCTGCAGCTGAATACAGGATTTCTCACTGCTGCAACTGGGTCATGTGACCTGCATCGTGAGTTGCTGAAACAAAATGAATGGTTTTGTGATCTCAAAGTGAATCCCTCTATAAAGTCCTATGTGAGGTTCAAAGTCAATCTCTTTGGATTGCATAGAGAAAACTAACTTCCTGTCCAGCATCAAAAGCCCAGTGCGACTCAGAGTGCAGGTCACATGACCCAATAGAAGACTGTTGCGTCAGTCAGAATTTCTCTATTACGCTGCGGGTCAGCAAAATTACTGGCAATACTCAGTATATAAAAGCAACGTCTAACAATCTTCCCTCACGGACATTTCCTGACTGCAGATTTTGTGTATCCTATAAAATACAGCTCCACACTGCTCCCTTAGGCCTCCACGATTATTTAGACTCCAGAAAGCCAGCATGCGGTCAGCCCAACCATGCCCTTCATCAAGAGTGAGAGAAAGCGCTTCAAGCCATGTACTCTGAGCAGTAAAGAAGAGACGCTGAGCAGTGGAGAGAAAATGTCTGGTATTGCACCGTTCGCCCAAGCACAGTCAGGAAATTGCTAACAAGTCTGCACAAGACGATCAGCGGCAACACCCAAAATGTTAGAAGAGTTCAAACTGATCACACCTGCAGCCTTATTTTTCTTTACACATTGTTATAGGGATACAGCCACTACACATTAAGGCTATGTTCACACAGCAATGATTGGGACGTATTTCAGCCCGTAATTCGCGCTATACTGCGCTCAAATACGGGTAAAATACGTCCCAGTCATTACGGTAATCCACAGTTCTCATAGAGAACTATGGATTACGTCTCCTCTCCCCGCTTGGACAATATGACAAGCGGGGAGAGAAGTGACATGTCAATTATTCACGGTGTATACAGCTGCCGGCCCCCCCACTCCGGAGCACACGGCGTAATTGCGGGCGAAATACGTCCCACTATTACGCCATGAATAAGCCATGTGAACCTTGCCTTAGGGTGCCTTCACACAGTGCATTTTTTTCCAGAAATACACAGCATTAATCTGCCTTTACTGCTGTGCACTTCTCCACAAAAAAAAACAAAAACAAAAAAAAACACCACGTGTTTTTGGTGCATTTTTTGGGGTTTTTTTTGTACACAGCAATAAGGCTATGTCTACACTGCATCAGACAAAAAACGGCCCAAAAGCGGACTTTTTTTTCTCTGATGCAGGACCGCGGTTTTTGTCACGCATTGTACAAAAACCGCAGTCGGTTCTAGTCTTTTTTCCGTCACCCATACAATTGTATTGTATGGGAAGACGGCAAGAAAACAAGAAGCTCCGGCGTATTATACAACATGTTGTATAATACGCCGCTGCCGAAAGACGAGCTGTGGAGACTGCAGCTCGTCTTTCCTATTGCCGTCTATGGGGCTGCAGGAACGATCGTATCTTCGGCGCTTTAAATAAACAAAAAGTGCCAAAGATACGAGTGTAATCCTGTGTAGTGTGGACATAGCCTAAAGGCACCAAAAACACTGTGTGAACGCACCCTTACTAGACCAGGCTCTGGTAATTGATCAACAGTTCTGGTGGCTCCTGACTGATTCTAAACTGATCGCTGATCTGACAAGATCACTGACTTCACTGGAATCCATCTTCATTTTACATCCTGCAGCTGTAGACGCCAGAATCTTTACATCAGGATACAAACGAAGGTTACCCGTATGGAAGAAAATAAATATTCCATGTATATAAACTTAGGTTGTCCACCTTGGTAAGAAAGTCAAAGCAGCAGCGTCTGGGCCTCCGTGTAAGGTAACCTTCCTCACCCACCAAAAAAATAAACCCAAGATGCCGACCTTATACTCGCCTTCCTCCGGTCCCCTGTTCATTTGGTCACTTCCAGACATGGTCATTTGCCACTAGTTTACATCACTGTTTGAAACTGAACCGCTCCAAACGGTGATGTCAGTAGTGGCTCGTGACCAAGCGGCTGCAGTGATGTCCCCGTTTGGAAGTGACAGAATGAAAACAGAAGACCATGGAGATGCTGCGCTGGAACCGAGAGGAGGTGAGTATCAGGTTTTTTTTCATTTTACTGCCCTCTCCCCTCGGAACTGCCGATTTGATTTCCCCTTTAAGAGGGTTATCCAGTTGAATAAAATCATGGTTAAATGGGGAAAGGATTGGAAAAGAAAAGGCGTGACCTCCAGGTCTCTCGCTGCGGCAGCTCCAAAGGTCCCTAGGATCTGCTCTTCTCCAATTCCAGGTTCTCATCCTAACACACAGAAGAAGGTCACAGTCCATAATGAGTGAATGGTGAGAACCTGGTGGTGAAGAGGAACGGATCCCAAGAAGCTTTGGAGCTGCAGTGGTGGGGGACGGTGAGACACACAGACTTTTTTTTTTTTTCCTCCATCCTTGCCATAATAAACTATCATTTCAGTAACTGGACAACCCCTTCATATACAAGGAACACATTAAACAGATTTTGCCACTTAGAAAACCCCCCCTAGGAGCCGGCCTCAGAGAACAGAAGGGGGGTGGGGTGGTCGCGCTTGCGTTGTTCTCCCATTTCTTTTCTATGGCAGTTTTAAACATAGCGGAGAGAGTGAGCTCAGCTGTATTTGGCTCCTTCAAAAAGACTTGACAAGGGGAGAGCTGCACCAGCACGGCCACCTCCCCATTCTCCGATGACGGCTCCTTGCAAGCTACGATAAAGCCTCCAAAAGGGGATTTTGCTTTGTGGCAAAACCCCTTTGACTATTTGCTAGGTACAGATGAGGAGTGTGTAGTTAAAGGGGTTGTCTCACTACATTGATTCATCTCACCTCAGTCCTGTTTTCTTGGTTTCACTTTGAGTTCAGGGGTGTGTTTACTGGCTTCCACTAGCCTGCAGTAGAAGCCAGGTCTGTAGCTATAACAACCAGTGCTGGCAGCCTATCGTGAGAGATTTAACAGGTCTGTAGCTATAGCGACCTGAGGAGCTGATGCAGCCCATACAAGAGGGGATATCTAGGAATCGGTAGGACACTGTTAATGGACATATATTGCAAAGTGACTTATTTTTTCAAGATCTATAACATAAAAAGCAATCCTTGTAGAGACAACCCCTTTAACCATGTTTTCTACATTACTGTTATCCAGAAGGATGACAAATTAGACAGTCACAAAGACACCACCATAAAAATGGTTGTGATCAGAGGGATCACTACAATGTAACGTGAATAAAGACGCCATCGCGGGAAAGCAGCAATTTATTCTTCTCTTCAGACAACAATCTTCTATTGTAGAGACCAGATCCGGAACGATAGGGAATGCATGACAGGTAAACTGTTCTGGGCTGGTTAAAGCCTGTGTCACCGATCTCAAAATTGGTGACAGATACATTCCGCAGCACCTCCTACAGCATGCCCATTATTTACTTCTACTCATTTTGGTTGGGACGGAATATAGTCTAAAGGTTCAAACCTGGCGAGTTTCATGCAGAAATTCCAGCAAATTGCAATAAAAAAAAAACATAGAAAACCTAAAGCAGAGAAAGTCCATTCAGGACATGCAGCAGTTCTCAGCTCGCCTATTACCATGCAGATTCTTCACAAAATATCAGCAAACCCAACTATCTGAGCATAGCCTGGTTTGCAGAATCTAGTTATGAAAACACAGTAGTGAGGAAGCTTTACCTAAACTTACCAGTAGATGTCGCTCTCTGCCTGTAAATCCAGACACTACATACATAACTCGGATCCAAATGCCAGGAAAACTAAAAGCTAAGGGTAGTAGTGTAGGTCTGGGATAGCTTCACCCTATGGTTTTCAATAGAAATTTCCCATGGATTTGAAATTCACAGTGTAAAAAAAAAAAAAAAAAAAAAAAAAAAACACAACCCCACCACACACAATATACATACCCTATTTACGCACAAAAAGTTTGGGATATTTGGCTTTTGGCTGAAATTTCAGGATGAACAAAGTTTCTTGAATTTATTTTTTTTATTAATAAAATGAGACCATCTCTTAGCTTCAGAATGCACGTGTCCAACTGTTGAATGTTTCAGTACGTTTTGCACAACTTGCTGATCTCTAAGGAACTTAATGGCAAAATTCCCAACAGGTGTTTGATGCCTGAAGCGCCAATAAATTTAGGGCATCACGTTGAATTAGGATGTAAACAGTCCTCCTCATCATGCTGTTCACATTTTGACCAAGACAAAACCTTACAATTGATTAACAGTACCTTACCATCAAGAGGCTTCAAGCAGGATGCTCCCAGACGGAAGTGGCCACTGACCTTCGAGTGTCATCAGAAGGTTACAACAGAGATGCGGAGAGACTGGAAGTCTATGGACACATGGCAGTGACAAAATACAGGTCGAATTCCGATTAAGAATCTGTCCGGTATTTTATAGTCTATAGTGGTTTTGTGGATTTGCCTGTCCCCCTTAACCATTGACTAGCACATCTTCCTGAAAACCGGGCGGAAAATTGTGCATGTTCCGAGTCTTTAGGAACGCCAGCTGTTAGAAATCTGTCCGGTTGAAAACCCATTCAGTGTAGACTACTGGGTGGATTTTCCAAAAAGTCTTTGGGGACTGTTGCTTGTTAGTTTTCAGATGGTTTCCAAATCCGCCAACAGCCTTAAAATCCAACAAAACAAAAAAAAACGCACACGCTGTATGGACGTACCTGAAGAGTTACAGAAAGGTAAAGAAGTGGACATCCTGTGGCTCCACCACACACTGATGACCGCTTCATTGTAATCAATGCCCTGCAAAACCAGTTGGTGAATGTCACACAACCTCCGTTTAAGGGAGGCGAGAGACAACCAAGTGTCACATCAGAACATTCGTAACCATTAACATCAGCGTGGTCTGCTTGCGAGACGACCTGACCACACCACCAGGCACAGGCATCATCGTCTTGCATGGGACAGAGAGCATCTACGCTGGATGAGGGACCAGTGGTCCTCCGTGATGAAAGTGGATTCACTCGGAGCAGAAATGGCGGCCACCAAGTATGTTGGAAACATCAAGGAGAGTGCTATGCATCAGCCAGGTCAGGTACCGGTCAGGTTCCCATGACTGTCGTCTAGCACGCAGCTCATGCTGATGTAAACTGATACGAATGGTCTGACGTGTCATTTGGTTGCCTCTCACCCCCCCCATAAACGTGCCTGGAGTTGTGTGGCATTCACCATCTGGTTTCGCAGGTCATTGATTACAATAAAGCAGTCATCAGTGTGTGATGGAGCCAAAGGACGTCCACTTCTTTGCCTTTCTGTGACTCTTCCAGTATCTGTGTATCTCTGTTCCAACCTGCTGATGACACTCTGTGACACTCTAAGCTCAGTAGCCACTTCTGTCTGAGAGCATCCTACTTGAAGCCTCACAATGGTGAGGTAGTGTTGATCAATTGTAAGGTGATGTCTTGGTCTCATGATGTTGAAATGTAAAACAGCATGATGAGGAGGACTGTTTAATTCTCAATTCAAATCGATCTCCTTAATTTATTGGGCGATTCAGGGATCAAACCCCTGTTGTGAATTCTGCCATTAAGCTCCTTGTTAGATATCAGCAAGTTGTGTAAAATGTACTGAAAACACTGAACAGTTGGACATGTACATTCTAAAGTTAAAGGGGTTGTCTCACTATGGATTCACCTTACCCTAGTCCTGTTTTCTCTGTATCATTTTGAATTCAGGGGCGTGTTTAATTGCCACTCCTGGCCTGTAGTGAGGAGCTGCTGAGGACACCAGGTCTGTAGCTATAGCTACCAGTGCTGGAAGCCTATCAGGAGAGAATGAACAGGTCTGTAGCTATAGTGACCTGAGGAGCTGATCCAGACCATACAAGAGGGGATATCTAGGAATAGGTAGGGCACTATTAATGGACCCATATCGCAAAGTGACTTATTTTTGCAAGATCTTTAACATAAAAAGTAATCCTTGTAGTGAGACCTTTAATATTTCATCATTGGAGACAATGCAATCCTTAAAATGGGTCCCTGCTATCTAAAAAGCTGGCATGTGTTTGGGCGTGCTTAGAGGTGTGTCTTGGTGTAATGTCATGTGTTTGGGCGTGCTTAGAGGTGTGACCTGATGTGTCTCTTAGTACTCTCTAAAAGTTGGGAGGTATGCTATAGTAACCAGAGTTCCCCATAAATTTTTTCCGAGCACTATATGAAATAAAAGGGAAGCTCTGATTGGTTGCTAGGGGCAACAAAGTCTCACACCTGGCAAGTTTCATACAGGAGGCCCATGGTGTCACACACAAAAGGTTTCCTACTGTTATAGCAGAGCTGAAATGTCAGTCACTGCTTTAGCCCCGCCCACAGCCTGACCAGAAAGTGGAAGCCCGAAGCTGCCTGTGAGGAGCAGGAACAGCATGATGAGAACACCCTTTTAAAAGGCGTGTGACACCATAAGTCAACAATGTTTCAGATTATTCTAGTTTTCGGATATATAAAATTTTTGGTTTTTATTAGCTGTAAGCCATAATCGCCCACAATGAAATAAATAAGGAGTTTCAAATATGTGTGTATATCATTATAATGAAGTTATAATATTCCGGTTTCTCTATTTGACTCAAATTAAGGACATACATTTTTACTTGTGACCCGATGTAAACAAAAATTCATTACAGCAGGAAGGGGTTAAAGCAACAGGTAAGTGCACCTGCCATGCCACAGACTGTAGAGATAGTAATCTGCGGGATACGCACAGTTTTTGATAGAATCAGCAATAAAACCGTGGCTTCAGCAACATAAATGTAATTGCGGCTAATTAAATGGGAAGCATTAGCTTTGATTATTGATCGAGGAGGCTATACATCAAAAATAATAATCCGAGGGAGTTTAATACCAGGATTTCCCTACTTTATAACTGGGTTTTCTCACTACAAAGACTAGCTTTCAACATGAAGGGACAAGTAATTGAAGACTTTCTAAATACATTGGTCAACAGATTTTACTTCAGTCATTAGGTAAGAGATTTTATGTGGAGTGAGTGCACACAGGTTTCTATGGTTACCTGACCACAACTCTGTCCATGGTGAGGTCACTCTCTGCTCTCTCCTCTAATCAAATAGGCAGCTCAGTCCAAAGTTCACTAATTATCTTTAACAAAATTACATATTAGCCACTGTTTTCGGTCATCACAGCACATGTACCTTTTGTTTACTAAAGAGATAACATCTCCTGCACTTGTCACAGTAAGGGCATATCCCCACGGCAGCGGTTTGCGGTCCCCACTGCAGGGGTTTTCCACCTGGAGGTTTTTCAAAACGCTGGCCGCCTGAAAAACATTTAACATGTTCATTCTTCCATCCGGTTTTCGGACGGAATATGAACATATCAATGGGAATTGGGAGGAAAAGCCGTCCCCCGCGGCCGTGTGCACGGCACTAAAACGGGACCGGTATTTGTCCTTTGCCGTGGGGATGAGCCCTAAGCGTATGTTCACACGGCGTATGCGCCCCAATATGCGTTAGTTAGTGCTGTTGAAAGTATGCGCTTGTAAGTGCGTACTTTCAACCCTTAATGGCCCGACGCAGCTTTTTGCCTCATATACTGTTTCTGAAGGACAACGATTTTACACAGCACTCAATGAGTCCTGGACTTGTACAATTTTTTTTACTATATTTGTGGGCAATACTTTGGTGCAAATACACTCTGAAGTATGCCCCACAAATACGTCATACCGCAATGGCTAGGCTACTTACAGAGCTTACTTCGCTAATCACTGCTATAGAACCACCCACAGCCTGAGGAGACAAAGAGTAAATTAATTTTGAAACAGCGTGGTGAGAAAACCCCTATTAGAGCTAGGAAATGGTCTAGCTTCACTTTTCAACACAGAGCTGGAAAAACCAAAAAAACACATCCGCGATAAGGTTCATTGCCTTTTAAGTTTTGCTGTGGAGTCTTCTCCAGGTCGGGCCTACATTTCTTCTCATCTAATGAACATCAATAAAACCAACCCAAGAAGTGATCCATAGATGTCATGAGCTGTAGATGGATCTTTGACCATACTAGATTAAACCAACTTATGTTTGGTTATTAAAAAAAAAAAGTTTAAAAAAAAACAAAACACATGGTGAGGCACATGATGTGATGTTTGTTAGCAATAACTTGTAAAACAGAAGACGACCAGGGTGCATTTCTTAATTTTTTGCTTTTTTACCTGGAGCGTTATCGACAGCACAAATTGTGTAATTCAGTGTACAATTTGCAATGTCAAAAAAGCAACAAAAAAAAATTTATAAAAAAAAAGGCAGCCCATGCACTCATGCTTTTTTGCCGCAGAAACATAAACCTATGAAGGTCTCTGGAGATACTTGGATGCTTACAGGCCAGTAATGAAGGCTGCCATATTTGTTCATGCTTAGGTTTGGAATCCTCTTCAGATAAGGTGCGGTGCTCAGAGCTTACCAGTTGTAGGATTGCCCATTACAGCTAAAGCAATAAATTATCTCCTGCAGAATAACCTAGTACAAAGGTCTCCCTGTATATTATAGGGTAGTTCAGATAGTGAACATCTGTTTCACATAATAAACAGCTCCAAGGACAAGTCCGTCATACATGAGGCAATACATGCCATATGAAGGAGAGCACCATGCTTTACCATCTTCTATGCTCTACTAGAACTGACAAAATGTCAGGATACCAGAGGACACGGCAGGATGCCATCCGGGTGTTGTACAATGTTTGGACATAGCCGCTAGTTACAGGACTCAAGAGAACCTAGAGACTCAAATCAGTCCAACTTACATATATATGACAGGAAGGTCCAGGTTACTACAAATGTATAAGGGTCCTGCTGGTCAAATTCTTAGCAAACACAAGCTGAACATCAAAGCTGCAGCCTCACCTAATTTCAATAAAATCAGGGAATACCTGGTACCGAAACCAAACGCAGGACTACAATCTGGGTCTGGAGATCCATAGATGGATATGGTCATATACACGTACACAAGACTCCCAGTGTCTATACTTTGGACCATGTCTGGTAGCCTCTCATTACAGTTTGGTAGGAAGGAGCCACTTCATGTAGTCCTAGCCACAGGATGTCCTCTCAGAAATGCTTCTTTAAATAAGACAAAAACGTACCTTCCACCCAAAAATGCTTTCAGATCCCATCTAGCCCACACGGCTTATTTTGGGACGGATTTCAGTCCGTAATTCAGTCCGTACTGCGCGAATTACGGGTGCAATCCGTCCCAGTCATTACGGTAATGCACAGTTCTCATAGAGAACTATGGATTCCGTATTTCGCGAGCGGGGAGAAAGCGATATGTCAATTATCACAGCCAAATACGCGCCGTGGATAATGAATGTCTTTGGGGCCAGCGAGCTGCCGGCCCCGCTGCTGAGCACACGCAGTAATTGCGGGCGAAATCCGTCCCAGAACTACGCCGCGAATAAGCCGTGTGAACATAGCCTAAGAGGAGAGAGGGATTTCAAGGCTCACTAAAAAAAAGTCCAACAAAGCTCAAGAGCCAGAGAACTTGCCCTGCTAACACTTTGGGACAACTATACCTTCATTGCTCCTTTCTAAGCAATTTAATAGTTACATATATTCTACTTCAGCTTTGATTAGACTAACATACTGAAAGATTAGAGCCATCGTTACAGATCAAAAGTTCTACAAATGGTGTCTAGTATCGGTCAAAAAAAAAAACCAAAGACTATCCATAACAAGGGGGCAACCTCTACATCTAGAGGGAAGAAGGTTTGCATATAAAAATAGAAGGGGGATTCTTTTTTTGTAAGAGCAGCGAGACTGTGGAACTCCCTGCCAGAGGAAGTGGTCATGGTGGAATCACTAAAAGAGCTCATAAGGGGCCCGGATGAATTTCTTGTGTATTAGGATATTACAGGTTATTATGACTAGGAATCTGGAGAAGGGACGTTGTTCCGGGGATTAATTCGAATGCCAGATTTTTAATTGGTAATTTTTTTCCCTGAAATGGCGATCAATTGGCTTCTAGCTCATGTTTTTTGCCTTCCTCTGGATCAACAACATAGGATAGCAGCCTTAATGGGCTGGCGATCTTTTTTTCAACCTGACAAACTGTGTTACGGTAGGAGTCCAATTAATGGACGATGATTGTCCGAGTCCGTCTAAATCACACGTGTCAAACTGCGGCCCTCCAGCTGTTGGGAAACTACAACTCCCATGATGCATTTATATAATCTATAACAGTGGGCATGATGGGAGTTGTAGTTTCCCAACAGCTGGAGGGCCGCAGTTTGACACCCCTGGTCTAAATCATTCGTTTCCTTTAAGGTGTTCCTAAATTTGTGACACCTGTTAAGAGTAGTTTTTGTGGAGATCATGAAAACTGCAACAAAACCACAGGATTTTTTAACCACAATGGGGCAGTTGCCACCATTATGTCAGTCTATAAAAAACGCCACAAAAGACTTCACGGAAATATACTATAAACTTTATGAAAAGGCAACAACTGAGCTTACTAATCCATATGAACCCCCAGCCCTCAAATAATGTTGCCCAGAGCTGGGGACAGATCTGTGGGACGGAGGTGGACTATATCAACATCAAGCTGAACACTGTACTAAGAGTATAGATGTGCCCACATGCTACTCAGACCAGCACCAGACAATCAATTAGAACATTATACACCCTCGATGATAATCTTACCGTCCATGCGAGTCTCTACGCCGTCACTTTAGGCAGGTCTGATGGGGTGCGGGACAGTAAAAGAAGCGATTACTCACTCCCCTGTCCGCACTACAACGTATGGACTTCTGCAGCCCTGAAGGCTTAGCACAGACTCAGGAATGCGCTGCTAGGGTACGTCTCAAAGGTGTGGACACGGTCCTGTCATCAGCATTGGATTGGTTAATGAGAAAACTATGCAGAAGTGGTTTTTCAAGTATACATAAGACATAAAAAGCAAAGTGAGTAATAAATCTAGTTACGGCTGTAACTACTGTTACGCAATCAGCGGATAATGTAGGGTCAGGTTCTTTTTACTAAAGTAAATCTAAATACAGCACCTACAAGTAGTCTCCAAGCTTTCGTAGTCAGAATAGCGATCCAGTCTAGTAAGGGTAAGTTTACAAGCAGCAGATTTACTACAGGTTTTCCATCCAGATGGGTGGTCAGAATATGCAGGATATGGATATCTCAATGGTGGTGGTGGGGGATGACTGGTAGGTGACCACGTAGGGCCCCACTTCATCCCAGGCAGAAAAGAGAGCGCAAGGAGTGGGACTAATTTTCCCTAGCGGGTGCTATATGCCTTATTTGCCTAGCCCACCGTAATACCTTGTCCTAGTCTTGCTCGAAGAGCCATGTGGGTCTACAGGGCAATCGTGGTGGACCATGCTTTTGTTGCAGGCACATAAAACATTTCCGATTGGAAACGAAAGCAAACCTAGTCCAAAAGACATCTCCCCTATAGACCTCTGTGGCTACACCTCAGCCCTGTTGTGGTATGCATCAGGATAACTTTTTAAAGGCATCTCGACAGATGCCACCAATGGAGGCTGAAAACGGGACATGAAGTGGGCCCAAGAGGCTTCTGAGATATTTCACGTTTCCCCCTCTCCAGCACACGAATAAAAACAAAAAAAACAAACAATCTTGAAATATTTTATAAAGTTCCAACATTTCTTTAAAATTGCTAATAAAATATTATATATATATATATATATATATATATATATATTATATATATATATATATTTTATATATAATACAAACCCATAGAATTACTATTAAAGTAGTGGTTGCGCGTTTCAGACAACCTAGTGCCTTTTGATTACAGCATGTTACCTGGATCAAAAAGGCACTAGGTTGTCCGAAACGCGCAAGCGCTCTTCCATAGTAATTCCATAGACTTTGTATACAAATTTTTAAGAGTTAAAATAAATTTAGCGATTTTAAAGAAGAGTTGTATCTTTATTTCAAGAAGTTTCTATGCCGATAGCCTGCAGCATCTGTGCACTTCTAAACACATTGAGCTGTGGCCTCCTAAGTGAGCTGGCAGGTTAAGCCTTAAATCTTCTAATTGTATTTTATAATAGAAAAAAAAAAAAATATATAAAAAAAATAATTTACAAACCTCCTTATTTCGGTGGCGGCGCGCTTCCTTTTTGCTGCTGGAAACAGGAGATTTGTTTGGATTTGGGAACATTCTGAATAGATCATTCTCCGCCGGCACGGCCAGGATATTGCCGGCTCGTTTAGGACTCGTTATAGGCTAAACGCTGTGCGACGTCTTCACAATGGACTGAACTCTACCTGCTGGGAGAAAATGACTCTGTGGCTCGCGCGTCTTTGTTCTGTGCTCACTGGCTGCTGCAGTTCTGTAGGGCAATACACACACTTGACAAAAGGTCATCGAATGGGCCAATTCCCTTCTTTTTCCTCCAGATTATTTGTCCACTTTTGCCAAGAGAACAGAAAATGTGAACCCCGGCTCAGCAAACCGCTCTGATCTACAATATGTGAACTTCTGCTCAATTACAATCAGCAAGAGACACGCATGAATGTCGCTGCATTACATCATGGGAGAGATGCAAGGTCTCATACACCTGGACACTGCCTTCACTAACCCACTGGCAATAGTGACGCCTCCATACAAACATAGCAATTATTCTACGGTAGGGAATAGGCAGTTATGCAATTTTCTAATATTTTACATGAAATGACAGTGTCCCAAAAATGGTTTTTGGGTATCAAACTATTCGCCAGATTACAATGAAATTTGAAATACACATATCTTGCTCTGGGGCTGCTCAACTTGGCAGGATGTGGGGGCTGGGGACACCCCTGGACCACCATTAACTCCTTAACGACCTCGCACCGTCTTTTGATGGCGGGCATTTCAGGTCGTTCGTCTGCAGCGACGTCTTTAAACGCCC
Source organism: Phyllomedusa bahiana (assembly GCA_025379985.1). Taxonomy (NCBI): domain Eukaryota; kingdom Metazoa; phylum Chordata; class Amphibia; order Anura; family Hylidae; genus Phyllomedusa; species Phyllomedusa bahiana. The sequence continues at coordinate 196,136 of JAODAL010001116.1, read as the reverse complement.
GGCGCCGCAGCTGCGCTGGGATCGGGGCTGTATTACACAGCCCTGATCCCAGAGCATTCCCTGCGAGCACCGGGGAGTGGGGGAAACCTCCGCAACCCGATGCTTTAACCCTTTGATTGTGGCAGTGCGTTACTGCAGCACAATCAAAGGGATCCCCTGCTCTGTCGGGTGATCGGAACACCCGGTGACCCGACAGAGCCTGGGAACGGCTGCACAGTCAGCCCTGGGGACCTAGAGTGGCCCCAGGACTGTCTGTGTATCCAGCCAGTGACCAGAACGCACTGTGTGCTGTCCTGATCACAGCCTGTGTCAAAGTGACAGAAATTATATATCATGTATTAGCATATATGAATATGCTAATACATTACTAAGTGTGGAAAAAAAAAGTAAAAATCAATAAAAAAAAAAAAAAAAATTTAATAAAAAAATAAATTGTGAAAAAATTACACACAAAAAAACCCTAAACTTATTAGGTATCCACACGACCGCAATAACCTGTAGAATTAATCTAACAAATTATTAAGTGTGAAATGTGAATGGTGTAAAAAAAAAAAAAAAAAAAAAATATTTTTTTTTTATTTATAACTGAACTTAAACCATTCCCCCATAAAGTACAACTTGTCTCGAATAAAAAAAGGCCTCATACAACTGCGTCATTGAAAAAATAAAAAAAAAAAGTTACAACTGTTGAAACGCAAGGAGGCAAAAACTAAAAAAAAAAAAAAAAAAAATGTTCTGGTCATTAACTACTTTTCAGGTGTTCAGCTTAAGGGGTTAATGACGACAGTGCTGACCCAAACCATCCATAACCCTCAGCCTCGGGGCTGGCTCATGGGCCACATGTTGTGCAGGCCTGCCTGACTCCATCACATGACAATGATGAACGTTTATCCCATTAGGTATTAAAGGGACACTGTCATCAGAAAGGAGTATTCCTGCTGAAACCAAAATTCCAGGAAAAAGTTATTTTTATAGAATTTGACAATTTTTTTTTCTATTTCAGCAGTCCTGTGCAATTAAAAATGACATAAAATGTTGTCCTTCTCTGTGAAAGAAAACTTTGGGATGGTAGAGCTGAATAATCGCACTTTACTTAATCTCTACATAGTCTTATTACAAATAGTAGATAAAGACCCGATTGTTCTATTGTTCTCTTCACAGGGATAGTAAAGATCATCATAGACCAGTAATACGTAAAAGGAAAATAGGCAAATATTTCTGCACTGGGAAGTTTTTCTTCACACTAAAAGGGGTTACACGGGAGCTTAATGATTTTATAGAACAATATAAAACAGCAGTAATATGAAAAAGTAAAGATTTTCTACTATCTTCATGTGTTTCTTTTCTATTGCCTCTTTATTCATCTATTATGAGATCCAATTTTTGCACTGAAACTTCCCATTTGTGGGAAGGTCAGTAGTTCGCCAGCATCTCTTTCCTACAAGTCCCACAATGCATTGCAGTTATAATCTAGGGCTTCACTGAATGCACCCTCTAATGCTCCTAGCACTGTAAAGCCCTGCCCTGTGTACCCTTACATCATTCTCAGACATGCACACCTCATGCCCCTGCATCTCTGCTCCAGTTCACTTTCTGGTTGCATGCAGCAGGCGGTGTTTAGTACTGTGCACCAGTCAGTTTGTAACATGGTTAAAAAAAAATAATAATAATTTTGTTAGGAATATATGCAATACATGTACAAATATATAATCTGGTTTATATATTTCTATGTATGTATAGTACATCCCCCCACAGCAGGTACACAGCCATCCCATCATTGTAACTTTGATTGCTGTGGAGAATGTAGCATCACTGGATTGCCTATCAAGCATCTTAGAAAAGTGGGAGAAGTCACATCCCCCCACAGCAATCAGTTTCTGATCATGGGAAATCCGTGTGCTTGCTGTAGGAGATGTGGCATCATCCCTGCACCCAGTGACATCAGGGCAGCGTCTCCTGACACTATACCCTGGTGCCATTACTATATAAAGAGCAGTAGGCAGACTTTTTTCTGACTGCTGGATAATCTCAGAGGTCCTAATGCACATTCAGCCAAATAATCAATGCAAGTCTAATTATCAGGTAAAAAGGTCTATATAGCAAAGTTATCAAAATGACATCTATCAGAAGAGGTAAATTCAGTGCACAATAAGGGCATGTCCCCACGGCACGGGATTTCCGCCAGTTTTTCCAACCGGTTGGTGGTTTTTCAGACCGTCTGAAAAAAATGGCTGAAAATGAGCACAATGGTGCTCTATGGAAAACCCGTGCAGCAGTCCCCACTGCACGGGCTTTCCATTGGGCGGTTTCTCCGCCCGCAAACCATTGTGAAAGCACATTCTTCCGTCCGGTTTTCGGGCATTTGTCCTGTGCAGTGGGAACGCACCCTAATGAAGGCATATAGACACTAGCAGTGTCACTATGTACACATAGTTATCAGAGTATGTGTCCACATTAATGTATAACACTCTCTCCCTCCAGCTCTTTATATATAAACAGAATTGCGGACAGGAATGTAATAGTGACTGATGTGCCATTAGAAGCAGCCAGATCATTCTCTGCTCAGGTCATGCCCACTACAGGGGAGTGTTTCTGAGCTGAGCCTGGCTTCAAAGCACATCCACTGAGTGGTGACAAAACGTTCACTGAGGTCATGTGATCAATCGATATCATATGATTTACAGGAGGTAGAGGAGTAAAGGGCTCGCTGCCTGGTTTTGCAACGCAGAACAGGAAAATAATTATATTATACTGTGTAATTGACACATTAAAAATTAAGTTATGAGTGTTAGAACAAATAAAAAGGGGAAAAAACCCTTAACCGGTAATGGCTGATAACATTTACACTTCTCTTGCCATAGTCGACAAGAAAGAAGGACTATCAAGCAATCCTTGCACTGCTGTGCCATCAGAGTTCACAGAGGGGGAAGGGAAAAAAAAATATATAAAAACCCAATAAAAAAAAAAAAAAAAAAATCCATATATAAATGGTCACATATTACTTGCATCCTTCAAATGCATTGTACTTATGCTGTTGATTAATATATTTTACCATGAATTTCACCATTGCTGGCCTTTAATGTGTAGAGAGCCTTATGGAGGGCAAACGGTCACTGGGATAAATGTTCATAATTTTCGTTTGAGGCTTACCTTGTTGATCCTCCAAGTCCCAATGTTGGCGGCCGAGCCACTTTTACTCTGGACTATGGTTTTCAAGTCAGAGAACCAATTATTGCTTTGTGCAAAGGGGAGGTTCTTCTATTCTTATACCAATACTTCTTGTGTTACTACCCTTTGTTGCACCTGCGTTTCGTCAATCCCTCTCTCAAAATTCGGTCACAACTTGGAATTTAGCCATGCTTGGATGCAAAAACAATGTTTAGAAAGGTGGGTGCCCGCCAATCTGGATCCACTGCGTCTTTCTTTCTGGACATATGCCTGCAGTTTCACAAGTGTTTTTGGCTAGTTCTGGGACACTGGCCCATTCAGGTAGTCCCATAGAAAAGCAAATAAAAAGAAAAAGTTCACCATGAGTTACTTCCAGCAAAGATAGCACATGTGCCACATGTCCCAAGTCAACTATCAGGCCATCTCCACAGGACTTTGGCCTCCACATTTGCCGGATTTAATACTCCCTGACTATTTTTCTTTGGTGCAAGTCAACCTGAACAAGCCATGAACACTTGCAGAACCTCAGAGCAATATCTAGCAAGAAGTAGATACAATGAATGTGGACATATTGCCGCCGACCTCCTTAAACATGGAGCTTTATAGTCAAGTATCCTCGGATGCAGGACATTTGACCTCATTGTGATTGTCAGCCTAAGTTATGTGTCGCTTTTTCAGGTGCAAAAGTGAGCAGGACACCTGGTGTAACAGAGAGAACACCCAATTCAGTATTGCCTAAGGACTTGTATGGTGTGGCAGCAAGTACACTCAGACCGCCATGCAAACCCGTCCTTACCACAGCTATGCTGATGGAGAAGCAGGGTATTCAAAGCCTCTACAATGATTGTATGGGTCCCAGTGAATTCTACGCCTTTAAAGAGGTGTTCCCCCACCAGGGCTGTGGCGTCAGAGTCGTGGAGTCGGTGCCTATTTTGCAGGAGTCGGAGTCGTCATAAAATGGACCGACTGACTCCCAAAATATATAAGTTGGTCCAGTTAGTTTGATGCAAAGAGTAAGAGGAATTGGGCCCGGCCGATGCTGCAGCTCCCCCCATATCTTCAGCCTCATCACATGGGGAGTGTAATTGATGACATGGAGCAGGCAAAGCTCTGCCCCAGAGGAAAAGATTTTGCTCCCATTGCAAAAAGATTTCAGCAAAATTTTTCACCTGTTTTCAAAAAAGTAGAAGAGTTCAAACATTCATCAAAACTGACTGTGGCTGAGACAATTCCTTTATACCCCTGACATTGTTAGAGATGTTGCCCCTGTGGACACCGCTTTGCCCCCAACCCAAGTTAGTATAAAGAGGCCGTTCTCTAGCCTGGAAATAACGAGATCAGATGTGAGGTCATGTATGCAGGATCTGATGGAGGCAGAACAAATTCAGAGACTCCACAAATGTTCCTGCAGCGTTTTGCAGGAGTCATACCCAATAAATATATTTTACACTGACAAGCAAAATGGTAACATTGTTTTGAACTTGTGACTTTCAGGCTCCATATCTCAACATCCACTACAGCTTTGTACATGAGACTCCCATCATTTTATATACAGTCATCTTACCTATCTTATACATAAATTTGACTTGCAAGTATTTAGCATCTGCTTAGTTCTGCAGATTCTTTCCTGTAACTGCATTGTTACTGTTTTGCTCCTAAAAATCAAAATGTTAATTTGTATTATCTTGTTAGTATTTGGGAAATCCACCTTTGGTTTTCAATACTGCCTGAATCCTTCTGGGCTCTGAATCAGATTCAAGCATATCTTGACCAAAATACAGCTTTTTCTTCAACTCTTCCCACAAGTGTTTAAAAGATCAAAACATTGTTACCCTTTTTCTTATGAGTTTCTTGTCTACCTAAATAGCTTGATTATTGTATCATAAGGTGATAAGCAGCCGGATGTTACCATTTTACTACAGTAAAGTTATCACGTAAACACGCGCCATGTATGAGGGAGTCAGGAGCTGGAAGTTTGCGAAATTTAGGAGTCGGGGCTTTGGCTTGCCGACCCCACAGCTCTGTCCCCCACCACAGACTTGGATGGCATATCATATCCAAAGCCCAACAGGTGCAGACGAGAATGGAGAGCTAGTTGTGCTTGAGCACAACCCTGCGCCCCCCCCCCCCTCTCCCCGCGCTGCAGCTGTATGCGCCGCAGTACATCGTGTTAACATCCCTTTATGATACAATCCTTAAGCTATTTCGGTAGAACATACAATGGCAACAATGTTTTGAATTTTCTGGTTCCATATCTTACCATCCACTACAGCCGGGGTGTCAAACTGCGGCCCTCCAGCTGTTGGGAAACTACAACTTCCATCATTCCCACTGTTATAGATTATACAAATGCATGATGGGAGTTGTAGTTTCCCAACGGGCGGAGGGCCGCAGTTTGACACCCCTGCGCTACAGCTTTGTAGAGGAGGCTACCATAATTTTATAGAAGATCATTTTACCTATCTGATACATAAATTTGACTTACAACTATTTAGCATTTGCTTAGTTCTACAAATTCTTGTCATGTAACTGCATTGTTACTGTTTTGCTCCTAAAAATCAAAATGTTAATTTTAATTATTTGGTAAATCCACCTTTAGTTTTTAATACTGCCTGAATCCTTGTGGACTCTAGAACAGATTCAAGCATGTGTCAACCAAATTTTGATCCTAGGTCTCTTCTACACATTCTCAATGTTGGTGCATACTTGACTTGGGTGCAAATACAGCTTTTACTACAACTCTATCCTCAAGTGTTTCATTGGGTTGATGTCTGGGGACTGTGAAGGCCAAAACAGCAACTCTACTTCCTTGTCATTTAATCATTTCTTTGCCAATCTTGACACATGCTTCGGGTCGTCGTCCTGCTGAAACACTCAGTCGTCCCTTTCACACCAATTGTACTGGAGTGCACGAAGTAGTAACTCATCTTGTCGGACACTCACATATAGCTCAGTATTGTGATCACCATTGATTCTGGTCAAGTATCCAATATCTTTGGCTGTAAAACAACCTTATATCCTCAGGCTTCTTCCAAACTTGAGAATTCATTCAATTTCTCGATCCATTAGCCTCCTTTTCCCTTAATTCTTCCAAATCGATTTGCACCCATGAGAGCCGGGTCTATTGACTTTCATCTCATTGCTCCAAATCACCCTTTTCCAATCTTCCACTGTTCATACTTGCTTGTAAACTCGAGCCAACGCTTCTTATGACGAGATTGAAGTCGAGACTTCTTTACTTTTTTTCGGGCCATCATTCCAGACCTGTGTAATGCATGTTGCTTGCATGGACTTCTGTGATCCCACTCTAAGGCTAGGTTCACACAGCTTAACTGCGGGGCGTAATTACGTCCCGCAGTTAAGCTGTGTGGCCGGGGGCCGGCACCTCGCCGGCCCATAGACTTGTATTACCAGCGGCGCGTATACGCCACTGGCATGTCCCTTATCTCCCCCCCTCAGCGGATTCGCCGAGCAGGGAGAGGAGACGTAATCCATAGTTCTCTATGAGAACTGTGGATTACCGTAGTTACTAGGACGTATTCAGCCCGTAATTTGCGCACTCCGGCGCGTAATTACGGACTGAAATACGTCCAGGATTAAGCCGTGTGAACATGGCCTTAGGGAGCCTACAAGCCTCCTCCACTGCAGCGTTTTTCATGCCAGAACCAATAGACCTTTCATTGAGTCGACTTGATGAAGGATATTTTGCCTGGACGTCCACCTCTTTTTGGGTGTATGGGTGGACAGACATTTCGTATTCCTCCAGCTGTCATGGCTTCACATGATGCAGTTTGGCAATTTTCTTGGCCCAGAGACTAAATATCGATGAGCTGGATGAGGCGGTTTCTCTTTTCTTAAATCTTTTTCATGGCTGCTCCTCAAACCAGCGACCTTTTTGCAACAACCCGATGCCTCCCACACACCCAGCCAGTATCTTATCTACTCTGCACTGAAGAGGGACAAAAATCCCGAAACAGCGTTGTCTGTAGATGAGAGATACTGGCTTGGCTAAAAAATCCTTTTTGCTTTCTCAAGACTCGGTGGGTCAAAAGCAAATTGAGGATTTGTTACAACCAACAGAGGGCGCTGTGGGCTTCTCAGCCCCTTTCCCATAATGCCTTGTAGTATGCAAGAAAAAGATTGTCCTACCACCCGGAGCAAAAACAATAACAATGCAGTTACATGAGAAGAATCTGCATAATTAAGCATATGCTACATAGTTGCAAGTCAAATTTAGCTATGAGATAGCCAAGATCATTTTCTATAAAATGATGGTAGTTTCACGTTCAAAGCTGTAACGGATGGCGAGATATGGCGCTTGAAAGTCAAAAGTTCAAAACATTGTTACCATTTTTCTTGTCAGTTTAAAATATATTTATTGGATACAACTTTAGAACAAAAATAAAAACAACTAAATTGTAAAATACGTAAAACACTGCAGTGAGAAAAAAAAAGCAGTTTTCAACAAAAACTTCCTAAATAACATCTGTGGAGTCTATGAATTCGTTCTGAGAAATAATATTGCCTCCATCAGATCCTGCATACATGACCTCACATCTGATCTCATTATTTCCAGGCTAGAGAACAGCCTCTCTACACTAACATGGGTTGGTGGGAAAGCTGTGAACACAGGGGCAACATCTCTAACAATTTCAGGGTATACAGGAATTGTCTCAGGAACAGTCAGTTCTGATGAATGGTTTAACTATTCTACTTGTTTAGAGAAAGTGAAACATTTTACTGAAATATGTTCAATCTGTTTGCTACGGGAGTGGAATCTTTTCCACTGCGGCAACGCTTTGGGTGCTCCAGGTCATCCAAATACTTTTCAAAATTAAACTGCTCATCTGATGAGGCTGAGGGTATGGGAGCACTGGAAAGACTCAATTCCTCTTGCTCTTATCACTGCATTGAACTGTAACAATTTATTTTGGGAGTCGATCCATTTTATAATGACTCCAATTCCAACAACTCTACCAGCCCTGAGTGTCATCTGCAGGTTGCAGCAGAGATACTGGAAGAGTCACAGAAAGGCAAAGAAGTGGCCATCGTTTAGCCACATAACCCACTGATGACCGCTTCATTGTAATCAGTGCTCTGCGGAACCGGATGATGAATGTCAACTCCAGGGACATTTAAGGGACGCGAGAGGCAACCAAGTGTCACGTCAGACCATTCGTAACAGTTTACATCAGCATGGTCTGCGTGATAGAAGACTGGCAAGGGTACCTGATCACACCACCGGGCACAGGTCTTGCATGGGCCAAGGAGTATCTACACTGGACAGTGCTCTTCAGTTATGAAAGTTGATTTACTCTGAGCAGAAATGATGGCCACCAACAATGCTAGAGATATCAAGGAGAGCACTATGCATCAGCTAGGACAGCTACCTTTGCTGGTCATATAGCACGCAGACCATGCGGATGTAAACGGTTACGAGTGGTATGATTTGACACCTGATTGCCTCTTATCTCCCTTAATCGTGCCTGGAGTTGTATGGCATTCATCATCCTGTTCCGCAGGGCATTGTTTACAATGAAGAGGTCTTCAATGTGCGATGTAGCCAAATGACGTCCACTTCTTTGCCTTTCTGTGACTCTTCCAGTCTCTCTCTTGCAATCTGTTGATGAGATTCTGACACATGTATGAACCTGTTTAGATCAGAAACTCACTCTTTCGCTCATAGGTTACTATGGGCAAAAAAAGGGAGTTTTAGACCTAAACAGGTTCATACGTGAGGCCCTATGAGCTCAATGGCCACTTCCATCTGCGATCCTGTTTGAAGCCTCACAATGGCGAGGTACTGTGGATCAATTGTAAGGTGTTGTCCTGGTCTCATGATGTCAAAATGTGAACAGCATGATGAGGAGGACAGTTTACATCCCAATTCAAATTGATGCCATAAATTTATTGGCGCTTCAAAAGATCAAAAGCCTGTTGTGAATTTTGCCATTAAGTTCCTTGTTAGAGATCAGCAAATTATGCAAATAGTACTGAAACACTGAACAGTTATAGATGTAAATTCTAAAGTTTAGAGATGGGGTCATTTAGTTCATTAACAAAAATTTCACAAAATGTTATATTCATCCTGAAATTTCAGCCAAAAGCCAAATATCCCTAACTTTTTGTGAGTTTAGTTCTATCGCTTAAGCCTACAAATGTCTGCTTCCGCTGTGTGAAGTTGCTGGGATAAGCTACAGTCAGTAATTTCATCCTTCTGTGCAACCAAGCATTGGAGTCTGGTACCAGCCTACCGGATTTTATGATTATACATGCCTAGGGGCAGAGTTTTACGCTTCAAAGTGACGTACAAATGGCATGTCACTGCAAATGGTGCTTTTTACAGTCTGCTAAATTAGATAATTTCCCCCCGAATCTGTGGGTGAAAAACACCGTAATTATGACACAATCCGCTTGAACTGGTTAATGTAACCAGGAAGCCGTACAGTAATCATTACTGCAGTAGCGTGCAATTTTTTCCCTTCCTAATTTAGCTTTTCAGGGTCAAAAAGGAATAAAAGAAAATGATCAGTTTACATAAAATCACTAATTGGGGCAGCTCCGAAATCTAAATTGAGACAAAACAGACTGAACGCAAAGCCCATTGTGCACAGCACGAAGTAACACGGGCCAGCCCTTCTTAGACGGAAGTCACACAAGCAGTGTTTGGTGTAGTTCTGCACCAAAGCCAGTAGATTTAAGAAAAAATAAATATATAAAAATGACCCGCATAGGTCTCTTTGCTGGACCTACTTTAGGTTTTTGCTCAAGACATGCATCGTAACTGTAGCAAAAACTGCATGTGCCACTCCAGCCATAAACGAGCACCGTTGTTTCAATGTGCTTAGCATACATAAGTCTTGGTAATTACTATGGGTGACATCTAAGAATTTGCCATTTTTTGTGCCGTATATATGTTCTATAGATGTATGAACAGGCGTACGGACAACTAGGCACACACTGCGCCCGACGACATTTTAATGTGCCAACGTTTGGTGCAAAACTACAGGGCTGTGGAGTCGGCAAGCCGAAGCCCCGACTCCGACTCCCGACTCCCTCATACACGGCGCATGTTTAAGTGATAATTTTACTGTAGTAAAGTGGTAACATCGGGCTTTTTATCACTTTATGATACAATAATCAAGCTATTTAGGTAGAACAGACACTGACAAGCAAAAGAGTAACGATGTTTTGATATTTTAAACACTTGTGGGTAGAGTTGAAGAAAAAGCTGTATTTGTATCCAAGTCCAGTCTGCACCAACATTGGGAATGTGTAGAAGAGACCTGGGATCAGATTTTAGTTAAGACATGCTTGAATCTGATTCAGAGCCCAGAAGGATTCAGGCAGTATTGAAAACCAAAAGGTGGATTTCCCAAATACTAACAAAATAATACAAATTAACATTTTGATTTTTAGGAGCAAAACAGTAACAATGCAGTTACAGGAAAGAATCTGCAGAACTAAGCAGATGCTAAATACTTGCAAGTCAAATTTATGTAGATAGGCAAGATGACTGTATCTAAAATTACAGGAGCCTCATGTACAAAGCTGTAGTGGATGGAGAGATATGGAGCCTGAAAGTCACAAAAGTTTAAAACATTGTTACCATTTTGCTTGTCAGTGTAAAATATATTTATTGGATATGACTTTAGAACACAAAAAAATGGTAAATATGCAAAACACTGCAGGAACATTTGCAGAGTCTCTGAATTTGTTCTGAGAAATAGTATTGCCTCTATCAGATCCTGCATAGATGACCTCACATCTGATCTCATTATTTCCAGGCTAGAGAATGGCCTCTCTACACTAACTTGGGGGCAAAGCGGTGACCACAGGGGCAACATCTCTAACAATGTCAGGGTATAAAGGAATTGCCTCAGCCACAGTCAGTTTTGATGAATGGTTGATCTCTGCTACTTCTTTGAAAACAAGTGAAAAATTTTGCTGAAATCTGTTTGTCATGGGAGCGGAATCTTTTCCCCTGGGGCAGCACTTTGCCTGCTCCATGTCATCAATTACACTCCTCATGTGATGAGGCTGAAGATATGGTCGGACCAAATTCCTCTTGCTCTTTGCACTGCATCAAACTAACTGGACCAACTAATTATATATTTTGGGAGTCGGTCCCTTTTATGACTCCTCCGACTCCTGCAAAATAGGCACCGAGTCCGACTCCACAGCCCTGCAAGTTATGCGCCAAAAATATTCAGCACATAATACTTTTCATACTGTCTTATTATACCCATAAATCTATTTGGAACTGGTGTGTCGGCGACAAGTTACAAAAGTGGCGCATGCAAATTCATAGATGTCGCCCTATGTTTGTAGGGCATTAATGGCCTATTCAGAGGCGTGTTTGATGGGGTCGCTCCGTCTGGAGGGCCAGATCATATAGGTTGAGCAACAAGGGAAGTAGCAGGGCTATCAAGCAGACCAGACACCTTAGCAGCCGATCAAAACAGGACCCTTAGGGTATGTTTACACGGCTTATTTTCACGCATAGTAACACGCGTATTTCGCCACGTATTGCGCTTAATATGTGGCGAAATGCACGGCGCATTTACGGTAATTCATAGCTCTTATAGCTATGGATTACGCGTCATCCCCCCACGCGTACAATACGATCGTATTGTATGTGCGGAGGGGGAGAATTGACATGTCAATTGTTAGCGGTGAATACGTGCCGCTAACAGTGCTGTCTATGGAGCCGGCACCCGGCCGCGCCGCCCGCCGCCGCCCCCCGCCCCCCTCCTGCTTTGGAATTACTCGCGTGTGGTTGCAAAACACCCGGCGCATTGTGTCGCATACTATGCATGCCGCAATAAGCCTGTGTGGACATACCCTTACAGCAGCAAAAAAAAAAAAGTTCAACTGGAAAAATGAAGTTTACATATGTGAAGTGAAAGTTATATATCTACTTACTTTATGGCAGTTTACACGGACATCAATTGCTTTTGTTTGGTGTCATGTGGGTAACGTTGTTAAATTTTTGCTATGTTGATTACTGAATGACATTTTAACAGATACTATTAAAAGTTGTTTTACAAGGGTGAATGCACACGGGACAGATCTCCTGCAATAAAATTCCACAAGTAAATCTTCAACAAAATTGTTCCGACTTATTCCATTCAATTTAATGGTGTTGTGAATGGCAGAAATCCTCCTACCATTTCATCTTCTCCAGTTTACTAGATTAGAGGAGGCTGTCACTATTATTTATAACGCGTAATTGCACGCGGATTTTGCTTAATATGCGGCAAATGTGCGGCGCAATTACGGTAATTCATAGCTCTTATAGAGCAGTGTGAGACTCCTGAGGACGCCGATCATGAGCATATGAGAAACGCGTTGCATGTAATTTAGTTTATTTTTCCCAGACTTTTTTTGGGTCGGACTTGTTTTATTTTTCCAACCATGTGGGAGTTTTTTATGGAATAAAGAGGTTGATTTTCAAATTATCTGATAGCGCTAGAGACCCTTTTTTCCTCCGTTATACTGTCCCTACTTGCTATATACAAGAGGGATTCCTTGAATATAACCCTATATATCACAGAGCTCCGCTTCTCTCCCCTAGCATATAACCCTATATATCCCAGAGCTCAGCTTCCCTCCCCTAGCATATAACCCTAGATATATCCCAGAGCTCAGCTTCTCTCCCCTATCATATAACCCTATATATCCCAGAGCTCAGCTCCTCTCCCCTATCATATAACCCTATATATCCCAGAGCTCAGCTCCTCTCCCGTATCATATATACCACAGAGCTCACCTTCTCTCCTCTATCATATATACCTATGTATCACAGAGCTCAGCTTCTTTCCCTCTATCACATCCTGCTCTCTGACAGAGGGGAGGGGGGGGGCATAAAACACCTGGCAGGTTCCCTTTAACTAGAGCCTGCAGCATTGGTCTGTGACCAGTCTCATTGCACCTCCTTCTCCTCTACCAGGTGAATACTTGTTCGCATGTGTCAATGTAGTCATACATTTGTAGGAGAAATGACAGAGGAGCAGTATAGTGCAGTTCTCAGTAGTGATTTTAGAATTGTTATTTCGTGAAGAAGAAAAAAAAAAGGCTTCAGTAAAGCAGTCGTGTCAGGAGGCTGACGGGTCCTCTTTAATATTCTTCTCAAAGTGACACTCGCAAAGCTCTCCTTGTTTGTTAAACATAATTAACTTTCAGGATGAAAATCCTTTAATCCTTGGGTATATTATAGTAAATGGAGCCGATGATGCCGCCTTCATGTTGTATTGCAGAGGAGCAGCATTGCTCATACGGGACATACATCCTATTTTATGGCAGCATTACTTCTCTTCATCGTAGATAATGTCTACACCGTTATTCCACCCAGACTCTGAAATAATGCATTGCTTAAAAATCCCATTACTATGGACACTTAGCAAGACTTTTAATGAAGGGGGTGGCCCAATCTTACACGTTGAAGGCCACTAGGCACCTGAGGACCAGTTACTGTGGAAGATTAGGAAAATGCTTTGCCGACTTCCTCTAGATGTACATAGTCCATACAAAGTGCAGTAAAGCTGGGAACGTGCTAGGGTGCAGTGTTACCCGTCATAGGTCAGCGTGGTTACCCGTCATAGGTCAGCGTGGTTACCTGTCATAGGTCAGCGTGGTTACCCGTCATAGGTCAGCGTGGTTACCCGTCATAGGTCAGCGTGGTTACCCGTCATAGGTCAGCGTGGTTACCTGTCATAGGTCAGCGTCTTTGCTGATATTTAAGATAAAGAAACAAGGCAAATACACAATCTACAAGTAATTTAAAGAACCCAATCTAATTCACTAATGTTGGGTGTATGTAATGTCAGGGCCGAGGACAACATACACAAATCCTGTCATATTGATAGGTATGGGTCCCACCTCTTGGACTCCACGACAAAAGTGTGCAGAAAGACCGGTAGGTTGTGCTTGCACACGACTCTCCATTCTGTTCTATGGGAGTTCCAAGTACAGCTAAACACCCCACTCTGTTGTACTTGCAATTCCCATAGAACAGTGCGGCACAGGTAATAAGCTGGTGTAATTTGTGCTAAAAATACTGGTTTGCATACTTTACACCATATTTATTATGGGTTTTAGACATGGGTTTTTAGGAAAGAAGTGAAACACCGAGTGCCAAAAAAATGCACCAAAATTTGAGCACAGTTAGTGGCACACAGTAATCCAACTAACTTAGACTAAACAGACACATGCGCCAGATTTAGCAACACTATGATCTAGGTTACATGGTATAAAGGTATGTTTACATTGCATATAGTAGCACGTACCTGGGCACACCGCTATATGCCTGCCGTTGAAAGTACGTGCTGGCCAAAGCGTACTTTGAACAGCGCTCTGGCCCCTACTCAGCCCCACCTTCCCTGGCACATAAGTGCCCGAAAGAAGCGACATGTCACTTCTTTTTATGGGCACGTACTGAGTGCTATGATTTTACCGTATTTGCAGGGCGTACTTCAGGCAATACACATCTATTGGTTTTTGTTATTACACACACACGTGAAACCAGAAGTTTCCATACACTATATAAAAAGACACATATGCACGTTTTTTCTCACTACCTGACTACCTGACATGAAATCAGAATTTTATACATATATTTCATAGTAGCAGAAATGCTTTTCCAAAAAATTCTTATGTCCTCTTTGACTGTTTTTTAGTGCCTGTAGAGTGCTGCTGATGTTGTATTGTGTTTGCATAGCTTTTGACTGCCACAACAGTGTGCACCTATACATTTATTTTTCAAAACAGATGTGCTGACCAGATTTTGTTTTAGGAGATCAGAATAAACCTTCCCCGTTTCAGGTCAATTAGGAACCAAAATTATTTATATTTACCAAATGCCAGAATAATGAGAGAGAATTGTTTAAAGCATTTTTATTGCTTTCTGCAAAGTCAAAAGTTTCCATACATGTCATTAGCATGTGGTAGCATTGCCCTTAAACTGTATGACTTGGGTCAAACGTTTGGAATATCCTTCCACAAGCTTCTCACAATAGTTGGTAGGAATTTTGGCCCATTCCTCCTGACAGAACTGGTGTAATTGAGCCATGTTTGTAGGTCACCTTGCTCGCACCTGCCTTTTCAGCTTTGCCCATACATTTTCCCCTCAGCACACAGGCAGCTATCCGCCCATAACTTCTATACAGCAGGGGGATTGCTGCCAGAGTTAACCCTGTGTGTGCCTGCCTAGAGAGGTCTAGGATTGCTAATCGCAGAACAGAGGGGCTGCAAGTCTTCCTATACCCTCTGCTTAGCGTACCTATCTCCACATCTCCAGCAACAACAAACAAACCCTCTCAGAACAGAGGCAGGGAAGCTGCAAAGTGTTACTCAGGATGTGTCCCTAGTACAGCACAGCATGAACTGTTCACAATCTGTATAGTATTATTAATAGTTACAGCTCCACGACATCATGATTATATGAACAAACAGGGTCACTGCTGTCACATCTATTGATCAGCCTAATCTCTGCTCAATCTGTGTAGAGAGCAGGAGGAAGCAGGCACACACAGGGTTAATCCAGGCAGCACGGACATAGAAGCCAGAGTCCTCCCTCCTCCTCCCTACACTACAGAAGCATTCTGTGCGGGAGGGGCTCTCTGCTCCGACCTGTAGTGAGTCATACAGACCTGACAGCCAGTAAGATAAGGATCAACAGGTCTGCTGCTATAGAAACTTGAGAAGCTGATGTAGTAATACTAACAGGGCTAGCTCAAAATCAGTAGGACATTTGTAATGAACATATATTGCAAAGCTGCTTGTTTTTTAAAGATCTTTTAATTAAAACCCAATCATTGTAGCGAGACAACCCCTTTAAGCTACTTTGTAACCAGTTTGGCAGTAGCTTCGGGTCATTGTCCATTTGGAGAACCCATTTTCGCCCAAGCTTTAACTTCCTGGCTGATGTCTTGAGATGTTGCTTCAGTATTGCCACATAATCTTCTTTCCTCATGATGCCATCTATTTTGTGACGTGCACAAGTCCTTCCTGCAGAAAAACAACCCCACAATATGATGCTGCGCCGCCGGCACCCCCCCCCCCCCCCCCCCCCCGTGTTCAACAGTTGGGATGGTGTTCTAAGGCTTCCAAGCTTCTCCTTTTTTCCTCCAAATGTAAGGATGGTCATTATGACCAAAGAGTTCAATTTTAGTTTCGTCAGACCACAGGATGTGTCTCCAGAAATGTAGGTCTTTCTTCCGGTTTGCACTTGCAAACATTAATATTGCTTTTATATGTTTCTTTTGGAGTAATGGCTTCTTCCTGGCAGAGTGGTCTTTCAGCCCATGTTGATACAGTACTCCTTTCACTGTGGATAATGACACAATCTTACCAACTTGCGGCAGCATTTTCCAAGGTCTTTTGCTTTTGTTCTTGGGTTGATATGCACATGTGTAACCAAAGCACGTTCATCTATGAGACACAGAACTCGTCTTGTTTGTACTTGTGTATAATTGTTTGTACAGATAAACGAGGCACTTTCAGGTATCTGGAAATTGTAACCAAGGATGATCCAGACTTGTGCAGGTCCACAATTCTCTTCCTTTTATATTTGCTAATTTTTTTGACTTTCCCATGACGTCACACACAGGAGCAGTGTGTTTCTGGTGTGCCTTAAAATACATCCACAGATGTGTCTCTAATTAAACTCCGATGTTGCCAATACATCAGAATCTTCTAAAGACATGACCTCATCATATGGGCTGTCCCAAATAATTTAAAGTCAGAGTAATCCTAGTGTATGTAAACCTTTGACTATGCAGAAAGTAATAAAAATGCTTTACAAAAACTTTCATTATTTGGGCATTTGGCAAATATAAATAATTTTGGTTCCTAATTGACCTAAAATGTGTAAGATTTATTCTGATTTCAGATGTGTCTTTTTATATAGTATAAGTAAACTTCTGGTTTCAACGGTGTGTGTAATATACAGCATATATCACTGTTAACTACAACATTTTCTTTTCAGAGCTCTATGGTTCCACCGTGGTACACGGCTGAAACATTGTGAATGAGGCCTCAATGTGATACGCCGTGCTTTGACATAGACAAGAGCCACATTATACTCTAAGCAGTGAGCGTGTGCCCCCACCGCACGATGACCGAGCAAACTAATATTTGTGAAGATCAGATGTCTCATGGAATATATTATATGCTGTGTAAGAATAACACTAGTCTGTGCTGACCTCAGATGACACCGACTCAAAGTAGGTGAGCAAGAAGTAGCGCTACAGAAGGTCAGACGTACAGCTATTATTTGCCGTCAAACCATAACGCTGTAGCTTCAGCCACCTGGTGCGCATAGCTCTGCTGCAGAGCTGCATTCATAGAGCTGCACCATATTTTCAATATGCTAAATAATCCCATTGAGCTACAGCACATTGCACTGATCTTGCAACAGTCAAATCTTCCCGGGATTTTTTTTTATTTTTATTTTTTTTGACAATGTGGAAAGATTTCTTCTCTCCAGAGAACAGATGACTAAAACCACATTCACAATTTTAGGTTTCGGTCAGGACTGATGCCCAGATCCTGAAAGAAGGCGCTGGCATTCTGCAGACAATGCATGTGAAGCCTTTTATACCCATACACTAGAATAAAGCAGCATCCTCAGCATGCGCATTACTGCAACAGACTCTGCACGGAAAAGCCACAGAATTACAGCTGTTAAGTCGTGCGTGGATCCGCTGGTCTATCCAGGCAGAAATCTGTATTTGGACATTGAATTTTCAGCGCCTAAGTCAGCGTCAAAACCTTGTTTGATCAAAAACGCCCCAATGCAGCACTTTTCAGACGAGGTTTTGATCAGGTTCTTTCCCTCATGGTTTCCACCGTTTGGCTGTCCAAAATGCTACGGCATTTTAACATTGCTGGACCGCCGTTTTTGTTGCAGAGTTGTGCAAGAAGCCGCGGTCGGTTTTCGGATTTTCCGTTGGCCCCACACATTGAACGTACGGGAATCCGACGTCAATCTAGTGGAGTATGCTGTATGTTTTAAAATACGCCCTAATTGGGCCGATTTTAAAACCGACCGGAAAAAAATCTGTACTGTGTAGACTACAGCACGGATTTTTCATAGCGGTCTACAAAGCACTGCCTACCGTCAGATTTTGGGCAGATTCTAAACAGGGCTGTGGAGTCGGAGTCGTGGAGTCCCAAAATATATAATAAGTTGATCCAGTTAGTTCGATGCAGTGCAAAGAGCAAGAGGAATTTGGTCCGGCCATTGCTACTGCTCCCATATCTTCAGCCTCATCACATGAGGAGTGTAATTGATGACATGGAGCAGGCAAAGCGCTGCCCCCAGGGGAGAAGATCCCGACCCCAGGGCAAACAGATTTCAGCAACATTTTTCACCTGCTTTCAAAGAAGTAGCAGAGATCAACCATTCATCAAAACTGACTGTGGCTGAGGCAATTCCTTTATACCCTGACATTGTTAGAGATGTTGCCCCTGTGGCCACCGCTTTGCCCCCTAGTTATTGTAGAGAGGCCGTTCTCTAGCCTGGAAATAATGAGATGTGAGGTCATCTATGCAGGATCTGATGGATGCAATACTATTTCTCAGAACAAATTCAGAGACTCCACAAAATGTTCCTGCAGTGTTTTGCATATTTACCATTTTTTGGTGTTCTAAAGTCATATCCAATAAATATATTGTACACTGACAAGCAAAATGGTAACAATGTTTTAAACTTTTGAGACTTTCGGGTTCCACATCTCAGCATCCACTACAGCTTTGTACATGAGGCTCCTGTAATTTTATATACAGTCATTTACCTATCTTATAGATAAATTTGACTTGCAAGTATTTAGCATCTGCTTAGTTCTCAGATTCTTTCCTGTAACTGCATTGTTACTGTTCTGCGCCTAAAAATCAAAATGTTAATTTGCATTATTTTGTTAGTATTTGGTAAATTCACCTTTTGGTTTTCAATACTGCCTGAATCCTTCTGGGCTCTGAATCAGATTCAAGCATGTCTTAACTAAAATCTGATCCCAGGTCTCTTCTACACATTCCCAATGTTGGTGCAGACTGGACTTGGATACAAATACAGTTTTTTCTTCAACTCTACCCACAAGTGTTCAAAACATTGTTACTCTTTTGCTTGTCAGTGTCTGTTCTACCTAAATAGCTTGATTATTGTATCATAAGGTGATAAACAGCCTAATGTTACCCTTTTACTACAGTAAAGTTATCACTTAAACATGCGCCATGTATGAGGGAGTCAGGAGTCGGGGCTTTGGCTTGCCGACTCCACAGCCCTGATTCTAAATACGGAATCCGCCGGCAATCCAACGAGAATACCGTGCTGTGTAAACAGCCTTTCAAACAAGGTTTTGATCAAGTTTTCGATACGATTTTCCAGAACTGTTCTCTTTCTGAAACACCCAGACAAATTAATAGCCTGGGCAAAAACAGCATTGAGGTTTTGAAGCTCTCCACTGATTCCTTTGGGGATTTTCAGCGTTGAAAATGCTTCAAGAATTGACATAACACTTCTTTTTCAGCGCCCAAAAAAGCAATGAAACCGCGTGGAAAGACCTTGACATGTGTGAACTACAACGCTGTTTTACATGGGTATCAATGAAAATGAACTGGGGGCGTTTAACCCCTTCACGACCTTAGACGTATGCATACGTCCAGGTCGTTTGGGGGTTCACGCATATTACAGCTGACATCCCGCAGCGTCGGCCCCGACCCGCGATCACTCCGGGGGAGGGAGGGGGGTTAACCCCTTAATTATCGCGACGATCGTGTCGCAATAAACAAGAGAGACGCAGGAGGAGATCGCACCTCCTGCGTCTCTGTCGGCGGCAGCAGCAGAGACGCAGGAGACTTCCGGGTTGTCTGTGACGTCACGATGCCCGGCCGTGCCCTGTGGGCATAACCCGGCATCGTGACTGACAGTTGTCATAGGAACCAGTCATAGCAACAAGCTGTGCTTTGATTCCTATTGAATGAGAGATCTAAAGATCTCTCATTCAAATCCCCTATGGGGAAAAGTAAAAAAAAAAGTGAGAAACATGGAAAACACAAACACGAAAAATAAAATAAAAATACGTACACCCCCCCTTTTCCCCTTACAAACGCAATCCCCCCCAAAAAAAAATAAAAATAGAAAGTACCCAATTTGGATCGCCGGTGCGTAAGCCCTGCCCATAAATCTTCTGTTAATTTACCCTACGGGAACCATAAAAAAAACAAAAAAAAAAAAAAAACAATCAAGAATTAAGATTTTTTTATCCCGCACACATAAAATAAATAAAAGTGAAAAAAACCCCTATAAACGCCAACGTTGTCCCAAATTAAAACATACTTCATCCCGCAAAAAAAAGTCCTAACACGTCTGAAAAAACGGAAAAATAAAAAAAAAATTATGGCTCTCAGAAGGAGTTTCAACAAAAAAAAAAACTTAAAATTGGGGTTTTCCCATAATCATATGCCCCACAGAGTAAAGCAATTTTACGGTTTAGGGCCAGGAGCGCTTTTAAAAAATAAACTAAAAAAACATACTACATTGCATATTTTCTTCACTCTCCTTTCCCAAAAAAACGGATTTAAAAATGATCAAAAAGTCTGTCCCCCAAAAAATGATACCAAAAAAAACGTCAATCACCCGCAAAAACAAGCCGCACAGCCCTACACGAAAAATAAAAAATTAGGGTCTCAGAATGGAAATGCAAAAATTGTTTTTTCCTGTTAAATAAAAGAGTTTATTGTAAAAACAGTAAAAAAAAAAAAAAAAAAAAAAAAAAAAAATAAAATTGGGTATTGCTGTAACCGTATGACCTCAAAAAAGTGCATGCTATCAACACACAGTGATGCTATAAACAAAAAAAAACACTACCAGGATTGCTGTATTTGTTAAAAACGCCCACAAAAACCTTTAAAAAAAAAGGAACAAAGTGTTATATGCACCCAAAAATGGTACCAATAAAAGCAAAATTTCACCCCCCGAAAAAAACAAGGCCCAACACAGAAAAAAATAAAAAAGGGGGTTGACTGTCGAAAGGACAACATAAAAACGCAATTTTTTTTAGACCTATTTCTTTGTTTTAAAAGAAATAAAACATAAAAAACATATAAAATTTTTTACCAGCAATTGTCCCCGGCCCCCAGAAAAGTTATCACATCATCACATCATTTACATCCAGCGAACGCGTAAAATTAGAGCCCAAAAAACAATGGTGGGACTGCGTTTCCCCCCCCCCCCCCCATTTTCAGGCCCATGCAAAAAAAAAAAACCAGGAACCCATGCACCCAAAAAAGCCCAAACCCCTTAGAGGAGATCCCTGGGGGGTTTTGAATTAAAATGGGGAAAATTCTGGAAGGTTTCACCTTTCGGGTATTTGGGGGGTTTTGAAAATGCGCAGGCCCCCCCAAAATCTGCGTTCCAAAACCCAAAATAGCGTTCCCTCCTGTAACCCTGCCATGCCCCCAAACACGTTTACACCCACATGGGGGTATTTCCGAACTTGGAAGAAATTGTTTAAAAAATTTTGGGGGTTTTTTTTTCCAGGAAATTTTCCCTTTAAATAGAAAAAATTTTTTGCTAAAATTGCAGATTGGAAAAAAAAAATGTTTTTTTAATTTTTACAGCCTAATGTTAAAAAAAAAAATTGGAACACCTGGGGTCGATAACTCACACACACCTTAAATATACCCCCAAAAGGGGGGTTGTTTCCAATAGGGGTCTTTTTTTTTGGGGTGTTATTTTAAGTTTTAGCACCTTAGGGGTCCTCAAACCTGAAATGGCCCTAAATAAATTTCATTGAAAAGGAACCCCAGATTCCCGTAGGTGCTCTTCCTATTCTGGGGGTTAGGTTGAGCCAAAAAATCACTAGGCCACATAGGGATATCCTAAAAACGGCAACCCGGGAAAATTTATTAAGTTGCATTACCTAGTACATTTTTTCCGTTTTCCAGTGAATAATGGATTAAAAATTGAAAAAACTCAAAAATAGGAAATTTTGAAATTTCCCTCCCTTTGCTTTAATTTCTGTGAAATACCTAAAGGGTTAAAAAACTTCTTAAACACTTTTGAAATACTTTAAGGGGTGTAAATTTTTTAGAAGGGGGCATTTATGGGGGTACTAACATACAGCCCTTTAAAACCACGTCAAACTGGGTGGTCCTAAAAAAAAAAGTAATTGCTAATTTTCTTGAAAAAGTGAGAAAATTTCACTAAATTTCTAAGCCCCTAACGATATAAAAAAAAAAAAAAGGACATTTTAAAATGATGCAACCTATAGTGGACATATGGTAGTCTGTTATAAACTATTTTTGGGAATATTTACGTCTTGTCGCAGAAATTTTTTAAACTTTCAAAAAACAGTTTTTCACATTTTTTATGAAATTTTGATATTTTTACAAAAAAAAAAAGGCTTTTATGGATAAAATTTTCTTACTAACTTAAAGCACAAAGTTCACGAGAAAAAAATTCAAAAAATTTTCTCACATTAAGTGACTCAGTCAGATTTCAAAAATAGGGCGTGTCGGAAGGCCAAAACAGGTGGTCCTTAAGGGTTAAAGGGCCTTTTGATGGGTTTTGGGCGGGAAATGCCCAGTACAGGCAAAATCAGCCGTGTGAACTTACCCTAATACTAGTATTCTAGTCAGTACAGGCTGCTCAGAATAAACCATTGTATAAGATAAGAAGGTGTTTAAAAGCATAAGGGCTTGTCCCCATGGCACAGGTTTCTGTCGGTTTTTACAGACGGTTTTCGGTTTTTGGACCGCCACCTTTTACATTTAAAAGAAAAACCAGCAGGGAGCCCCACATGCCGGCTTTTCCACACCCCTGGGGTTTCCTAAAAAATTTTGAACAAGTTTATTTCTTCCGCCCCGGTTTTGGGGGAACATAAACAAGTGGGTGCGAAGGGGGACGGCTTGAATCCACAAACAAAAGCCGCCCCCCTGCGTGCCAAAAAAACCCACATACCGGTCAGGATTTCCCGACTGGTATTTGCATGTAAACTCAGCCTAACAGTCCCTGAATAAGCCACATTACGGGGGTTGCTAGTAAACAAGTTTGCCAGAGTCTCCAGTCACCTTCATGTGATGTTTTCTGGGCTACTATGGGCCGTTCGGTTCTATAAGCAGCAGTCATTTCTGGTTAAAAGTCGTTATCCCGGATCCTTTGCTGTGCTTGGTCTAGCTTTCTTTCTCCCAACCTCATTCTCAGGTGCACAAAGCTTCCTGCCTGATATTGAAAGCCTTGGAAAACACGGACAAAAGAGGTGTGGCTTTAAAGACTGCTCTGAATAAAAGCCAACCCCCTTTGGATCACCTGATCTCCTGGGCTGTACACAGTGTGGTTTCCTGTGTGTGGAAGCAAACAACTACTGAGCATCCAGTCATCAGACAGCTGATGTAGAACTGCAGGAAGCCCTCAGAAAATGTAATGAAAGCATAACTTTAGGGGAAAAGTTTAGAAAATCTTTTTCCCCCCTGGTCTATCCCAATTAGGGGGCTTTTGCCATCGTTCGGCAGCATAGACAATTATCATTCGACAAAAAACTGTACCCGTTTTGCCCCAGCTAGGTGATTGATATTTTGCCCGCACATTTTTTTTTTTAAAAATTTAAAAGTTAAAAATGTTTCCAAAGGGGTTAAATTTAAGGACGGGGAGAAAATTGGAAAAAATTACCCTATTTTGACTTTTGGGAAAATTACGGGAAAAATCAATGTTTTCAGTTTTGTTTTCATGTTTTTAAATTTAATAAATTATATGTATTTTTGTCTTATCTGGATACATACGCATATATGTTTTGTTTTAAACTCCCCTAAATAAAATTTTTTTTTTAAAGAAAATGCTGCCAAAAACGGACCCCAGCAATGCTGCACCTGAAAAGTAATCTATGGCTGCCTAGAATAGCTCATGACCAGAGTATTGTCAGGAAGCCTAGAAAAAACGCCCTGTTAAGAAAAATTTACTGAAAAAACCCCCTTTTTAAATTAAAAGGGGTTGCCCTCACTAGAAAATAAAATTTTTAAATTTTTGGGCCCAAAAATCAAAGGGATGTACTTTTCCTTTGGGTTTACTTTTTAGGAAAAAGGGTGCAAGGGTTTTTAGAAAAAGGGGCGGGTTTACATTTGTTTAACCCAACGGTGTTTTTTTAAACTTGGTCAGGGAACATTTCTGTCCCCCGGGCCCAAAAATTTAAAAGGAAAAGGGCGGGCAAAAGAAAGCGGCGGGGTGTTTGTTTTGGCGGGCACGGAGGAAACCCAAGTGAGAGGACATGCAGGGGGTTTGTGAGAATTGTATCCCCCTTCACTGCCTCTCCCCATCCCTGTCTGCCAAAACCCCCTCCCCTGATTTCACTCCCCTTTTGCCCCGCATGTCGCTCCAAAAACACAAAAACCCCCCCTGCAAGTCCCTAACTCTTCTCCCCCCGTCCTTTTGCCAATACACACACCCCTTTCCCCCTCCTCTTAACTGCCTTTCCTTTAAATTTTGCACAACCTGGGCGGGACAAATGTTTCCCAGGGGGTCAAAAGAACAGCAAAAAGCATACTGAAGGAAAAACCCTTCAAAATTACCGTGTCAAAAAGCGACCCCGCATAATGAGAGAACAGGGGCCGAGTGGGGGGCTCCCCGCCTCCATACCCGGGCCCCTTTTGGTGATCATGGGAGCCGTTTGGTTGCCATGACTTTTGGAGGAAAAACAACCCCTGGGGGCTGTCCCCTGGGCCTACCGGGGCGGGCCCGGGCGTATAAAGTAAATTACAACGAAAGTATACAACTGGACAGAGATCAAACAACAACAAAGACTATTTCACCATTATAAACGGCTCAGCATGAAAAATACATAAAAATGAAAAGAAAAAAAGTGCACATATATTTGGCACTGCCACATGTGTAACAACCTGGGTAAAGACTCTGTATAGAGATTATAAAGGAAGGAAGCCCATCAGCCCTATGGCGGCCCATTTACTCAGCAGTATTTGAGACCCCTGACATACAGTGTCCTCCTCATCGTGCACATTTATAGCAGATCCAAAATCCCGACCGGTATTTGGTCTGTTTTTTTGCACACAGGGGACGGCTTTTGTCTATGGTTTGCAGATTCGCCCTTCCCCCCCCTTTGCACCCACATGTTCTGCCTAAAAACTAGGCGGAAGAATGAACGTTCTAAATTTTTTGGAACGTCGCCGTTGTAAAAAAACATCCGGCGGAAAATCTGTGCAGTGGGGACTATTGCACGGATTTTCTATGTAACTCAATGTAAAAGGTTGACAGTCGGTTTACAGACTGCTTTCAAATCCAAAAACAGTCTGTAAAACCGACTGAAAACCTGTGCTGTGGGAACAAGCCCTAAAGGAACCCTCAGCCTGGAGACGTTGGGCCAAGTGCATCAAAACTGCTCCAATAAAGTCCGTTTTCAAGGCTGAGTTTCTGCTTCGGATTTGGGTTGACCCAAACCAAATCAAACACAAATTTTGGCCAAATTTGTTAGAATATTCAACAAAAAAAAATGAGGTGCATTATTCAACACTAATGTGGGCAGGAGTCAAATCGGACACCTCGATGAAAAATACACAGTCTTGCCAGTCCGGCCAGCTGATTGGTATGCTACCAAATTCTGGAAAAATCTCGATTTGATTCTGATTGATTGCCAGGGTTAAAACACTTGTCCAAGTTAACGCCCAAAGTATCCCTTATTGGTTCCACCCCAACCTTCTGCTAGACCAACATGCAAAAATTAGACCCCATCTCAGAAGCCATGTTCCATCATTTGAGACCAGCAGTAGGGGGTGAAAGGGCTTGGTTTGTGTCCCTATTTTACAAAACTACAGTACTGCTAGATCTCTACAGGATTGGGGCGCTGTCATCTGCTGGTTGTAGCTCGTGTCGCAAGGCAACAGTCAACTTATTTGGGTAGGTGCATTGGCTGGAGATTGTCAGTCGTGGAATTCATTATAGCAAATCTGAAGAAGAATCTACACATGTTAATGCAGACTTGACCTCTGCGAGGTTGAAAGGTCTCAAATCCATGGTAAATATTTCAGTAGCAGAAATGCTGTGGATCCGAAAATCTGCGCCACAGGTTAATTTCCACAGCATGGGGAGATTTGCAAAAGGTCACCTACATCTACCGCACTGTGAAAATTGCCATTTTTAAAAAATGTCACGAGAAAACACAGAGTTTATAGAGGGCAGTAGTAAATTCTACACACAATGGTGCACATGTATTAAAGCAGAATTCTGACACAGTTGGCGCCAAAAAGAAAAAAAAAAAAAAAAGTACATGCTGTATATCACAATGTGTTGGAAACACAGAATGGACGTGGCCTTGATAAATGGGTGTGGGTAAATGGAAAGGGGTGTGGCTCGGTGCGCAATAAAATGTGCCAAAATTTGGGCGCAATTAGTGGCATAAAGTAAGCCACAAAGGGATAAAGTTAGAATACACAGGTGTAATATACATCAGGTTTATCAACACCATAGTCAATTTAAGACTGTTTAGTCTAACCTTACTCGGTCTAAGGGTATGTTCACATGGCGTAATTGCGGCGTGTACGCTTGGTGATTTGTGAGTTGCTGATCAGCACGTACACCCGAAGCCCGGGGGGGGGGGGGGTGTATGGCGCCCATTGACATGCATTACTCGTGGCGCATAATCGCCATGTCACTTATCTCCTCACGTATACACTACGATCGTATTTTACGCGCGGGGGGACGAGGAGTAATCCATAGGTCTCTATGAGAGCTATTGATTACCGCAATTGCGCGGCAAAATAAGCCGTGTGAACGAGGCCTAAGAGTGTCACAGTACTGATAAATGTGCCCCATTATGTCCAGTTTAAATTGCCTGCAAAAATCATTCGCACATTCCTATGTTTTTGAGGTTTTGTAACATCCACCATAGTGACCATAGACCTCCAGTCACATGGCAGTTTCAGGCCCGTATGCGGAGCTGTTGGGAACCGTAAAATCTTATCCCGACGGATACCACAGCGGGACCATAGACTTCTATAGGGCAAACCTGGTCCTAATTGAACGACCTTTGCCCTCTTTAGGGAATGTGACCATTTCAAAAATGGTGGTAGTGCACGCTTTTGTGTCTGATGCAGAAACTACACATTCCCTGCAGGTGGCAAAGGTAGTTCAATTAGGACCAAGTTTGCCCTATACATTAGAAGTCTATGGTCCTGCTGTGATATACATTGGAATACATTTTTTCAACACCCTGATGGATACCACGAAGAAAGGCTGAAGATACTATGTGCATAGGGCAATAGATGGGTGCTCTGCATGAAGGTCTGACATTTTAGGCCCCATTCACAACACATATCCGTCAGGATACGGTGAGAAATTAATCCCCACTGATACCACATAGATATAGAGGGCAAGCAGAGACCAATTTGGACTAAGTTCTCGTTATTTATCAAACATATATGCTTTCTGCATTGATCACAACTTCACATGAAACGCACAAAAACGCAACCTTGAGACGATTCCAGAAGCAGATACTTCGGGTACATTTACACCATGCAGATTTGTGGCAGAAGTTTCTGCAACTCAAAATCCATTCTATATAGCTAAACAGTAGGTGAACGTCTGCAAACTGCCATCGGTTGAGTTCAGACCGGTGCGTCCACACGGCACTGAAAATACCGGCTGGATTCTGATTAAAGAATCTGACCGGTATTTTATCGGCTTTTGACCATTTTGGAGGGGGGGGGAATGTGGTCTCTGCCCTTGGTTTGCGGATTCGTCCATCTCCCTAAACACTGACCAGTATATTTTCTGCCCTAAACCGGGCACAAGAATGTGCATGCGCCAAATTTTTGGGACGGTTTTCGGGGATGGTTCAAATCCGAAAACCGTCTGAAAAAGCCTTGCCGTGTGGATGTACCCTCGCAGAACTTTCTGCAACAAATCTGCTGCATGTGAACATAACCTTCCACGCTATCCCGATGGATACCACAAAGCGGGACACAAAACGTGATGAGTATTTTATTGTAGGATACATTATAGATAGTTAAGGGTATGCTCACAGGTGGCCGATTTTCTGCAGAAAGTTCAGATTGGGGTTTGCAGACATTCGTGGAGCTGCTGCAGAACAAACCAATTCACCTGGATAGAATGGATTTTCAGGCTCAGAAATTTCTGCAACAAATCTGCACAGTGAAAAATTACCAAGGGATCTGCTTGGTCTTCCCCCTAATTTTCACCCCCGGCCTCCATTGCCGAGATGGCACCTGATCCAATGGGATCCTATCACAGCGTATCATTAAGAGAAAATCTTTTGTGGACAAAATGTGCGTCAGAGGCTCTGAAGAGAACCTCCTGCGAGATGTGACACAGGACGAAGCGTCTCATTGTTAAATATTTGTGACACTTGCCTAGAATCACTTTGCCATGCAAAGTTACATGAGGACGGTTGGGTGAATACACCGGTCAGTAGTATTCTTCTACACGGTAGCATAGTGGCTGTTCAGAAGGGTGCACTGAACATTTTTAACAAATATTGCACGGTTTCAGTGGTTGAGAGCACAGGCTCTAGCTGGGGCACACACCTGGTATATATGAACTTTGCACACTTTCATCTATTATTTTATCTTGCACTCATTGGGGCACATTTATCAAGGCAGCTGCACCAGAACTCTAGCACAATTTGCACCAAAAATAATGAAGTACGAGCTTCACACCACACTTACCATGTGTTCCAGAGTAAGTCCAGTCAGACGGCATTGTGATATTGCTCCACCGTGGTTTTGGCGCAGAATTGCACAAAAGCCACGGTAAGTTTTCCGATTTGCCGTTGGCCCCGTACATTCAATGTACGGGCGAAAGAAAAACGGACAGATCTGGCGGAAATAAACATGCTGATTTTTCGACGGATTTTTAAAACCCGACAGAAAAATCCTGCTGTGTACGGGTCCCATGGCCCAAAGTTTTGGAATGTAAAATTTTTTTAATTTTTACAAAGCCCCTGCTTTCATCAGGTTTTTTATAATGGCAATTTTCATATACTTTCCCAGAATTTTGTTTAAAGGTGATCAGCTTAACAGCAATTAATTGCAAAGTCAATAGTTGCCTAAAAAAAGAACTTTTTCCCCCAAAACATTTCCACTTATTGCAGGCCTCCCTTTAAAAAGGGCACCCTAACTCGTTTCAGGATTGCCCATTAACACAGGTGGGGGTTGATGAGACGGGGCTGGAATCAATCTGTCATGATTAACCCCTAAGGACCCCGGCGTTTTTTTTTACCTGTTTTTTCTCTAAAGAAAAGTGCAGTAAAATTACTGCACAAAACTGGGCCCAACAGGGAAGAGATCCACTAAAAGATTGCACCCCAGTCAACAATCTACGCATCATCAAGGAATCAAGGAGGAAAGGGTTCCCTTGTTGCCAAAAGGCTCCAGGGCCCCGAAAAACCACAAGCGCCAGGACCGTTTCCTTAAGTGTTTCAGCTTCGGTTGGGCTACCCAGTGCAGAGCTTGCTCAGGAATGCAGCAGGCGGGGAGTGCACTGCATCATGGAGGGGAGACCTGGAGCAAGGCCTGGGGTTTAAGAGGGCAGCAAAGAAGCCACCCTCCGAAAAACATCAGGGACAGACTGATATTCTCCAAAGGTACAGGGGACGCGAGACTGGGGTAAAGTCTTTTCTCTGATGAATCCCTTTCCGAATGTTTTGGAACATCTGGAAAACAGCTTGTTCGGAGAAGACAAGGTGAGCGTACCCCAGTCTTGTCTCATGCCAACGAAAGCATCCAGAAACCCTTCATGTGGGGTTGCTTCTCACCAAGGGGAAACGGCTCTCTAACAGTCTTGCCAAAAACCATCCAAATAAAGAAAGGTACCAGAAGTCCTCCAAGAGCAACTTTTCCCAAACCCTCCCAAAGCAGTTTGTTATCAAAAATGCCTTTTCCAGCAGATGGGGCACCTTGCCTAAAGCAAAAGGTATAACTAAATGGCTCAGGGAAAAAAAACATAGGGATTTTGGGTCCTGGCCTGGAAACCCCCAGATCTTTAAACCATTGAGAATTGTGCAATCATCAAGAGAGGGTGGCAAACAAAAACCAACAAATGGACAAAAAACAACATTTTTGTGCAAGAATGGACGCTATCAGTCAGGGTTTGGGCCAGAAGTTGATTGGAGCATGCCAGGGAGATTGCAGAGGGTTTAAGAAAAAGGTCAACCTGAAAAATTGATTTTCTCATTAACTCATTTAACTGTCAATAAAAAGCTTTTGTTAATCATAATATGTTGCACTTGTATTTCTGTATGTGAAAAAACATTGACAAACCCACATAAAAACCAAGGGGCAACAGATCAGTGAAATAAAATTTGTGTCATTCTCAAAACTTTTGGCCATGACTGTAGACTACAGCACAGATTTTTTTATTGCTGTCTATGCAGCACAGGGTACCGTCGGATTTTTGGCAGATTCAAAATACTGAATCCGCCAGTAAAGTTATGCCATGTAGACATAGCCTTAGACAGGTTCCAGACACTTCTGCGCCTCGTCCAGCAAAATGGGCATGACCTCGATAACGGGGTGTGGCTGCACAATATTTGGGCACCAAGGGATAAAGAGGCCAACTTTAAAAATGAAAGAAATTAGATAGATGTTTAACCTGCCCAGATTTCAACACCATGAAAGAATGTGTCAAATTGTTGGGTTTTACAGGAGTTTTTCCACCGTATGAACATGGCTTTTTTGATGCTTCGGGGACCGACAGGACGGACCCAGGGCCATTAACAATTAGCAGGATTTATCACTGCCGGAAGAAACACCGCGGGTTCACTGAGAGATCGCCGCTGCGGGTTTTCCCCGCGCCGGGGGTCCTCTTGCGGAGCGACAAGAATTATGCATTCTTGGGCGCATCCGGAAAAGGAAACCCACCGGCGCGGGGCAAAAACACGCAATTTCCATGTGAAACCGCTGGGTTTTTCCTCTTGCCGGGGGGTGATAAAATCCTGAATTTTTAGATTCTCTCGGGCCCCCTGTCGGTCCCCCAGACCATCTAAAAAGGCAGTTCTACGGTGGCAAAATCCTGTGAAAAGCACTTAGACCAGGGTGAAAAATCGGCCCCC
Source organism: Phyllomedusa bahiana (assembly GCA_025379985.1). Taxonomy (NCBI): domain Eukaryota; kingdom Metazoa; phylum Chordata; class Amphibia; order Anura; family Hylidae; genus Phyllomedusa; species Phyllomedusa bahiana. The sequence continues at coordinate 164,895 of JAODAL010001116.1, read as the reverse complement.
GCTGTTGGAAACTACAACTCCCATGATGCCCACGGTTATAGATGAACAAAACTGTGGGAGTTGTAGTTTCCCAAAAGCTGGGGGGCCGCAGTTTGACACCTGTGACTTAGACTGTCTAGTCCCAATTTTTAAAAGTCTAAGGCTTGTCCCACGGCACTGTTTTTCAGCCCGGTTCTCGGTTTTGAAAACCAGCTGACAAACTTTTTTCACGGACCTTAAGGAAAATCCCGGGTTTTCCCCCCAGTTTTTTTGACGCCGTAGTCCAAAAAACTAGAAATGTTCATTCTTTCCAGGTTTTCGGACGGAATATGAACATGTCTATGTGAAGGGCTTTTCTCTGTTAACTGCAGAGAAAAGCCGTCCCCTGGCGGCCATGTGCACGGCACGAAAACAGGACAAATACCGGTCGGATAAACCGACTGGTTTTTGTCTTGTGCCGTGTAAACGGTCCCTACGGGTATGTTCACACAGCGTTTGTGAAATAAGTCCAGAAAACATGGCTGTACAGTACATCGTGTGTTTCGGGAGCTCGTGCTATTACACAGCAACCGATCAGACCTCAGCTCTCAGTCTTTAAGGGTAAATTCACACGGCTGATTTGGATGGTGACTTTTCAGTGTCCAAATCAGCATCAAAGCTTCGTCTGAAAAGCGTTTCAATGACGCACTGTACAGACGAGGTTTTGATCAGGTTTTCGACAAGGTTTCTTTTCTAGAACATCCATACAAATTAATAGCCAGGGCAAAAACCACGCAAAACCGCATCTAAACGCAGAGAATTTGAATCTTTCCATTGGTTCATTTGGGGATTTTCAGTGTTGAAAACGCTTCAAGAATTGACGACACTTCTTTTTCAGCGCCCAAAACAGCTAGAAAAATGTTGTGGTGTGTGAACTACAACGTTGCAATTAAAGAAAATTGGGGGAATTTCAGAGGCTTTTTTGATGCGGTTTTGTGCGAGGAAACGCTCTGAAAACAGCATCAGAATCAGCCGTGTGAATATAGCCCAATACTGCACCCAAAAATGAAAGCTGAGCTCTGATTGGTTGCTATGGTGAGTTTTCATCAATGAGGCCTCAGGCAAGACTGTAAAGCCCATAGTAACCAATCAGAACACAGATTTCAGTTTGTCAGAGAAGCATAAAAACTGAAAGCGGATCACCGATTGGTTGCTACAAAGATAGTCTGACTGTTGATATAGACGGCCCATTGTGCAGTGTATGGCCACCTTGTATCGCAGGAAGAGGTCTCATCTGTTGTACATTCTGGCTGTCTATTGGGTCATGGGTGCAGACAGGACATGAGATGGGCACCACCACCGCACAATAACTACGGATAGGGTCCAACCATGTGACAGCTGCACGCCGGGCTATCCTTCCCCTCAAACAGGATCTCCAGGAGAAGATCTGAATGGAGACTTCAACACAGATGTGTAAAAAAAAGCTGTGACGAGAAGAGCTGGTTGCCCAATTGTCATGTGGATGACTAAAGAGAATCACACGGCAAGTATTAGCACATCCTCTGCTGCGCTCTGTAATCCAGCCAGAGGCTTCATTCACAGCTACAGCCCAAACAGCCCAGACCTTCCACGGGGCCTGACACAAGGGCCCGGTGCGTCCTTCACCTCCTCCCCGGGCCACGAGGGCCCCGAGCCTCCTTCACCTCCTCCCCGGGCCACGAGGGCCCCGAGCCTCCTTCACCTCCTCCCCGGGCCCCGAGGGCCCCGAGCTTCCTTCACCTCCTCCCCGGCCCCGAGGGCCCCGAGCCTCCTTTCACCTCCTCCCCCAGGGCCCGAGGGCCCCGAGCCTTCTTCCCTCCTCCCCAGGGACCCCCCCAAAGGGCCCCGAGCCTCCTTCACCTCCTCCCCAGGACCCGACACAAGGCCCCCGAGCCTCCTTCACCTCCTCCCCAGGACCCGACACAAGGCCCCCGAGCTTCCTTCACCTCCTCCCCGGGCCACGAGGGCCCCCGAGCTTCCTTCACCTCCTCCCCGGGCCACGAGGGCCCCCGAGCTTCCTTCACCTCCTCCCCGGGCCACGAGGGCCCCCGAGCTTCCTTCACCTCCTCCCCGGGCCACGAGGGCCCCCGAGCTTCCTTCACCTCCTCCCCGGGCCACGAGGGCCCCCGATTCCCTTTCCCCTCCCCCCCGGGCCCCACGGGGGCCCCCGACCCCCCCTTCACCCCCTCCCGGGCCACGGGGCCCCCCCGAGCTTCCTTCACCCCCTCCCCGGGGCCCAGGGCCCCCGAGCTTCCTTACCTCCTCCCCGGGGCCCGGGGCCCCGACTTCCCTTTTCCCCTCCCCCCCGGGCCACGAGGGCCCCGGCTTCCTTACCCCCCCCGGGCCCAAGGGGCCCCCAGCTTCCTTCACCTCCTCCCCGGCCGGGGGCCCCGAGCTTCCTTCCCCTCCCCCCGGGCCACGAGGGCCCCCGAGTTTCCCCTTCCCCTCCCCCCCCCGGGCCAGAGGGCCCCCGAGTTTCCTTCCCTCCTCCCCCGGGCCCCGGGGCCCCGGTTTCCTTCCCTCCTCCCGGGCCACGGGGGCCCCCGGTCCTTCACCCCCCCCCGGGCCACGGGGGCCCCCCGAGTTTCCCTTAAACCCTTCCCCGGGCCACGAGGCCCCCGGCTTCTTCACCCCCCTCCCCGGGCCCGAGGGCCCCCGAGCTTCCTTCACCCCCCCCGGGCCCACGGGGCCCCCCGGCTTCCTTCCCCCTCCTCCCCGGGCCCCGAGGGCCCCAGATTCCTTCACCTCCTCCCGGGCCACGAGGGCCCCCGGTTTCCCTTCCCCCCTCCCGGGAAAACGGGGGCCCCCCGAGCTTTTTCACCCCCTCCCCCGGGCCACGGGGGCCCCCCGAGTTTCCTTTCACCCCCCCCGGGCCCGGGGGCCCCCGAGCTTCTTCACTCCCCCCCGGGCCACGGGGGGCCCCCGAGCTTCCTTACCCCCCCCCGGGGAACAGGGCCCCCGGTTTCCCTTTCCCTCCTCCCCGGGCCCCGAGGGCCCCCGAGCTTCCTACACCCCCGCCCCGGGCCACGAGGGCCCCCGCGCGTCCTTCACCTCCTCCCCGGGCCACGAGGGCCCCCGGCTTCCTTCCCTCCCCCCGGGCCACGGGGCCCCCAGTTCCCTTCACCCCCCTCCCGGCCACGGGGCCCCCGAGTTTCCCTTCACCTCCTCCCGGGCCACGAGGGCCCCCGAGCTTCCTTCACCTCCTCCCCGGGCCCCGGGGGCCCCCCGAGTTTCCTTCCCCTCCCCCCGGGCCCACAGGGCCCCCGACTTCCTTCCCCCCTCCCGGGCCACGGGGGCCCCGAGCTTCCTTCCCCTCCCCCCCGGGGCCACGGGGGCCCCCAGCTTCCTTTCCCCCTCCCCCGGGGCCCGGGGCCCCCGGGGCTTCCTTCACCTCCCCCCGGGGGCCACGAGGGCCCCCGAGCTTCCTTCACCCCCCCCGGGCCACGGGGCCCCCCCGAGCTTCCCTTCACCCTCCCCGGGCCACGAGGGCCCCGAGCTTCCTTCACCCCCTCCCGGGCCCACGGGGGCCCCCCAGTTTTCCTTACCTCCTCCCCGGGCCACGGGGGGCCCCCGAGCTTCTTCACCTCCCCCCCGGGCCACGAGGGCCCCGAGTTCCTTCACCCCTCCCCCGGGCCACAGGGCCCCCGAGCTTCCTTCACCCCCTCCCGGGACGAGGGCCCCCGGCTTCCTTACCTCCTCCGGGCCCGGGGCCCCCGACTTCCTTCCCCTCCCCCCCCGGGCCACGGGGCCCCCCCGGTTTCCCTTCCCTCCTCCCCGGGCCACGGGGGGCCCCCGACTTCCCTTCCCTCCCCCCCGGGGCCCGAGGGCCCCCGAGTTCCTTCACCGCCTCCCCGGGCCACGTGGGCCCCCAGTTTTCCCTTAAACCTCCCCGGGCACGGGGCCCCCGAGTTTCCTTCACCTCCTCCCGGGCCAGGGGCCCCCCCACTTCCCTTCCCCTCCCCCCCGGCCCGAGGGCCCCCGACTTCCTTACCTCCCCCGGGCCAGGGGGCCCCCCCGAGCTTCTTCACCTTCCCCCGGGCCACGAGGGCCCCCCCCCCTTCACCCCCCGGGCCACGAGGGCCCCGCCTCCTTCCCCCTCCTCCCCGGGCCACGAGGGCCCCCCCCCTCCTTCCCCTCCCCCCCCGGGCCCGAGGGGCCCCCTCCTTCACCTCCCCCCCCGGGCCCACGGGGGCCCCCAGCCTCCTTCCCCTCCTCCCCGGGCACGGGGGCCCCCCACTCCTTCACCTCCTCCCGGGCCACGGGGGCCCCCCCAGCCCCCTTACCCCCCCCCGGGCCACGGGGGCCCCCCCGCCTCCTTCACCTCTCCCCGGGGCCCCGAGCTTCCTTCACCTCCTCCCTGTGGTTGTCTCCTAAGCACCCACAACCCTTTGAGGTTTAAGCATAATTACAAATCACCGGATTAATGAATATTCATGAGAATCTTTGTTGCCAATAACAACCAATCACAGCGCAGCTTTCATTCTCCCACAGCCAAATACAAAACAAAAGCTGCGCTGTGATTGGTTGCTATGGGCAACAAAGATGGCTTCTCATCTAGCCCACATCATGCCTCTCCCCAGCAGGCGGTGAGTGGTGTCCAGACCCCTCCAGACACTGAGGTAGTGTCATCTTGTGTCATCTCCTGTCCCGGACAAGCGTCACTACACACAGGGCATCATTAGCTGATAGATTCGCTCATGGCTACAGTCATCATCCTCAAAAACTACAACTCCCAGTACAACCACCATATGCTCTAACGAGAAGCATGCTGGGGCTTGTAGTTCCATGGCAGCTGTCCCCGCTCTCAGCCTCCCGTCCCCCGCCGTGCTCTCACCGGTCCTCGCTGGGTGCTGACACTGGTGGCCATGGCTCTCGGGCGGCTCCTGTCTCCCCTCCGCTCTTCTCTCTCGGACACTTCCTGTTATGCCTGCGCCGTCTGACACACGGTCACATGACCCAGAGCGGTGCGCAGGCGCAGAAGGGGAGCGGCAGGTACTGGCTTGTGAGCGGCTCCGGAGCTCTCTATCCGGCGCACAGTGCATGAGACAGCCGCCCCTCTCTACACAGTGTCTATACTCCATGAGCTCGGGCTGATGACGGAGCACAGAAGTCGTGTCATCATCTTGTCACCACAGGAAAGTTTCACAAGTTCTAGCCCCGGCTGCCTGTGGAGGTGCAGGACAGGTGTCAGGCCCTGCTGCTCACACAGGCTGGGGCCCCCCCGCGTTTTTTACTGCTTCGCATAAGGGCTTGTTCACACGGCGTTTTTGGACGAGGTTTTGAACGAGGTTTTCGGAGCGTTTCCTCGCTCAAAACCTCATCCAAACCACATCACAACCTCGCCTGAAACACGCTTCTTAGGCCTCGTTCACACGACGGATTTGGCCGCGGTTATGGCTTCCAGTTTCCGCGGCCAAATCGCGCCCAGTTTATTAACATGGTTTCCTATGGGAAACCGCGTTAATATTCACACGCCGCGGGTTTGGGTTTGGTGCTGCCGCGGGTGGTGCGCGGCTGGGATGCGGCTAGCGCCGCGGCTTGCCCCCTGCTCTTAATTTGCATGGGGGCAAGTCCTCGGCGCAAGCCGCGCCCCAAACCACGCCCCTCCCGTGGTGAGGCCACGTCCACTGCGCGCCGCAAACCCGCGTCGGGAGATGCGAGTTTGCGGCGCGGCCCGACGAGGATTTGACTGCGGCGAAACCTGTGGCCAAATCCGTCGTGTGAACGAGGCCTTAAGGGTTTTGACGAGGCTTTCACCCATACAAATGAATAGCCAGGACAGAAAACGGTCCAAAACCGCGCGTTAACGCGTTTCAAGAATTGACATGACACTTTTTCATTGCTTCTATGTACAACGAGGTTTTACATAGGAATCAATGAAATGAACTGGGGGCGTTTTGGGCGAGGAAATGCTCCCAAAAACGCCGTGTGAACATGCCCTAAAAATTACTACAAAAAACGCGTTAGAAAGGTCCCAGTGAATGAAACCTGCAAAGGCGCGTTTCACGCATTACAGAAAACAGCTGCAGAATCATTACCAGCGAGTATGAGGCCAAAGGAGGCATCAAATACAGTCAAGTTTACCGCACTGAAAAAACGCATGAAGACAAGCATCTAAAAATGAACACAAAAAACGGGTCAGAAAGGTCCCAGTGAATGAAACCTGCAAAGGCGCATTTCACGTGTAGTTTGATACGTTACACGCTCTATAGAAACCGGCTGCAGGATCATTACCAGCAAGTATCAAGCCAAAGAATACATTAAAGGGGTTGTCTCACTACAAGGATTGCTGCTTTTTATGTTAAAGATCTTGCAAAAACGAATCACTTTGCAATATGTGTCCATTAACAGTGTCCTACCTATTCCTAGATATCCCCTTTTGTATGGGCTCCATCAGCTCCTCAGGTCGCTATAGCCACAGACCTGTTTGAACTATTCTGATAGGAAGCCAGCAGTGGTCGCTATAGCTACAGACCTGTTTGATCCCTCACGATAGGCTGCCAACTCTGGTTGCTATAGCTACAGACTTGTTTGACCCCTCATGATAGGCTGCCAGCACTGGTTGCTATAGCTACAGACTTGTTTACCCTCATGATAGGCTGCCAGCACTGGTTGCTATAGCTACAGACCTGTTCAATCTCATGATAGGCTGCCAGCATAGGTTGCTATAGCTACAGACTTGTTTGATCCCTCATGATAGGCTGCTAGCACTGGTTGCTATAGCTACAGACCTGTTGAATCTCTCATGATAGGCTGCCAGCACTGGTCGTTATAGCTACAGACTTGTTTGATCCCTTATGATAGGCTGCCAGCACTGGTTGCTATAGCTACAGTCCTGTTCAATCTCTCATGATAGGCTGCCAGCACTGGTCGCTAAAAGCAACAGACTTTTTCATCCCTCATTTATAGGCTGCCAGCACTGTTGCTATAGCTACAGACCTGTTCAATCTCTCATGATAGGCTGCCAGCACTGGTCGCTATAGCTACAGACTTGTTTGATCCCTCATGATAGTCTGCCAGCACTGGTTGCTATAGCTACAGACCTGGCTTGTACTGCAGTTGAATCCCGCCCCTGAATTCAAAATGAAACCAAGAATACAGGACTGAGGTAAGATGAATCAATGTAGTGAGAGAACCCCTTTGAATTCAGTCAAGTTCTCTGTACTGGAAAAGCACATGAAGACAAGCGTCAAAAACGCGTTATAGCAACAACAAAAGACAAAGAATGAAGGAAGTGCACATACAAATCCATAACAACCTGCACGTTTCACCTGTGGGATAGATTGTGCCACGTGAAGAGTCCTGCAGTTTAGAAAACTTTTCTTCATCTTCCCTATGATGAAGGGGCCTCTGTTCAGATCCTCATGTCAGTATAAGGCCGGGTTCACACAGTGCATAGCGGCGTACTGTGCACAGGGCTATGTGCCTCCTGTAATCAAGAATGTTAACTTCCCACATCCCAAATCCACATGTAATCTGAGGTGGGGCCCACTTAGGTATATAGTCGATAGGTGAGGCCCACATAGGTAGGAACTTACACTATAGGTGGGCCGTAAATAGGCTATAGGGGGCCTCATATAGGTAGGCAGGCTTTAGGTAGGTTATAGAGGGCCCCATATAGGTAGGCAGGCTTTAGGTAGGTTATAGGGGCCGCATATAGGTATGCATGCTTTAAGTAGGTTATAGGGTGCTCCATATAAGTAGGCAGCCTTAGGGATGGTTTATATGGGGCCACATATAAGTAGGCAGCCTTAGGGTAAGTTATAGGGAGCCCATATAGGTAGGCAGGCTTAGGGGTAGGTTATAGAGGGTCCCATACAGGTAGGCAGCCTTAGGGTTAGGCTATAGGTACCCATATTTAGGGGTAGGCTATAGGGGTTCCATATAGGTAGGCAGGCTTAGGGTTAGGCTATAGGTACCCATATTTAGGGGTAGGCTATAGGGGTTCCATATAGGTAGGCAGGCTTAGGCCAGTGATGGCGAACCTTTTTGAGACCGAGTGCCCAAACTGCGACCGAATAGAACTTTAGTTACCGCAAAGTGCTGCTGACGTCGGCATGAGGCAGGGAGGTGACGTCTGCACAACAATTAATACGAGGGATGTGACGGCCGCTTAGCCCATCCCTCTGCCATATTTCCACTACACAGTGACCGTATAGTGGTAGATAGCAGTGTACAGAGGTGCTCAGCAGACAGCTGACTGAATAATACCACAACACTATAACCACATCTCACCACCACATAGTGACTGAATAATACCGCCACGTATCACCACCACAAAGTGACTGAATAATATCTCCACACCATTACTGAATACAGGAAACCCCCTCGGACAGTATACAGCTCCCCCTCAGGCAGTATATAGATAGATCCCCACAGGCAGTATACAGGTCCCCCTCAGGCAGTATATAGATAGATCCCCACACTCAGTATACTTGTCCCCCTACGTCAGTATACAGCTCCCCCTCAGGCACTATATAGATAGATCCCCACAGGCAGTATACAGGTCCCCCTCAGGCAGTATATAGATAGATCCCCACACACAGTATACAGGTCCCCCTAAAGAAGTATACAGCTCCCCCTCAGGCACTATATAGGTAGATCCCCACAGGCAGTATACAGCTCCCCCTCAGGCAGTATATAGATAGCTCCCCATTAGCAGTATACAGGTCCACCACAGGCAGTATACAGCTCCCCCACAGGCAGTATACAGCTCCCCCACAGGCAGTATACAGGTCCCCACAGGCAGTATACAGGTCCCCACAGGCAGTATACAGCTCCCCCACAGGCAGTATTTCTATTGAGGTCCCCACAGGCAGTATACAGGTCCCCACAGGCAGTAAAAAGGTCCCCACTGGCAGTATACAGCTCCCCACAGGCAGTATACAGCTCCCCACAGGCAGAATGCAGGACCCCCTCAGACAGTATACAGCTCCCCCTCAGGCAGTATATAGATAGCTCCCCAGTCGCAGTATACAGGTCCCCCACAGGCAGTATACAGGTCCACCACAGGCAGTATACAGCTCCCCCACAGGCAGTATATAGGTCCCCACAGGCAGTATACAGCTCCCCCACAGGCAGTATACAGCTCCCCCACAGGCAGTATACAGGTCCCCCACAGGCAGTATATAGGTCCCCACAGGCAGTATACAGCCCCCCCACAGGCAGTATAAAGGTCCCCACAGGCAGTAATCAGGTCCCCACAGGCAGTATACAGCTCCCCACAGGCAGTATATAGATCCCCACAGGCAGCATACAGGTCCCCACAGGCAGTATATAGCTCCCCACAGGCATTAGACAGCTCCCCACAGGCGGTATATAGCGCCCACAGGCAGTATACAGGTCCCCACAGGCAGTACACAGGTCCCCTCAAGCAATATATAGGTCCCCACAGGCAATATACAGATCCCCACAGGCAGTATGTAGATCCCCACAGGCAGTATACAGGTCCCCACAGGCAGTATACAGCTCCTCCACAGGCAGCATATAGGTCCCCACAGGCAGTATATAGATTCCATCAGTAAAAATAATAACATTAATCCTCACCTTCTTTCCCAGCGCGTTCCTCATCGCGCCACCAGTGCTGGGACACTCCTCCGGCAGCTCCTCAGCCGCACAGCCTATGACGGCTGATGTAATTACATTGCGTCGCTACCCAGCTGAGCACACGAGGCTGCCGTGGACCCTCAGCGCTGACGGTCTGCGGCAGGCCCCGCTATACTAGACCTGGGGCCTGCTGGAGACCCCAGATCCAGCACTGTGACCCGGACGCTGAGCCTTCCCAGGGCGGCGTCCGGGTCACAGTGCAGGAAGCCAGCGAGTGGCCAGCCTGGCATGCGTGCCCGCAGAGATGGCCACTCGTGCCATAGGTTCACCAAAACTGGGGTAGGCTATAGGGGCCCCAGATAAGTAGGCAGGCTTAGGGTAGGGACCATTAGTATTAAAAAAATAAGAAAGAGCTTACTTCTCTCCAGGTTCCCTCATCGTGGTAAGGGCCTGGCTAGACTCTGAGTCTGGTGCGGGCAGTACGATGATATGATGTCATCGCGCCGCCCCACTTCAGCACTGTGGGCCAGCCCCTGGTAGGCTTAAGGCTTAATGCCTTAGACTTACCTGGCAGAGTGGAGCGCCGGCGGTGGTCTACTTTGCTGAGACCAGGCAGTTCTGACTCTGAATGCTCAGGACAGAGGGCCCAAGCTTCAGAAGCAAGATGATGCTCCATGCCCGCCGGCAGTTAAACGTAGTTACGTTCATTGCCACCCGGGCCCAGGGGCAGAACTACCGGGGTTACGGAGGTAGTGGCAGCTGCTACGTCTGCTACCCCAGTAGTTATGCCCCTGATAGGATTATATGATAGAGGAGAGAAGCTGGGCTCTGTCATATATAGGGTTATATGATAGAGGAGAGAAGCTGAGCTCTGTCATATATAGGGATATATGATAGAGGAGAGAAGCCGAGCTCTGGGATATATAGGGTTATATGATAGAGTAGAGAAGCTGGGCTCTGTATTATATAGGGTTATATGATAGAGTAGAGAAGCTGGGCTCTGTGATATATAGGGTTATATGATAGAGGAGAGGAGCTGGGCTCTGTGATATATAGGGTTATATGATAGAGGGAGAGAAGCTGAGCTCTGTGATATATAGGGTTATATGATAGAGGGAGAGAAGCTGAGCTCTGTGAAATATAGGGTTATATGAAAGAGGGAGAGAAACTGAGCTCTGTTATATATGGGGCTATATAATAGAGGAGAGGAGCTGATTTGGAGGAGAATTTCTGAGTAAAAAACTGAGAAAATTTTGACCAGACTCCTTTAGAGACAGGAGTCCTGTTTACCCCGCCCACATACAGTGATTGTATCAGTGTGTGTACAAAGCAAACGGTCAATTACTGAATGCGGGCAGGGACAGCAGTAGTTTTCCTTTATGCTTTTTACTCAGAAATCCTACTCCAAATCATTTAACTATATATCACAGAGCTCTGTGCAACTGTAACCTCTATACCTTCTATTGTTTTGACCCTAGTGACAACCACAATGTCCTTGGAGCTGTGACAGCCAGCTACTGTGCCCTCATAATAGTGCTATCTACAGTACTGCGATGCTCCCAACAATGTTTCCCCAGAGGATGTAATCATCTAATACAGGCCTACACTACAAACCTTTATTTCGGGACGGCTTGTGGTGGTCCTCGCAGTCCAGGGGCTTTCTCAGAAAGTTCAGGTTCCCACCTTCTGCAAAGTTGTGCAGGTTTTCTTTAATAGGTCCTTGCTGCTAGGGTAAAAGTGTGAAGCTCTGGTACAGTTTCTTATTTATCAATCTTTTAAGTATTGATTCTCATTTTTAAAATGAGAAATTATACCTCCAATGGTTTTTTGAGATCCAGAGATTATTCGAAAACCTAAAAAAAATCAGGGAGAAAAAAAGAAGCTTTGCAATAAAGTGTTTATCTGAATTCTTTTTTTCTAGTCCACAGCCGACCTCTGGCAGCAGTGATATTATTTCCCCAGTACAGCATCATATAATGAAACGTCATCTAAAGCAACTTTACATTAACTTGGACATCAAAAAGGCAAGTTTATGACAAATATTTTTTTTTTTTTATAGGTTTAAAAGGGGTTTTCTCGCTACAAAGATCATATCTGTAATGATGGGGACAGTAAAAATAAGTACTTTTCCAATTGGTTTGCATTACATAAATAATTTAGTGTAGCAGCTATAAGCTCATCTGTGCATGTCTATGTAACGGACCTAGGTAGTGGATCCACTGGGTCACCGCAAGCAGTGGTAGAAGCCACACCAGGGAGCGGAGTCTAAGGCCTCGTTCACACGGCTTATTTGGGGACAGATTGGCGCCGTATTCCGCGCCGGATTTGTGCTTCAGAACGGCACCAATCCATCGGAGTAATTACGGTAATCCACTGCTCTCAGAGAACAGTGGATACCGTCGCTCCTCCCCGCTCGGCGAATCCGCCGCGGGGGGAGAAAGTGACATGAACAGTATTAACGGCGCGGACGCGCCGTAAACAATGCATTGTCTATGGGGCCGGGAGCGGCGCCCCCGCTGCGCTCCGCCCCCGCCCCTTATTCACGGCGGATTTGTGAGCTCAATACAGCTCACAAATCCGTCGGGAATAAGCCGTGTGAACACGGCCTAAGTGGGTCCCGGTTTTCACCAGAGCCTGCCGCAAGGTGGGATGGATTTGCTGCGGCAGAATTCCACCAGGTTGCTACCCCTGATGCGACTTGCTTGCGATGGCAGCCGAGGTGCAACGAAGTACGAAACTGACAGGCAAACTCATAGGGACAGGCCAAGAGGTCAGGGCAGGCAGCGAAGGTTTGTGGTCAAGAGAAGTAAGCCAGAGGAACTGGTACACGGATCTGGCAACTGGAACGTTAAGCAGGCTTCCTCGCATAGGGTAAGGGCACTATGGATTCGGCAGAGTCCAGGAAGAGGTGGAGCCCTTATATAGAGTCAGCGACCGGCAACCCCAATTTCCGGCGCGCTGTCCCTTTAAATTCAGGAGAGCTGGCACTTGCGCACCCTAGGGAGCGGGGACGCGCGCACCGGCCGGCAGCAGGAGCGTGGTCAGGTGAGTCCGTGCACCCGTGGGAGCGAGCGCGCCCGCAGACCGCGGCGCACCGCTTCCCGAGCGCAGCAGGGACGAGTGCGCCCGCAGCCTGGGGTCCGGGCTGCGGCACCACTCGTGACAGTCTAGAGCTATTTCTGCAGCTGTGATTGGCTGCCTGATATTTCCTTCAGCCCTGTTAGGACATGCTCCTTGGACGGGATATGCCGCATGTGCTGTGATTGGCTTCCTGCACTCTCTTCCCTATGAGCTGTGTAAAATGAAAATGGCTGCTGTTTATGTTCTCATTGTCTTTCACTGCACCCTGAGATGTGTAATAATGGCTGCATGAGCTCCTTTATGCCGCTTCTCCCAGTGATAGTTCTATGTGAAGGTTCTGGGCAATTACTCTCTAGATGCTAGATTCACTCTCCCCCCCCATATAACACGGCCTTATACACTGAGATGATGTCACATCTCTGCAGACCTCTTGCAGTGGTCAATTCTTACGGCTGGAGAGCTGTCACCTCCCTCCACAAGCTTCTTGTAACCAGAATACCTGCATTGGTGTAAGCAGTAATACATACAGCCTAAACTGATGAAGCAAATGTGAGAAATGCACTCTGATCCCCCCCTCTGTTATCAGGCAGGAGGTAGAGGTGGAGGAGATTGCATTCCTCACATTTGTTTCATCATTTCAGGCTGTATGTATAACTGTTAGGGCATGCCCCCACAGCAGAGGACAAATACCGGTCAGTTTGCCCGACCGGTATTTGTCCTGTTTTGTTGCCATTTCCACGGGGAGGATGAGCGAAGAAAATCCCTCCCCCTTCACATTGACATGCACATATTTCGTCCGAAAACCGGACGGAAGAATGTGCATGTTGAATGTTTTTCCGCCGGCCGGCGGTTTGACTGCTGCACAGGTGGGGACCACTGCACGGGTTTTCCATAGAGCCCTGTTGTGCTCGCTTGCGGCCGGTTTTTCAGACGGTCTGCAAAATCGCAAACCATCTGAAAAAACGGCCGTAAACCTGTGCCGTGGGGACATGCCCTTACAGTAATGTAGGTATTCTGATTACAAGGAGCTTGTGGAGAGAGGTGACAGCTCCACAGCCATGAGAACTGACCACTGCAGGAGGTTTGCAGAGCTGTGACATCCACTCCCTTCCACTGCTCACATAGAATGATGATATCACCAGTCTTTAGTGAGGGAAGACATGCCTTCTGGGAGGAGAGACATGCCCCTGGATTTGAAGCTTTAAGAAAGAGAGAAAGCTTAAGATGCCTATGAAAGCCTGTAATGAGAAAACCCCTTTAAGTGTCTTTCTTTGATTTTTTAAAATCTCAGTCTCAGACAATGATATTTACAGAATTGGACTTATATTGTATATTGAGATCCAAAGCCAAGATATCTTGATTTGATATTGAAAGACTGTACACTGCTTAGCCATAATATTAAAACCGGATCCCTAACCTGTTTCCCCGAAAATAAGACAGTGTGCATGCGCTAAAGCGGGTCCCACATTATCACAGCATGGAACCAGCTGTATATTAAAAAACGCATACACTGCCCTTTTCCCCTTTACATACGGCAATTACAGCAAAAAAGATAAAAAATAAATAAAGTATGCATATTTGGTATCACAGCGTGCATAAAAACCTACCCCCAGCTGTCACTTTATTTAACCCATCGAAAAACTAAAAATTTTGTTTATCCCACAGCACATAAAATGGATTTAAAAAGTCATGTAAATGCCAAAGTGGTACCAATGAAAACGTCAGTTCATCCCGCAAAAGTTGCCCTTACACAGCTTTCTATATGGAAAAATAAAAAGGTTATTACTATCAGATGCATAAATATTGTTTTACATAATAAAAACACTTTTTTTTAAAGCGCTTCAACATAAAAAAGATAGAAATTGGGTATTGCTGAAATCGTGTCGACCCACAGAGTAAAACTTACTTGTCACGTATACTGCATGAGTGCTGTAAAAATAAAAAACACTACTAGGACTGCAATATTTTCTTTACCCTGACTTCCAAAAAACAGATTTAAAAGCAATCAAAAAGACTTTTCTCAAAAAAAAAAAGATACCAATAAAAATGTCACCTCATCCCACAAAAAACAAGCCCCTACACAGCTCTGTACCCAGAAAAGTAAAAAAGTTATGGGTACTTGGCGATGCAAAAGAACCGGATGTTCAAATTTGGTCATTTCTAGACATTTGCTGAGGTAGGAAAACCCCTCGTCTAAAATAATTGTTTACTGTTCTTTTGAATACTAAGAACAGGCTGTTTCGCTGAGTGGGTCTTTTTACAATTGTTTTGGTTATTTACTAGCAAGAGCGGTGTCTTATAAAACTGGAAGAATTTTATAGTCTTAGGAAGACCAGAAATTAAGTGCTGACATAATAAATTTATCTCAACCACCATCCTAATAAACAATATGTACCAGTTGCAACCAGCGTCCAATAGAAGAATAGGTCATTTCAGCTGAATAATGAATTTCTCTGCCGTCTGGTTGAGAATTACAAACACTTTCTTTCAAGACTAGAAAACTAGTGAAATCATTTAACCCTTTAACTTTGGCCTAGGGGTATTTTCCTGTCACTTGTTATTTATTCACACGGTGATTGCTTTAAAAATTAAAAAACTCTCCAGGATTGCTGTACTTTGTTCAAAACACCCCACAAAAACTTTGATGAAAAGCGATCAAAGTGTCTTATGAACCTCATAAAGGTACCAATAAAAATGTCAACTCATCCCGCAAAAAACAAGCCCTTAATCAGATCCATAGACAAAAAAATAAAAAATAGTTATGGCTATAAGACTATGACGACATAAAAACACATGTTTTCAAAAATGCATTTCTATTGTGTAAAAGTAATAAAACATAAAAAACTATTTTAAATTTATAGAATTGTAATTGTACCAACCGAAAGTAAAATTATCCTGTCATTTAAGCCAAAAAACAATGGCAGAACTGTGTTTTTTCCCCCCTACATTTGCATGGCCCAGTGCTTAAAAAACTGTGGAACACCTGTGTGCCCAAAATGCACAATACACCCAAAATGCACATTAACGACGCATAACATAAGGTTTTGTGGTCGGTTTGGAGTAAAGAGCAAACTGACTTGCTGAGCTTGTTCCATGCAAAGCATGTAAGGGCTGTACAGCCGGGATCTGTCGTTTGTGGCCGGGGAAGGGATGACTCCGATTCTGGACGTTTAACCCCCTAGATGCCATGGCAGATGTGACCATTGCTGCGCACCATTCCAGTGCCCGATAAGCCCCCTTGCTACAAAGTTACGGGAGGCTGAGTTGTTTTCATGGCAGTCGGGACATAATAAAGGCCTCCAAGGCTGCCCTGTTTACTACTTCTGTTATAACCTGCTACAGGCAGGATGTTATAAAAGAGCCATTACTGTACTCTGTTGTGCAATGGATTGTTATTACAGAACACTATGCAAGCGATTGTGACCCCTAATGGTCAACTATCCTAGAAGTAGAAGTAAAATAAAAAAAAAAAAATAAAAAACACTGCCGCTTTTTTCATTTTACAAATCATATTAAAAAAAATACAAAAAAGTTGGAATCACCACATCAGAATCATAACAACATGATAATTTATCCCATACATATAACATCACAGAAAAGAAAATTTAAAATTACATCTCAAAAAACAATCCAATAAATAGTGATCAACAACACTTCAGCTTGCAAAAAATGTGACCTCACTCAGGTCCATAGATGGGAAAACAAACTTATCACACAGAAAATGTTGTAATTACCTGGATCACTCAATAGTACCATTAACAAGTACATCTTGTCCCACAAAAAACATGCCCTCAGTCGTCTACGAAAATATTTAAATGTTATAGCTCTTAAAAGGCGGATAGGAAAAAATTAATGTGGTGTATACACACAATAAAGGGAACCTGCCACATTGAACAAGCTATCAGATTGCTATAAAATCTGTAGTCTATTTATATTTCTGCTTATTCTCGGTTAAGGAGTCCAGGGGGCAGTTTTATCAGTGATTAACCTCTTAAGCCCCAGGTCTGAATAGTAGTTAATGACCAGAACATTTTTTTTAAGTTTTTGCCTCCTTGCATTTCAACAGTTGTAACTTTTTTATTTTTTCAAACTTAATAACTTGTTAGATTAATTCTATAGGTTATTACGGTCGTGTGGATACCTAATATGTATAGGGTTTTGTGTCAGTAATGTATGCACAATTATCTTTTATTAAATATTTATTTTTTATTTTATTTATTTTACACGTTTTATGTTTTTTACTTTTTATTTTAAACCCCATGAAGGGAGAACTGTTTTACTTTTTTTTTTTAGCTTGGTAATGTATTAGCATATTCATATATGCTAATACATTATAATCTGTGTCAGTCTGACACAGGCAGTGATCAGGGCAGCTCACAGTCTGCACTGATCACTGGCTTGTTACACAGACAGCCCAAGGTCCCCAGGGTTGACTGTGCAGCCATTCCCCAGGCTCTGTTGGGTCACCAGGTGTTCCGATCACCCGACAGAGCAGGGAAACCCTTTGAATGTGCTGCGGTGACGATCCGCCGCAATCAAAGGGTTAAAGCATCTCGGAGCGGAGGTTTCCCTTGCTCCCCGGCACTTGCAGGAGCCGCGCTGGGATCAGGGCTGTGTAGTACAGCCCCGTTCTCGGCGCCGCAAACTCCGATGTCTGCAGCGACGCCCAAAGATATCGCTGCAGACGAACGACCTGAAATGCCCAACGTCAAAAGACGGTGTGCGGTCGTTAAGGAGTTAACAGTTATCTCTTTATGTACAGTCATACAAGAAAGGCTCTCATTATAAAGACCGACCACTGGACTCCTTAACCCAGAAATTGAAATGAATAGATTAAAAATGTTACCAAATCATTTCCAACAAAACTGTATCTCAATCTGCTTAGCTCTTCCTGCTCTATAACAAATTAGATAACATCTGCAAAGTGTCCGGAACCTGCCACAGTTTATGCTGAGGACAGCACAAGCTAATAACAGACATGCTGTTTCCAGCTCTGTGTCCCTTATTCTGTAAGGGTATGTTCACATGGCATGTTCAGTCTGTGTATGTTCAGTCTGTGTGAACATACGTTCCTAGATGCATGTTTGGGTCCGTCTAGACGGACCCAAACACGCATCTAGCAATGTGCAGTGTTATATACATTGCTTGTAATGTAAAACACGCATCAGCGATCAGACGAGTGGTCACCAATGTGTGTTTTTTTTTTTTTTTGATTAACAAGTAAACTTTGACGGATCCAAAAAAAAGAAGGTACATCATAACAGACTGAACTGAAAACATATTCAAACCAACATCGTAATACAGTAGCATATACACTCACCGGCCACTTTATTAGGTACACCATGCTAGTAACGGGTTAGACCCCCTTTTGCCTTCAGAACTGCCTCAATTCTTCGTGGCATAGATTCCACAAGGTGTTGCCAACGATGCTCAATTGGTACCAAGGGGCCCAAAGAGTGCCAAGAAAATATTCCCCACACCATGACACCACCACCACCAGCCTGAACCGTTGATACAAGGCAGGATGGATCCATGCTTTCATGTTGTTGACGCCAAATTCTGATCCTACCATCCGAATGTCGCAGCAGAAATCGAGACTCATCAGACCAGGCAAACGTTTTTCCAATCTTCTACTGTCCAATTTCGATGAGCTTGGGCAAATTGGAGCCTCAGTTTTCCTGTTCTAGCTGAAAGGAGTGGCACCCGTGTGGTCTTCTGCTGCTGTAGCCCATCGGCCTCAAAGTTCGCCGTACTGTGCATTCAGAGATGCTCTTCTGCCTACCGTGGTTGTAACGGGTGGCTATTTGAGTCACTGTTGCCTTTCTATCAGTTCGAACCAGTCTGCCCATTCTCCTTTGACCTCTGGCATCAACAAGGCATTTCCGCCCACAGGACTGCTGCTCACTGGATGTTTTTTCTTTTTCGGACCATTCTCTGTAAACCCTAGAGATGGTTGTGCGTGAAAATCCCAGGAGATCAGCAGTTTCTGAAATACTCAACCAGCCCTTCTGGCACCAACAACCATGCCACGTTCAAAGGCACTCAAATCACCTTTCTTCCCCATACTGATGCTCGGTTTGAACTGCAGAGATTGTCTTGACCATGTCTACATGCCTAAATGCACTGAGTTGCCGCCATGTGATTGGCTGATTAGAAATTAAGTGTTAACGAGCAGTTGGACAGGTGTACCTAATAAAGTGGCTGGTGAGTGTATATATGCGTGAGATTACCGGACATATAGTGACAACTATATTACAATAAACAAGAGTACTTGCAACAAACCAGGGATTAACTAACACCATCAAAAATTGCATATGCATTATATTACTATTGTCTCAGTTGCTCATACATGTTGAATTCAACCCATTAGAATAGCAAGAAAATAAAATAAAAAAAAGAGGGTATATACAGTATATACAGGCAGTCCCCGGGTTACATACGGGATAGGGACTGTAGGTTTGTTCTTAAGTTGAAATTGTACGTAAGTCGGAACAGGTAGATTTATTAAATGTAATTACATTTTTTCCAGTTTTGGATAGTACAGGGAACAGTTTTTACATTAGTTTTGATGTCTGTGCCCCTCTTTAGAAGATTTCACCTAACGTTCTGTATCTCATGTGCAGCCGTGGCATGCTGGCACTTGGTTATCATGGGACGTGACTCAGTGTTGAATGTCAGCCACGCCCCATAAGTCTCCGTTTGTAACTAGGGAACGTATGTAAGCCGATCCGGACCTCTAATCCCTGATGAAGCCAGGTTAGCTGGCGAATCATGTCGGGCAGGTCAGATATGATGTTTTAAATTGTGATGTCTCACATCTGTCGACAAGTGTCACCCACTGCAGGGGTGTCAAAAGGGGGCCTTATTTGTTCTGTGTCCATGAGATTAGGGACAACTGCCCAAGTAGTAGGCTCGGGATCCCTTACTGGAGCTAGTACTTTGCTATAGATATAGGGCTCTCCTGTTAATAGATGGTGCTCCACCAGACTTGATAATAGAAAGGGAGTTATTCCCTCTTTCAGAACCAAAAAGGGTTAAATGAGGAGGTTAGAAATCAGGTTTTTAAATAGTGTGCATAGAGGTTAAGAGTTCTACATAATAAAAGATACGGAGACTTCCGGTTCCGGCGCTGCCATGAGGAGGTGAGCGTCCGCGGCTCTCCGCAACTCTCCTGCCGCATCTCCGGTCACAGCCGCTCCAGCGGCGCCAATCAGCACTCACACACCGGGCTTCATCTCCCCTGCACTCCGGTCGGGTGTATGGACAGGTACGTCCTTAGGAGCGGCCAGAAAGAGGCGTCTCCCCTGCCTGCCCACACGCCTCGTGGGGATCCCAACATGGTGGCCCGGCGCACGGCACCGCGCACCCAGCACTTCTCTCTCTGAGCCTCCGGAAAGCAGGCCTGCACTCTCCGGTGCGCCAACTCCAGGTGCACATAATACTATTCCCTTGGATTACAAGGCTATAGCCCGTGAGGTGGCCCAATATATAGCCCCAGAACTGCAAGCAGCTCTTGAGGCATCTCTGCAGGCTTCGCTGAGCCAGCTGCAGCAGGACGTTCAGTTGCATGGAACAAGGCTGGATGAGCTGGAGCACAAAGTTCTACATCTTGAAGCTGAAAATGACATGCTGCACCGCAAGTTATCTTCGTGTCACAAGGCACAGGACACCCTCTATGATCGCATAGAGGATCTAGAGAACTGATCCCGTAGGAGCAATCTCTGGGTCGTGGGTCTCTCTGAACGCATCAAGCAATCAGATCTACAAGACCTTTGCCAATCTGGTCTGCCGCAGGCTCTGGGAATCAATCGCAGCTGTAGGGTTGAGAGGGCGCACCGCATTGGCCCTGAAACCCCCCCCGGACAAAAGTGGAGATGACCATCTGCAAAGAAAGCCGCGCACCGTCATCATCAAATATTTGGACTTTAACGACAAGCGAGATATTCTCAAAGCGTATCGCAAGCAGAAGTCCCCCCCGCTCCTGGAGGGGCATAAGATCCAGATATTTGAGGACTTTTCATGGGAGATTTCCAGGAGGAGGCGAGCCTTCAGCAAGACCTGCTCCTTTCTGTTCTCCAAGAGGATCCGTTTCCAGCTGCTGTACCCGGCCACTTTGAAAGTAATTCTTCCTGATGCAGCTCCGAAGTACTTCACATCCCCAAGGGATGCAGAGGAGGATCTTCGCTTTCTGGAGGACCTCGTACCTTCTCCCTCGAGACCACCCTCTAGATCTCCTTCGAATGTGGGCAACGGATCATCATCGTCTCCCCCGCGGCTCTCCCCTCCCTGGGATCGGAGATCTTCAAGCTCCCGTCGGCTTCCCGAGACTCCTCAACTGTCCCCGACTTGAACTTTCGTCTCTGGACTCTCGGTGATAACCTGTCGGGTTGGGGGCCGTGAGTAATTTTGATATGGCTGCTCCTGGCGGTCCAAATGCTCCCTTTCCGCTTTGTCTATATTCCCTCCTGTAGCTTAACTTTAGTCCACTGCCATTTAACCTGGTTAGATTGCAATTGTACAGATGGGTATTGCCTTGTGCTGTATCCTGTTCGGGTGTTATGCCACTAAATTGTTGAGATATGGGTCGAGGCCCTGGTTTTTCATGTTCTCCATGCCTCTTCTTGTCATGGGTAAATGTTAGCCTATTGGTGAGGGCTACGACCCTCATTATCTTCTTTCTGGCAGAGGGGTTTGCGGAATCTGATTAATATTTAAAGTTACTCCTCCGCCTCCCTGTGGCAGAAAAAAGTGAAGTCCCTTCACGCAAAAAGAGAGTCTGAGTGACCTGGTTCCTGACTTTCTGCGTGTTTATTTGTGTTTTATTTCAGAATAATTTTTTTTTTTGTTGTTCATTTTTCTTTATTCTTTTTCAACACTATTTTTATTTAAAATATATAGCTTGGTTTAGCTCTAAAGTTTTATTTTTAAAGTTATTTGGGTCTGAGTCGAGTCCCCCGAAGCGTAACTATCCCTGAAGCGCGCTCCCTGCCCACCCACAAGTGCTTTCCTCCCCCTTCCCTCACTCGCTCTCATTGGCCATGAGAATCGTCATGTGGAACGTGAAAGGGCTCCGTTCCCCGAACAAGCACGTCAGGGTCCTGCGACACCTGAAAAAAGCCCGCCCAGACATTGTTCTTCTTCAGGAGTCCCACCTGTCTCATGAAGATTTTTTTAGGATGCAAAGATTGTGGGTCGGACAAGTTTTTGGCTCCTCATCGGTAGACGGAAAAGCAGGAGTTCTTACCTTAGTTCTTCCTTATCAATTGGTCTCACATGATTCAGACCATACAGGTCGTTGGTCCCATTTGAAGATCTGCCACAATGGCAACCAGGTCAGCCTATTCAATGTATACGGCCCTAATACCCAGAGCAAACCATTTTTTGCGACCCTGGCAGCTGAGGTTCAGAGAAACTCTGCTACATCAGTTGTCCTGGGAGGAGATATGAATATAGTCTTAGACGAAATTCTCGATAGAAGAAGAGACCCTGGTTTGGCTTCCTTAACTGCTCCACCTAGGAGGCATACGGGGGGGATCCTACAGCACTTTTTAAATACCTCAGGGCTAAGAGATGGCTGGAGAGATCTCCATCCCGACAGCAGGGAATTCTCTTTTTTCTCTCCCTCACAAAGCTCATGGTCACGACTGGACTATATTCTGATTTCCCCCGGAGCTGCAGAGGAGATTAGTGGCCTCGGAGATTTTAGATCTAGTAATCTCAGATCATTCCCCTGTGGTGACCGAGATAGCAGATGTTTTTCCAAAAGGCTCTGACTACATCTGGCGATTCCCCTCCTCCATGGCCAAAATCGAGCAGTTTGCGGATCTTTTGCGAGGCTGGTGGCTGGAATTTTCAGAGAATTTCAGACGACATCTCGTTATACTGGGCTACGGCCAAATCTGTTTTGAGGGGTCGTATTATAGCTCACACTTCCAATTATAGACGTAAGCTGAATGAGGAATACAAGAAAGCCTCTGAACAGGTGAAACGAGCTTGCGCTACATTCCTCTCGGATTGCTCGGAGGAGGCCAGGAGGGATTGGGAACAAGCCAAGAGGGTCTTTGAACTTTGGCTGGGAAGGAGGGAAGAGGTCCAGAGAGCACATCTGAAATCCTCCCTATTTCGCTACGGAAATAAAGCAGGGAAACTATTGTATAGGTTACTTCAGGGTAGCTACTCACCATCCCACATCCCATCGATTCGCACCCCGAGTGACCAGATCACTTCAGACCCTTATAAAATTAACGACTCGCTTAAGTTGTTCTATGAACAGTTATACTCCCAGGGGGTGAGCTCCGAGGGTGAGGAATCCGTTCATGGCAGGAACTTTTTGAACTCCATCTCTCTCCCAAAATTGACCGCTGAACAGCTGGAAGACCTAAATGCCGAGATTACTACACAGGAAGTACAATCAGCCATCCGCCATCTATCTTCGGGGAAAGCTCCAGGCCCTGACGACTATACTGGAGATATTATTAAAATTATGAATGAGCCCCTGACCCCGCTGCTAACCAATTCCTTCAACAACATAGTACCCGATGGCGCTCTGCGACCAGAATCTAAAAATGCCTACGTTAACGTGATCCCCAAAAAGGGCAAAGATCCCCTACTACCGTCCTCTTATCGGCCAATTTCCCTAATAGACATGGACCAGAAATTGTTGTCCAAAATTATGGCCGACAGGCTGGCAGTTTACCTGCCCTCCCTCATAGGCCCAGCACAGAAGGATTTGTCAAGGGTCGTGCAGCAGTGGGCAACCTTAGGAAAGTGTTGACAGTGCTGGAGAGTGTTAAAGCCACCTCCCCTCCCACCGGTCATCCTGTCATTGTCGCAATAGATGCTGAGAAAGCTTTCGACAATGTCCGGTGGGAGTGGCTGTGGATGGTCCTAGAATGCATGGGAATCGGAGGCGGATTCAGGAATTTGCTGACTGCTATCTATAGCAATCCGACTGCACAGGTGCACACTCCAGGTTTTCTCTCACAACGTTTTTCTCCCCACAAGGGCACCCGCCAGGGATGCCCCCTATCCCCTCTCCTGTTCGATATTGCTTTGGAACCCCTGGCTCGCTTCTTGGAGGATTCAGACCTCTTCTCTGGTATTTTGGTAGGCCGGAGACCGCTCTTTTTGCGGACGACCTTCTTTTATTTCTTTCTGATCCGGATAGTCATCTCCCGGGAATCTTCTCTTTCCTGGAAGATTTTGGTAGATTCTCCGGATACAGGGTGAATGTCTCCAAGAGCGAGCTACTGGAACTGGGTACCCCCCTCCCGAAATCTGTCTGGCAGGACTTAAATCTGGGGTTTTCCCCTACAAAATCTCACATCACTTACCTGGGCATAAAAATTGGCAAGACCTCCGGCTCCATTTACAATTTAAACTTTCCCCCCTTGATTAAAAAGATTACGGAGGATCTCCTTAGATGGCAGGGCCTTCCCCTCTCCCTGTCAGGCAGATGCCACGCAATCAAGATGATTTGTTTTCCGAAACTCCTCTACCCCCTCCAAACCCTTCCCTTACTGTTGCGCCACACGGACATAAAAAGGATTCACTCCCTTTTTCCCGTTTCATCTGGGCGGGAAAGAGACCCCGGATAGCTCTTGCCAAGCTGATGCTACCCGTTAATGCGGGAGGTCTGAACCTCCCCAACATCCGGTTCTATAAGCTGGCGTGTCTCACCAGACATGTTCTGGACTGGTGGGGAGGAACGAGCAGATACTCAAATTTTGATTTGGAAAGAGATTTATTGCATCCTTGGCATCCCCTGGCGTTACTTCACACTAAACTTTCTCAGATCCCTCAAGAGATTAGGTGCTCCCTCTTATTAAAAGATACAATCGCGACCTGGAAACATGTATGCAAGCTCTTGAAATTGCCGCACCAGATGTCGAAGGCTCTTGAGGAAATTCAGGTTCCATTGAAAGTTTTAGAAGTTATGGCATTGAAAGAGTGAAACCCCCGAGAGGTGGGGGGGGGATCGTCAACATCTCTTAAGAGTATGAGAGGCATCGTGGATATATGAGCTAGGAACACGAGCACCACAAGGCATGAATAGCCGTAATGACTTAGCTTATATTTATTAAAGCATATCCTTTTTATGTATCTTTTCCATTTCTGAAGTCATCATTTTATACCTCCATAAAGTATGACAATAGTATTTGGCTGGTTAAAAGTTACACTGTAAAACGTGGGATCTATGGGAAATGATGTCATCTTAAGCCAAACCCCTTTTAACTATTTAAGTGTGTCATTTGTTTGTTAGTGTATACCGTGAGCAAGGGCGCTTGTCTACGCCCTAAACGCGTCCGTTGTCTTTACCCTGTTTGTACCCTCCAGCACATGTCGAAATAAATTATGGCTTTATTTCTACCTACCGCTGGATCCATCATCTCTGTTTGATTCATTTGGAGATAGGTCCAGGCCCCACCTCTGGGACCCGCACCTATTGGACAATGATGGCATATCTTAGCGATATACCATCATTGTATAAAGTAGGAATACTCCTTTAAGAAGCTTCAGCTCTCTAGTGAGCTCTGAGCCCAGTGCCACCCAGCAAAAATGTTTAAATTTTCTTTGTAACAAATTGAGATTTATTAGGCTACATTCACACAGCAGAGGACACCGATCCGACCGGTATTTTACATTCGGTTTTTGTTGCAGTTTTTGTGACTTTTTTTGGCTCAGATTTTGGGTACCCCATTCAATAGAACAGTGCTATGATCCACTGTTTTCAAAGGATATACATGGTGGATTATAGAACATGTTCCAAATTTTTATTCGAGACCGTCCATTTTGAAATCCGACCTCAGAAAATCCGAGCTGTGTAGACTACAGCTCCGATTTTCTGTTGAGGTCTACGGGGATGATTTAGAGTTGGATTTTTTGCTGATTCTAAATATCAAATCTGCTTAAAAATCCGACAGTACATTACTTCCATGTAGACGTAACCTAAGAGCAATATTTCTCAAGGAGCTATCCAGGATTTTAAAGGACTTTCCCGAGACTTTGGTATTGATGGCCTATGCTTAACGTACGCCACCAATATCAGATCAGAAGGGATCTGTAGTGCCAACATAAATGTACTCAGTTGATTATTGCTTTTGCTCCAGGTTGTCTCGCTCGGCCACAATACTCTTATCGTGTTAGATATTTTGTAGAATTACATATAATCTTAGACATGTTCCCAGGCAATATATATTGTGTACTTGACAGGCAGTTTATTCAGACTGTTTCTGGCACCTGGCCAGTGCTTCTTGACAGCTCTAACTTAGCAAGCGTAAATGTCAAACAGTCAACAATGCTTGATAAGAACCATATGGCTCACGTAAGATAGTTACATGGGTATAATTTTTTTTATACTAACATTTAATGGTTCGTCCACACGACAGGGGTTTTTCAGAGTTAGAAACCGTCTGAAAAGCGACAGGCAACCATCCACATAGACTTCAATGCAAAATCTGTCTAGCAGTGTACACTGCACGGTTTTTCTATTGGACAGATTTTGAAACCATCAAAATTTAGAAAAACTCGGAACATGCACATTCCTCTGCCTGGGTTTAGGGTGGACAAGTACGTTCAATATTTAGGGGGATGACCAAATCCGCAAACCGCAGATGGAACCGTCCCCCAGAACCTTTGAAAAGATGATAAAATACCTGTCAGACTCTTTAATCGGAATCCAACCAGTATTTTGTCACTGCAGTGTGGACGTACTTTTAGGGCTTGTTCACACAGCGGTTTTGGATCCGTGTTGGATCCGAAAATAGCATCCAAAAACGCAGCATCGATCGAATCCTAAACGGATCCAACATGTATCCAACAGCTGTGTGTTTGGATGTATGTTGGATACAGCAGGGTCGCACTCTATAGTTTTAAATAGGGCTTCTGCTTCGTCTTTCTGAGCAAGAACTGACATGTCAATTCTTGGAACGGATCCGAAAGACGTAATGAGACGTATCAGTGATCACTCATGTGAACGCCGATGCGTGTTTCATTTTAAAAGCAATGTAAAATACATTGCTTTGTGTTAAATATGTGTTTGGGTCCATTTAGGGTCCGCCAGATGGATCCAAACGTATTTAAAAGCGTCTGTTCACCCGGACCCAACACCCCGCTTGAACATACCCTAAGAGAGGCAACTTTCCAAAATCTTGCCAGAAGTCTTACCCACTGAATGAACTCATTGCTTGGCTCCTGGCTATGAGACTCCTTGATTAGCTGAATCAGGATTTGCCAGGCAAAGTGATAGCCTGTGTGGTGTTTGCTGAAACTACCTAGTTGGTAATGCATTTTTTTTGCTTTTTATGCATGTTGATACTACAGTCCCATTGTTGGTCTTATGTTTTATGTTGATCTAGTATTTAGAATCCACAAAACATCACCCTGTAAGGGTATGTTCACACAGCTTATTTTGACGCTGTTTTGAATGCGGTTTTCGGATCGGTTCTGCACCCAAAACCGCGGCCAACAAGACCTCAGTAAATTTAATCGATTACTATGTAAAACAGCGTGTTACACAACAAATGTAAAAACGTTCACACTACCAGGTATTCACGCGCTTCTTTGGAAGCTGTTTTAGGCTCTGAAAAAGAAGTATCATGTCAATTTTTGAAGTGTGTTTTAGGCACATTTTTTGAAACATTTTTCAGCGCGTTTGACCTGGCTATTAATTTGTATGGGTGAAAACAGTGTTGCAAACCTCTTCCAAAACCTCGCCGAGAAACGCGTCTTAAACCTCTTCTGAAGAAGCGTTTTTCAGTCGAGGTTTTGAAGCTGAAACGCTCTGAAAACTGCTTCGAAAACTGCGTCCAAATAGGCCGTGTGAACATACCCTAAATCATCCTCATAGTCCTCAGTAGAAAATCCAAGCTGTAGTCTGTACAGCTCAGATTTTTAGAGGTTGGATTTCAAATCCGATCAAAAAACTTAGAACATGTTCTATAATACTGCAGATTACAGTACTGCTCAATGTGGGCTGACCGAAACGGACTGCAAAATCTGCGTAAAAATGCAGTTAAAAAACGAACAACTATTGTAAACAACTAGTCAGATTCTATAACAGAATCCAACAGTATTTTGGCCGTGTAGACGGAGTCTAATACTCATATAATAAAGGCATTATATTTACTATTATCATTTGTGTTGTGCTCTTTTGCTCTGATTATCCTACGGGTTAGGTGAAACAGGATCCAGCTCCCACAGCCCAATCATCAAATTAAAGTGACTGTGGAGCCCTGTCAAGTGCTGTGTTTCATTGGTTGTTTACCAACAACAGCTCTATACATTTGATTGCAGATCTGCTTGGTACACCAGCTCTGTGCATTCAATTAAATGGCTTCCACTGTCTTTGGTGACAATCCTCCACCTTTCTCTGATAAGATTGGTCTGTGGCTCAGGTACATTGATGACATTCTCAATATATGGAATGGCACTAAGGAGGAATTTATCTCTATGGTACAGTATCTTAACACTAATATACTCAATCTCAGATTTACTTTTGAAATTGAACGAGATACACTATCTTTCTTGGATGTTAGGATTTTTAAAAAACAGACAGGTGACCTAGGGACCTCAGTGTACCGTAAGCCGACAGCCAATAATTCTCTTCTATGATGGAAAAGCCACCACCCACTCCCTCTCAAAAAGGGAATACCTCGAGGACAATACCTGCGCCTCAGACGTAACTGCTCCCAACTTTGCGATTTCGAGAAGGAAGCAGCCTTCCTGAGGCAGAGATTTCTGGAGAAAGGTTATCCAGATTTTACTCTGAGACAGGCCTACCAAAATGCTCTGACATGTAATCCCACTGAGCTTCTATCTAAAAAGAACTCCTCAAATACTACCAATGAGTCTGTTATACGTCTAATAGGTACCTTTGATAACGCAGCTCCAATTATTCGGGAGTCACTTAATCGCCAGTGGCATGTCCTAAGAGTAGATCCCGATCTGAAGGATCACGTGGGTGAACATCCCTCAGTGACCTATAGACGAGGAAAAAATCTTCATGATCTTCTGGTTCAAAGCCACTATGCGAATCCGAAAAAAGAGATCTGGCTTCAAAAACCGAAAGGCTCTTTTCGTTGTGGCGACTGCTCTTTATGCCCCTTGATGATTCAAATTGCCACCTTTTCTGACAAAGATAACAAGATAAATTTTGACATCAATCCTTTCATTAATTGTAAAATGACACATATCATTTATATGATTAAGTGCAAATGTGGCTTACTGTACATAGGCAAGACCTCCCGACAGCTTCGTCGGAGGATTGGCGAACACCTGGGTGACATTCGCCGCGTCAGAGATACCCCAGTGGCGCGCCACGTTGGTTCTGAACATGGTGGTGACATGAATTGTCTACATTGGTGTGGCATTGACCGCATCCCTCTCTCTAATAGACGTGGTAACCTTGATCAATTGTTACTTCAAAGGGAATGTTTTTGGATATTCACATTGAATACCGTAACTCCTTGTGGCCTGAATGACCAACTGGATTTCAGTTGTTTCTTGTGATTAATTTATTTTTGTCTATCCGTACTCCTGTTGTATTTTTCTTATATTTAATTTTAATCTCATCTTGATTTCTTCTTTTTTCTGTTGCTTCTTTCATTCATCTATTTGTAGTTTTTTGCAACCTTTCACTATTAGCTGCTAACAGGTTTCGTTTTGGTAATACGTAATTTTTTTTATCCTTAGAGTTTTCTTTTAGGTATGCTGTACATTAGCATCCTTCACTGCCAAAAATACCGCGCTAGGTTTAATTAGGCGCTGTGCTTTATTTTCACAGCGCCTTACAATTTTGTTTGAAGGTCCGCACACCATTTAGTAATATGCGTGCCCTTCTGCGCATGCGCCGCCGTTGTTAGGGACGCATCTTGTTCCTTGCTTCACTTCACGGACGCACTGTCCGTGACGTCATGTAGGTGCCCTCATGCGCGCCTTTATGTGCTGCACACCACGCTCTCTCGGCGTCTCATTTGTCCGGCCACTGCTGGGACACCCTTACAGGGTGCGGGACGTTCTTTGCATGATCTCCTCTTCATGTTGTTTGGTAAGTCTTTTTCACTTTGCTGTATGTTTATCTTTACTATATATTATTTGTGATGTTTCCCTTATGTATGGCCTGTATTTATTTACTTATAGATGCCTGAACCCCACCTCGTTATTGCAGTATGCTGCTTAACCAAAATACTTTGTATGTACACGTTTTGATTTGTCTGGATCCGTGTGAGTATATACTTAGTGCAGCATCTTGAGGTGTATGTTATATGTGTTAGTGATATACTGCTGGATTATTTTTTCCTTTGATCTCTGTGCTCCTATTCATCCCCTGATGCCATCCCTGTTTGGAGGATCGAAACATGTTGGGATGGGACCTATAGGATTGTACTTAGGGTAAGTGTTTGCAGGGTCAGGCTCCTGCCAGGACCGACCTTATTGGGGCGACTTCCCTAATTTGGCATTTAGGTTAGGGCTTAATAGCTCTCTCACCTAGGTCTTTATAGGGATACATATACATTATTTGGTCCCTTTGTCCCGCATGTGTGCCCTTATTCTTTTGAGTGTTTTTTCTCGTTTTTTGATACATACCCTTGAGGGCGTTGTGTTTGTTTGTATTTTAGACATTCTTACATTAAAAGTTAAGTTTTATGGCCATTTATCCCTCTTTTAGTTCAAATAAATGAGACAAAGCT
This sequence comes from Phyllomedusa bahiana, assembly GCA_025379985.1. Classification (NCBI taxonomy): domain Eukaryota; kingdom Metazoa; phylum Chordata; class Amphibia; order Anura; family Hylidae; genus Phyllomedusa; species Phyllomedusa bahiana. Next base: position 134,581 of record JAODAL010001116.1, on the reverse strand, counting down.
GCAATGTCAGGCACATCCACTATCACAAGCAAGGAACTGTGCGGCTATGTTCACACGGCAGTAATTGCGGGACGTATTTCGCCCCCCAATTACACCGTGTGTACGGAGTGGGGCGGGGGGCCGGCAGCATTATTCAAAGTAATAGGTTTAGCAGTTGAGGTGGGTGGGGTATTAAAAAACCGACTCTTTTCATGACTCTTTTCTGGCTGAAAACTGCAGATTTGAGCATTAAATACACGAAAACTGCAGCATCTTACAGAATAAGGGACACAGCGCTGGGAACAGCAGGTCTGACACTACCATGTGACGGGTTCTCATTAAGAAGTTCACATATGGATTTCTGGAACCTACATTCAAACGGAAGCCATGAATGGTAGAGGTTTCTTGATACAATCTTTTGGCTAGACATGCATTATTCTCGGTGCGTATACGCCGTGAATACGTAGCATGAAACTTCTTTCCCCGCTCGCCGTATTGTCCGAGCAGGGAGAGGAAACGTACTCCATAGTTCTCTATGAGAACTGTGGATTACCGTAATGACTGGGACGTATTGCAGCCCGTAATTCGCGCAATACGGCGCGAATTACAGACTGAAATATGTCCCAGAATAAGCCGTGTGAACATAGCCTGCCAAGTAAACAATGACATGAATGCGGACACTTCAACTAGACTATCTGAGGGACTATTCTTATTTAGCCAAGAGTGATGGCCTATCCCTAGGCTGATATTGATGGCCTATTCTTATCCTGAGGATAGGCCATAAATAAAGTCTGGGAAAACCCATCAAAACCTCCTAAAAAGATAGACCATCATTGTTTGATCAATATAGATTTTATCTTTGGAACCCTCTAAACAAAATTACTTTAACTTACCGTGGGGAAAAAAAGAATTTAGTCAGCCACCAATTGTGCAAGTTCTCCCACTTAAAAAGATGAGAGAGGCCTGTAATTGACATCATAGGTGGACCTCAACTATGAGAGACAAAATGAGAAAACAAATCCCGAAAATCACATTGTCTGATTGGGAAAGAATTTATTTGCAAATTATGGTGGAAAATAAGTATTTGGACAATAACAAACATTCATCTCAATACTTTGTTATATATCATTTGTTGGCAATGACAGAGGTCAAATGTTTTCTTTAAGTCTTCACAAGTTTGGCACACACTGTTGCTTGTATGTTGGCCCATTTCTCCATGCAGATCTCCTCTAGAGCAGTGATGTTTTGGGGCTGTCGCTGGGCAACACGGACTTTCAACTCCCTCCAAAGGTTTTCTATGGGGTTGAGATCTGGAGACTGGCTAGGCCACTCCAGGACCTTGAAATGCTTCTTACGAAGCCACTCCTTTGTTGCCCTGGCGGTGTGCTTAGGATCATTGTCATGCTGAAAGACCCAGCTACGTTTCATCTTCAATGACCTTGCTGATGGAAGGAGGTTTGCACTCCAAATCTCACATGGCCCCACTCATTTTTTCATGTACACGGATCAGTCGTCCTGGTCCCTTTGCAGAGAAACAGCCCCAAACCATGATGTTGCCACCCCCATGCGTCACAGTAGGTCTGGTGTTCTTTGGATGCAACTCAGCATTCTCTCTCCTCCAAACACGACGAGTTGTGTTTCTACCAAACAGATCTACTTTAGTTTCATCTAACCATATGACATTCTACCAATACTCTTCTAGATCATCCAAATGCTCTCTAGCAAACTTCAGACGGGCCCGGATATGTACTGGCTTAAGCAAAGGGACACATCTGACACTGCAGGATCTGAGTCCCTTGCGGCATAGTGTGTTACTTACGGTAGCCTTTGTTACATTGGCCCCAGCTCGCTGCAGATCATCCACTAGGTCTCCCTGTGTGGTTCTGGGATGTTTTCTCACCGTTCTTGTGATCATTTTGACCCCACAGGGTGAGATCTTGCGTGGAGCCCCAGATCGAGGGAGATTATCAGTGGTCTTGTATGTCTTCCATTTTCTAACTATTGTTCCCACAGTTGACTCCTTCACACCAAACTGCTTGCCTATTGCAGATTCAGTCGTCCCAGCTGGTGCAGGGCTACAATTCTGTTTCTGGTGTCCTTCGACAGCTCTTTGGTCTTCACCATAGTGGAGTTTGGAGTGTGACTGTTTGAGTTTGTGGACAGGTGTATTTTATACTGATAAATTCAAACAGGTGCCATTACTACAGGTAATGAGTGGAGGACAGAGGAGCCTCATAAAGAATAAGTTCCAGGTCTGTGAGAGCCAGAAATCTTGCTTGTTTGTAGGGGACCAAATACTTATTTTCCAACATAATTTACAAATAAATTCTTTCCAAATCAGACAATGTGATTTTCGGGATTTGTTTTCTCATTTTGTCTCTCATAGCTGAGGTCGACCTATGATGTCAATTACAGGCCTCTCTCATCTTTTTAAGTGGGAGAACTTGCACGATTGGTGGCAGACTAAATACTTTGTTGCTCTCTGTAAATGCCTGTGCTGTGCCATTAACCTATGCTGTTTGGAGAAGCCTTGACCTGGGTGCTGCTTCTCTGGGAATGTAATGACCCTACAGTCTTCTCACTACATCTTTTCCTGATGACCTTTCATAGACTGTTTGAGGAACTCAGAGACAGGTCTACAGCTGCATCAGCAACATTTTTCCTCAAGCAGAGACCTTCCACTGTTTGCCAATAAGTTGTCAAATTCTAAACCTTGGCTTCAGACATATCTTAGAACAACACTGTAATTGTGATTGCCTTCTGGGAAGGGCTGGCAGGCCATGTAAAAAGTGAATACATAATACATCATTTCTGTTCTCTGGTGGCTACAAATATTGTTTTTACAAATATTGTTGAAGGACCAATTGTAGCTTTTGGCCCCAGGTACGTCCACACGACAAAGGACAAAATACTTGTTGGATTTTGAATCCTAAAACGCACTGGTGTTTTTGTACTCACAATGGAATAAATCTATCCCTGCTTTTATGCTGTCGTCCGGATATTTTTATTTTGAATCCTAAAACCACGTCGTCCGATGAGTATTTGAAGAGTATTTTATACAAGAACACAAGGCTTTTAAACTCTGTTTTTGGTTTTTTGACACAAATTTTGATGTGGTTTTCAGAATAGTTTTTTCTATCACTTTTGCATCATAGAGCTCTACTGAGTTTTTGTATCAAAATCCACACCAAAAAACACGCACAAAGCTTTCTGGTTATTTTTCATGCTGTCCCATTGAATTCAGTAGTACATTTTCCGCTGTTTTCTGAGTGAAATTTGACGGAAGATGGGCATGTTCTAATTGTTTTGGAAATCGTGTGCATTACATTGAGGATTTTCAATTGAGGCCTACAGGGATGGTTTAACATTCGGTTTTTGACAGTTTTTAAAATCCAAATCCGCATGGATCTCCAATTTCGCCCCGCAATTACGCCGGCAGCGGGGCGGGGGGCCGGCCCCATAGATTGTCATTATCTACAGCGCGTACGCGCCGTAAATAATTGACATGTTACTTTCTCCCCGCCCGGCGGATTCGCCGAGCGGGTAGGGGAGACGGAATCCATAGTTCTCTATGAGAACTGTGGATTACCGTAGTTACTGGGACAGATTGGAGCCGTACTGAAGCGCAAATCCGGTGTGCAGTACAGCTCCAATCCACGCCCAAATAAGCCGTGTGAACATGGCCTTTAATTTCCAGTTCCTATCATTCAACGTGTGAAAACTGCTGTTTTCCGCTCACCTGTTTGTTTTTGGTGATTTGAATACCTATTCCATAGGTTCCAGAAATTTTGCAACCGTAAACTCAAATCTTGTGCCTTTTTCATAATCTTCTCTCCAGCAGAACAGAATGATTCAAGAGATTAAAATTTACTGGTGGTCTGTGCAGAAGAATGGCGACATCTGTTGGAAGGACTAAACATCCTGTCATTATCTGGGTTCGTAAAAGCTTTGAGCTCCTTTATGTCAGTTGAAGACTAAACCATAGACAAGCTCACTAGTTGTTGTTCCTCGAACATTTTCACTTCAACCAGTGCCGTATAGTTCTCACTTGATGCATCCAATTACTGTCTGAAGCACCCGGTGCACACTATAGATCACAAATCTATTGAACCTAATATGGGAGTCTTTCCTTGCCATCCTCATAACACACTGACCTTTGTGCCACCTGCTGTGACACCAGGTTCTACATTGGGCACATATCTCCTTGCAAGATACTACTGCTAGCCAGATTGTAGATGAGAAGTTACGGACTTTGTATCGGACTGCTCCATCTATTCTTAAATTAGTTATTTACGTCTGGTGTCTTGTAGTCTTCGACAGCTCTTACCTATTTCTTCTCAGCCATAGACCACTAGAACACCAGACATCTCTTTGGACTTGATCTCGGATCTACTGGTAAAACATGCTAGTTATACAGCATTCTGTTAACTAGCCAAAAGGTTGCATCAAGAAACCTCTCCCATTCATGGCTTCCGTTTGAATGTAGGTTCCAGAAATCCATATGTGAACTTCTTAATGAGAACCTGTCACATAGGTTATGCCCCCCTTGCTGAGGGCAGCACAAGGTAGTGTCAGACCTGCTGTTTCCAGCGCTGTGCCCCTTATTCTGTAAGATGCTGGAGTTTTCGTGTATTTAATGCTCAAATCTGCAGTTTTCAGCCAGAAAAGAGTCAGTTTTCAACTGATAAACCTATTAATTTGAATAGGTAGAAACATGTGAATAACTGTCAATGGGCGGTGCTAGCCTTTGGTGGGTGGAGCTAACACCTGCTCATGAATAAGATTTGAGGGGTAAATACTCTAAAACTGCTGCATCTTACAGAATTAGGAACACAGCGCTGGAAACAGCAGGTCTGACACTAGCTTGTGCTGCCCTTAGCAAAGGGGGTTATAATCTATGTGAGAGGTTCTCTTTAATATCACTCTGGATTTCTTCACAAGTGGTTATCCCCAGATCAGTGGACAGACAAAGCAGATAGATCAGTTCTGGAAAAAAAAATCTTGTGCTGTACATCAGGGACACACCAGAATAACTGTCTAGACTTTTTTGGTAGAATTTGCTCATAATAACCACATTGCCACAGTTTTACGCTTCTCCTTTCCAGGTGGTTTTCAGACTCTGGTCTGCCACTCACCTTGTCCTGTCAGTCTGCAGTAAGGCTGGATCCACACAGGGCTTTTGCCACGTTCAAGATATCTGTCGTGGTGCTGGGAAAAAAGTCACCCCGATGGATACAGCAATGTAACTGGCACGGCCTCATAGAAATCATTAGAGAAAACAAAGTCCTTTTTGGACTATGTTTGCTCTATTTCCTGCAGAGAAAGTGTATACCGCCGTGAAGCAGAGCAATCATAGTCCTCATATGACTATTTTTGCTCTTTTGGGTTAGCACCAGGTAAATCACAGTATCCATAAGGGCACACCTTTTTTGTCCGGCACCTCAACGGATACCTCAAACGTAGTAAAAAAAAATGCTGTGTGAATTAGGCTTACCTGTGGTCAGTGTCATCTATATGAAAGAAAGTACAAAAGAGGCTGGAGTAGGCCACAGTTTGGGCTCATGTTCTCTTCTTCAACAGTTTTTAAATTAGTCCCAAGATTTCCAGACCATTGGACTCCACTTCCTTTTCCAAGTTTCTGGTTTATCAGATCCATGATGAACCTCACGCAATTAAGGACTACCTCAGCATACATACCAATTCTCTACTCAAAGGACGAGTCCTTAGGGCCCATTCACATCAGGTTTTCACTTTCAGTTTGTGGTATCCAACGGGATACCGTAAGACTTCATCCCAACGAATACTGAGACAGTTGGTGATGGAGCCATTGACTTTTATAGTGAACCATGTTTTTGTGTCTGATGCAGAACACATTAGCTAAATAGCGCCGATGTAGTCCAAATAGGACTACACTAGCCATATACAAGTCAATGGCACTGCCACCGACCCGCTGCAATATGTGTCAGGATGACTTCTTACGATATCTTGACGGATACCACAAAAAGAAGGTAAAAATGTGATGTGAATGGGGCCTTAGGTTTTTGGTACTGTTATATAACCCTCATTGTGTTGAGTCTTTCTGATGAAAGCACAACATTGCCATTGCAACCAGCATGTGGTGATGATGCCACCCGTCTAAGCTTCCAGTTACTATAGCAACCACAGGCAGATTACTCCTGGTGGACTATTACAAATGGCCTCCATCATTTACCCTTCATTGCCTGTAGCCTTCTGCCTTGCTCCTACTGCTTAGGTTTCATCCAGCTAGTCCTCTTGGATTCTCCCCTGAAATGTGTTGTCAGAGGATAGTCAGAGTCCCTCCATGCACATTAGATCTGATTCATCTGTTTCTGCCAAAATTGTTCGGTTCCAATGATGTTGATGTAATTTTTTTCCACCTTTATACTCTGCACATCACTTTAGTCAGTGCATTGTAACGATCCCACTTTTTAGAGTATGCTAACCTTCTACTATGGCTCTTCTGAGGGCACCTCATTTCCTTCATTATTTACACTAGTTCTATGGCTTATCCCCTTTACTTGATTTAATAGCAATATGGACCAAGTATCAGACTGGCACTCTAAAGGCAGTGGTGTTTCTATAGGGGTCTCAGCAGTTGCCCTTACGTCCTTGCTCTTAAAGGTTGTCTCAGTACAAGGATTGCTTTTTATGTTCAAGATCTTGCAAAAACAAGTCACTTTGCAATAGATGTCCATTAACAGTGTCCTACCTATTCCTAGATATCCCCTCTTGTATGGGCTGTATCAGCTCCTCAGGTCGCTATAGCTACAGGCCTGTTTGATCTCTCCTGATAGGGTGCCAGCACTGGTTGCTATAGCTACAAACCTGGCTTCTACTGCAGCCTAGTAGAAGCAGTAAACACGCCCCTGAATTCAAAGTGAAACCAAGAAAACAGGACTGAGGTAAGATGAATCAATGTAGTGAGACAACCCCTTTCAGATGAAGACAACATAAACATCCCTCAACACAGACTGACTCCCCTGTAATGATCAGGGCAACCATTGCTAATTCGCTTTGTCAATCATGGAGCAAACCAATTGTAGCTGCACAATTTTCTATGTACCTTTCTGGGCTCATCTCTATGATCAGTACTTGGAGATAACAGGAATTGACTGCCATGAAAATGCTGCACCAACCATTGCACCCCAGAAATGCAGCAATAACCTTTCACTTACAGTGGGCACCATCAAAACTTGCAATCAGATAAGTCATTCATTAAAACATTTTCCTTTTATTACCATAAAAAACATTTTACAAGACAAGGAAAATGTTTCAATGAATGACCGAACTGATTGCAAGTTTTGACGGAGTATATTGTAGGGACTAGAGGTTCCCTGTTTCTACGATTGGGCTTGAGTTACCCAAGTGTTTAAGATTTTTAGGCCATTTAACTTGTTGATTTACTTAAGTATGTGATACACTGGCGATTTTGCAAGTTTTCCTGGCTACAAAGAATCTGTAAATTTTTATCATAGGACACAGTGCTGGAAACAGCAGGTCTGACACTAGCTTGTACTGCCCTCAGCAAGAGGGGCATAATCTATGTGACAGGTTCTCTTAAAACTTTGGTGTTAAAGGAGTTGCCTCCACTTCCTGGTTCAGACTGACTCATTTGCATAAGCTCCATGCTTGTACAGCTCTGTGCTGTGCTTTCAGATGCGAATTAGATCAGATTAGCTTCTCAAACTACTAACAGGACGTCTTATCTGATCCCCAAAACATAAGCTCTAATTCCAGTTCTGTTTATTTTACATAAATCAAGCTTTTTACTGCTGAGCAGCACAGGACACTGCCACTACCTGTGTGATGACATCACTCACTTTTATCTCATTGAACAAACAGCAGGGGGAGAATTGTTTACAGGTCGGTTACTGAGGGAACTGAAATAGCCAGGGAGGTCATAAATTCACTTGTATCTCCTTAGGGAAAACAGAGGAACAAAGCAATATATTTGGAAAATGTCTTTATTTTGTGTTCCCTACAATTTGAAAGCTATTCTTTGTAGCGAGACAACCCCTTTAACTGTTCTGCTTATTCTGTCCATGTAAGTCTAGTATTATCTCCATACCCAAGAAGTCACATGTAACAGTCCCTATGTGCAACAGAAAACACTACGCCATTTGCGTCATGGTGCGAGATCTTATACAAACCCTTCATGATCTTGCATATTTTAATAATTTCTGATGCAGTCCCTTCACGATCATGCAGTATCCATTACACGTTTGTTAAACAGAAAATGCATTTTACTAATTCTTTAAAATAGCAAAATTATTTTAGCCTTAAATGGGGATATTTTTGTTCCAACTGTATTATAAACAGAAAACAGGCAAATTAGAATTTCCTCGTTTTGTCCCAGCTACATTTTGTGTGAATGGGCATTCTGCCTGACTGACATCCTTCCTTGAGCTGCAATCTGTTCAGTTGTTGTAAAATGCTGCACACAGTTTCATCAAGCGCTCCTTCATCTATTTAGAGGATCACTAGGGTTACAGTAATGGCCACTTGGAGAAATACCTGGGGAATCCGCAGTTTTTTTAGTCACTTTTTTTATAGCTGTCGTTCTTTGACGTGTGACTTTTTGAATTTTTCTTGCAGTCATAAATCTTTAAAGGAGTGGTATAGTAATTTTTAATTTGCTTAAGGGTACTTTCACACGGTGCGGTTTTGGTGCGTTTTTTTGGATGCGTTTTTTGTGCAACAATGTATAGCATTAATTGTTGTGCCTTCCTGCACAAAAAACGCATCAAAAACGCACTAAAAACCGCACCGTGTGAAAGCACCCTAAGGGTATGTTCACACGGCTTATTTCGCGGCGTACTGTGCTTAATACGTGGGTAAATGCACACCATAATTACAGTGATCCATTGTCTCAAGGAACTACGGATTTGCCTCCTCTCCCCCCTGTACAATCGATCGTTTGTACGCAGGGGGGGATAAGTGTCAATAACTTTTGGCAATTCGCCCCGGAGTAATGCATTTTTGGGGCCCCCTGTGGACGTATGTAGCGCCGCCAGTAAATTGTGTGAATTACCCTAACCCGGGGGGGTCGCTAGGTGTTTTATTCGGGGTCGGGCCCCCAATAAAACCCCCGGGGGCCCCGGTCTCCCCGGGTCCGGCCTCTGCATGGGCCTGGAGCACCGACGGCTTTCAGTGGTGTGTGTCCGTGGCGCAACACACGGCTTATTGCGCGGCGAGACTGGCTCCCTCACGCAGGGACAGTGCGGCCCGAGTTACAGTCATGCCTCCTCACAGAGCTACGGATCCTCCGCGGCCCGCGCTCGTACTAGCGTCGCAATGACACGCACGTCGCAGAGTGACATAACCAATTACGCACCCTGTAAACAGTCCCTATGTGGCCTGTGAAAACACTGTACGGCCTGCAGTACATTGTGGAGATTATACCCAAACCTCATTGATCTTATTTTAATAATTTGGCGTCCCTTCACGCCATTGATAATTAAGAGTTGTCTCACTATAATGATTAGCTTTCAAGATGTGGGGAATGGTAAATGAAGACCTTTTCCAACTATATTGCTTTGTTTTTCTCTTTGTTGAGATAAGAGAGATTTACTAAAATAGTCACGTTGTTAAGCATAGCAGAAATCCTCCCGCCATTTCACCTTCTCCTGCTTACTATATCAGATGAGGCAGTTGTCTCAAACAACTCTCAGAACTATCAGCTGACCATGCAGCACATGTGAGCTTGATTAAATGGGAATGGTTGATTTTTCGCCCTTTATAACGCTGAGGTTCATTTACAAACTGACACAGAGTACACTGTTAAGCTGAGAGCTTAAATCTTGTGATCGGCTTGCATTTTCTAGTATTTTATGTGTTTAGTCCTGATTTATTTTTCTGCACAAAGTTAGCTAGAGCCTGTTTTGTCCTTTGTTCTCTGTTTGCATAAAGGGGTTGTCTCACTACATCGATTCATCTTACCTCAGTCCTGTTTTCTCGGTTTCATTTTTGAATTCAGGGGTGTGTTTACTGGCGACTACTGGCCAGCAGTGACGAGCTGCTGAGGACACCAGGTCTGTAGCTATAGCGACCTGAGGAGCTGATGCAGCCCATACAAGAGGAGATATCTAGGAATATGTAGGACACTGTTAATGGACAGATATTGCAAAATCTGTAACATAAAAAGCAATCGTTGTAGTGAGACAACCCCTTTAAGTTCTGCCCTGTGTCAGTTTTTCAGTGGGTTCTATTCCTGAGTTCTCTTGGATACTTCTGTGTTGTTTGGTTAGGATCAACGTAGTGAGGGACATTGTAAGGGATGTCTTCAGGGATAAAATAGGGCCAGTGGGGGTCTGGTTTAAGGATCAGCATTAGGGGCAAGTTTTTAGGGAAAGTTTGTTGTTCCATGTCCATCCATGCCCTAGTCGTCCTCCATCTTGCTGCCATCATCTAACAGTAAGTTGCTAAATTTATTTTTACACTCTTTGTATTACTTGCATGCAACTGCTGTTGTTTGCATTCATGTTAACCAGCCTTGTTTCATGTCAGGAAATGTCACAGGTCCTCTAAAATAACTTGCACGGCACAAATGGCTATAAATTCAGGTGTAAATGGTTGATAAATATCTTGCACATCAGATCAGACAAAGTCATGGAGTAAACTGTACCAAAAAACAGGCCCAAATGCAATAATAAACTAGGACCGTGGTGCCTAAACCTAACTCTCTTGATACAATTAACAGTTTGGCACATTTATGAAAGCTGTGCTCACGCTATTTGTAATTAGTAGACTACCCCTAAGACAAATGTAGTTGTGATGTAATAAAGCCAGAAGTGATATGTCTAATCTGTGTTTTTTAACCACTTGTCAATATTGGAGGTACGTATATGTCTTAGGCAGGAAGGTGTTCTTCCAAATAGTTGTATGGGTGCATCCAGAAGATTTTGTAGGTTCACAAACGGAGCCGGTAGGACTGGGTTACAACTGGCTCCATGAGCTGAACCCCTTAGATGCAGTGACCACAGCAGCTAAGGGAAGGACAGAGAGAGGGAGCTCCCATTGCCTGCATAAGCATCCCCACGGCCCGAGTGCCGATGCCTGTGATGTCACTATGCTCCTGAGGGCACGGCAGAGCATAGTGATAGACAGTTAGAAATACATGGCAGTACAGTGAACTACAGGTGAAGGTCAAGTCCCATATGGGAAAATGTCAAAAAGTAAAAAAAAAAAAAAAAAAGCAAACACAAAAACTCACATACGACCCTTTTTCCATTACAGACCACACCAATCGACCTAAAATAAATAAAGTACACATATTTGGGATAGTCACGTGCATATTAACTTAGCCTATAAATCTGTCATGTTATTTAAAACAGTCATATCTCCCCCAAAATGATACCAATGAAGGCATCAATTAATCCTGCAAAAAATTATCCTCTGCACAGCTCTGTACACAGAAAAATAAATAAATTATAGCCCTCAGACTATAGCGCTGCAACAATGTGTTTACTTTTTTAAATTTAAAGTATTTTTATATCATGTAAAAGCAGCAAAACATAAAAGAATATATATTTGGTATCATTGTAGTTGTATCGCCCTCCCGAGTAAAGTCAATATGTCATTTATACCACACAGTGTCTGCTGTAAAAAAATAAAAACATAAAAACACTACCAGGATTGCTATATTTTCTACTTCCCACCTTCCAATAAATAGCAAAGTGTCATATGAACCCCAAAATAGTACTAATAAAAACATCAACTCATCCCACAATAAACAAACCCTTATACAGCTATATATACAGAAAAAAAAACAAAAAACTGACGGATCTCAAAGTGCAAAGATATAAAAAAACCATTTGTAAAAATGCATTTCTATTGTTTAAAAGTAGTAAAACACAAAAAACTAAATACTATTGATCTTGTTATCACAAGGCATTATGGGAAAGGGGCTGAGAAGCCCACAGCGCCCTCTGTTGGATGTAACAAATCCTCAATTTGCTTTTGACCCACCGAGTCTTGAGAAAGCAAAAAGGATTTTAGCCAAGCCAGTATCTCTCATCTGCAGACAACGCTGTTTCTGGATTTTTGTCCCTCTTCAGTACAGAGCAGAGCGATGCTGGCTGGCTGTGTGGGAGGCATTGAGTTGCTCAGGAAGGGAAGATCTCTCCTTAAGGAGAGCACCGAACGAACGGATTGTAGAGTTTGTTTTGCCTTTTCGCCCTCTACTTAGCATCTGCATATCACAAGGCATTATTGATCTTCTTGTAATTGTACCGACCGCATAGTAAAGTTATTATAGTTCATGGCCAAAGCTGTAAAAACAAAGCCCGAAGAACAATGGCAGAATTGTGTTTTCACTTTTCACGGCCCAATGCTAAAAAAAACCCTGTAAAATACTTGTGGGTCCAAAATGCACATTACACCATTATATAAACTCCCTGAGGGATGTTGAATCTAAAATGGGGCGACTTCTGGAAGGTTTCACCTGTTCTGGTATGCGACATGGCACCCACCAAAATCTGCATTCCAAAAGCCAAATAGCGCTCCATCCTTTGTACATTCTACCATGTTCCCAAACAGCAGTTTATACGCACATATAGGGTATTGCCGAACTTGAAAGAAATTGCATAATAAATTTTGGGGTGATTCTTTTTTCCAAGATTCCTTGTGAAAATTAAAAATCGTCAGCTAAAACTGCAGATTATTGAAAAAAATTAAATGTTTTACTTCCACAGCCTAACGCTAAAAAAAAAAAAAATCTATAAAACACCTTTGGGGTCAATATACTCACTAGAACCCTGGATATATTCCTCAAGGGATGTAGTTTCCAAAATGAGGTCTTTTTAGGGGTGGTAATTAAGTTTTAGCACCTTAGGGTGTCCGCAAACCTGAAATAGCGCCTAGAGGAAATCCTAGTGAAAATAAGACCCCAAAATCCAGTAGGTGCTCCTCCTATTCTGATCCTGGTTGAGTCAAGTAGCTTACTAAGGCACAGGTGGGATATCTCTAAAAATGGGAGAATCTGGGGAATCAATAATGAGTTGTGTTTTCTTGGTAACATCTACTGTATTTCAGAGAATAACGAATAAAAGCTGCAAAAAAAACGAAAGAAATTTTGAAACTTCACCTCCACTTTGCTTTAATTTCTGTGCAATACTTAAAGGGTTAAAGTTCCTAAATGCTGTTTTTAAGGGGTGCAGTTTCTTAGATGAAGTCATTTATGGGGGTGTCTAACATACAGGCCCCTCATAGCCACATCAGAAGTGGACTAGTCCCTAAAAAAATGTATGCTGCAAATTTTCGTGAAAATTACTATTACATTTATAAACTTCCTAATGTCGTAAAAAAAATAAAAAGATATTTAAAAACTGAAGCCATCTTCCAGTAGACATATGGTAGATGCTAGCTATAAACTATTTTGTATGGTATAACTGTCTTTTGTGCAGAAATTTTTGAACTTTGAAAATAGCAATTTTTTTTTTTTTTTTTTTTATTGTTTTTATTGAACAATATCCTTGACATCGGCATAACAAACAATAGCAGTATGTATACAAGGATTACATGAAAGCGATCTGATTGAAATGTCCAAGCATACTGAAAAGAAAGGGTTATTGCATCAAGGACAGTTCCCTTTTTCTTTTTTATAACAAACAAACATCACACAGTCTTATGCACGATATTCTGAATTGACTTCACATCTCAAATATAACTGCGGATAAACGGTTACTAACATAACTATTGAAAGTGCAGCGTGTCTCAGTTCTCCTCTCCACAGTGCAGGCTCGGGTGTGCGACTCCCCCCTCCCCCGCCAGAACAACCAGCGGGCACCATTGCCCCCACAAGCCGCGGCAACATCATCCCCGCGTCACCTGGTCAATATCCATCCCGCTAGTCTGTTCATGCTAAGCCAATATTCCTCATTAGGGATCGACCGCTACCCGTAGATTGATCGGATCAGTACCTGCCAACTGTCTTCCCTGGTACCAAGAGGTTTTCGCAAAGCAACGTTTTATGCAGCCTTGATGTTGTGGAGTGTACTATGTATTTTCCCACAGCTCAAAGAACTTTTTATCTTGCCTCCTTTTGCAGAGTGGCCTCAACCCAATCCATGTGCATTAAAAAGTTGTTTACTCTGAAATAAACTTAAGGCAGGGCCCTCAGGCTGAAGCCAAACCTGCAAAATAGCTTTGCGAGCCGCCGCCGCCACAACATGCCTCATTCTTTTGACACGATTGGGTATGTCCGAACCTCCGTGCCCCATTACACCAAACAATGCCCAAGAGTTGGCAACACATTTCAGATTCAAAGACTGGTCCATGTAGTCCGTTACGTGGCCCCAGAATTCCCGTATTAATGGCCAATCCCACAAACAATGGTAGAGGTCCGCCGCTGGGGACCCACATTTGAAACAGCTGTCTGTTGGGAACCGTCCCATACGATGTCCCCCGACAGGTGTGAGATAGGCATTATGTGCTACCTTCATGAACATCTCAGCATATCTAGCCATCGGCAAATATTTATGTGCGCCAGCAAATGCCTCTAATATCATAGCTGTGGATATATCAGCATCTCGTTCATGCCACTTAGCCAAACCAAGGTTTGTTGTGTCATACTCGAGATCCTCAAGAAGGTACTTGTAGATAGTAGACAACTGTGCTTTCCTTGTGGGAGGATTAAGAATTGTACGATCAAAGGCTACGGCCCAATCTACCGGTTGTAGATGTCTCTTCACCTCCGATACATAGCTAACTACTTGTAAATAGTTAAAAAACGGAATCGGGGGTGTAGCATAAAGGCATCGCAATTCAGAAATAGAATATAATTGTTTAGTGTCAAGGTGCAGAAGGTGTTTTATTTGATGCAAGCCCAGGCTATGCCAGATTCTGAAGGTGTGCTGTGGCTTACCCTCCTGAAAGTTTGGGTTATTTATTAAAGATAGATACGGGGAATAATCAGAGTTCAGTTTTTTAAGTTGCCTAATCTTTCGCCACGCCCTCCACACTGGCATAAGCAGCTGGTCATCTTTTATCCCCAGGGGAAGTTTGTCGTATGGTAAATGAACAAAATTAATAAGTGAAATATTCAGCAGCCCTGCCTGATCCAAGGAGCTATCTGTAAAGATCGCTGTAGACTGTGCCCAGCCTGTAAGGAAACTACCCAGGGCCGCTAAATTATAAAGCCGGATATTCGGAAATCCCAGGCCACCGTGTAGCCTACGCTGTTGAAGTATGAGCAACGGAATACGCGCCCTCTTGTTATCCTAGATAAATTTCCTATACTGTGCATTTATTAGTTTCTCGTCCTTCGGTCGCAGGTAAACAGGCAGAATGTGAAAAATATATAGAAGTCGTGGGAATTCCACCATTTTGATCAGGTTACACCTCCCAGAGAAGGAGAGCGGAAGGTCAGCCCACCCCTTTACAGTTTGCTAATATGTCAAAATACTATGACAAACTTGTACAGAGTACAAATTGCTGGGAAGTTTGGTCAACCATATCCCTAAATATTTCAAGGCTGAGTTACACCAGCGGATCGGGTGAGTCCTTGACCAAATGGGCTCAGCCGGTCCCTTTAAAAGCATTCCCTCACTTTTATCTACATTAATCGTGTAGCCCGATAGAAATCCCACTGCCTTCATGTCATCGAGGATGGGGGCTAGGTTCTGTCTCGGGTTCCTGATCATCAGCAACAAGTCGTCCGCATACGCTGTGACCCTGAGTTCCCTAGTGGGGGACAGGATACCTGCATAGAGCGGTGACTGAGTGATATATATAGAGGAGTGGATCAATAGACAGGTTGAATAGTAGGGGTGAGAGGGGACACCCCTGCTTGGCTCCCCTAAAAAGGTCAATAACTGGTGATAATGTATTGTTGATGAGCAGGGTCGTTGTGGAGTTGGAGTGCATGTGGGCAATGAAGCTGGCGAAGAGGTCCCCAAACCCACGGCGCAAAAGGGTGGCATCCAGGAATGGCCAAGAAACCTTATCGAAAGCTTTCTCGGCGTCCAAACTAAGAAGCATGGACACCGGGTGCTCCTCCGCCCTCGCCTGCGCAATGGCTGCTATAGCCGCCCGGACATTTTTCGTAGAATGTCTATTTGCTATGAAACCATTCTGCGAGGGGTGAATTATGTGTGGCAAAAAAGTTTGCATCCTAGTAGCCACGATCTTTGCTAGAATCTTATAGTCCTGATTTAACAAAGAGATAGGTCTATAAGAAGTCAGCAAAGTAGGGTCCTTTTTGGGTTTTAACAATAGTATAGTGCGCGAGTCATGGAAGGCATCTACATCAGTAGATTGAGTGTAAATGCCAGTATAAAGATTTGCTAGGAGGGGGGATATTTCTGTCTGTAATATTTTATAAAATTCTGCCGAAAAACCGTCTGGACCCGGGGTCTTCCCGTTCGCCAGCCCCTTCACCACATCACGCACCTCCTCCTCTGTGATCTCAGCCTCAAGGAGAGCCCGCTGCTCATCAGTGACTTTTGGCATTGACAGTGAATCTAAAAAGGAGGTCACCAGCAAATTTTTAAAAGTTTGATATTTTTCACAAATAAACAAGGATTGGACCAAAATGTATTACTTACTAACTAAAGCACAATGGGGGATATGAATGAAAGTGGCGCTGTCTCAACAGTCGTACTTCTCAGTAAGTTAGTGTAGCATTCGTCAGTCAGTGTGAAAGTTACTCGCAGCACTTTATAAATGTGTCCAATTGTGAGACACATTTATGCACAAAAAAAGTGGCGCAAAAACTGTCTACGACAAAATTTGTCTCGCCCTCGGCACTATGATATGGGTATGGATGAGCCCTAACCAGTCTGTCACACCACAATCATAAATGTATCACATCGTATGCATGTGGTGTACCTGGCCCCCTCAAGCCATGTTTTCCACGGACCTTAATGGAAAATCCATGCAGCGGTCCCCACTACACGGATTTTCCGCCCGAAAAACATAGAACATGTTCATTCTTCCGTCTGGAATATGAACATGCCTATGTGAAGCAAACTGTGGAGAAAAGCCGTCCCCTAGCGGCCGTGTGCACGGCACGAAAACAGGACAAATACCGGTCGCATAAACTGAACTGGTATTTGTCCCTTGCCGTGTGAATGGCCCCTAAGAATCGACGCAGATAAAACTGTCGAGGATGCCGGACGTGTGCCAGTTTTTGGTGACAGACCTTTTAAAAATACACTACAAACTCGTTTTCACCGGGGGCCACATCAGCCTCACGGCGTTCCTTAAAGGGCCTTAAAGGGCCGACATAATTTTAGAACTACTTGTAGGTAGATAAGTGGGTATAAAGCCCCCTGTAGATGACAGTTATATCTGCCCATGTAGGTAAATAGGTATTTTTGCCCCCTGTAGCCAGGTAGTAATATGCCCCCTGTAGCCAGGTAGTAATATGCCTCCTGCAGCCAGGTAATATGCCCTCTGCAGCCAGGTAATATGCCCCCTGTAGCAAGGGAGATGCCCCACATAGCCCCCCTGTAGCCAGGGAGATGTACCATATAGTCCCCTGTAGCCAGGTGCATGACCCACATAGTCCGCTGTAGACTAATAGATGCCCCATATAGTCCCCCAGTAGCCAGGGAATAATAGCAAAACCCAGTACCAGCAAGACATAAGTCCCATCATAGTCCATGTCCAGGTACATGCACCCACATAGTCCCATCCATGTAGACTCATATAGCATAGGCCCCCTATAGTCCCCCAGTAGCCATGGAGATGCCTATATAGTCCCCCAGTATCCAGGCAGATGCCACATATATGCCCCCTGTAGCCATGTAGATGCCCCATATAGTCCCCCAGTAGCCAGGCAGATGCCCCATATAGTCCCCCAGTAGCCAGGCAGATGCCACATATAGTGCCCCCACAGTAGCCAGGGCAGTAATGCCCCATAGTCCCCAGTAGCCAGGAGATGCCTCATAGTCCCCCAGTAGCCAATGATGATACTCATATAGATCCCAACCCCAGTAGCCAGGCAGATGCCCCATAGTCTCCCAGTAGCCATAGTGCATGTCCATGCCATTCCATATAGTCCCCCAGTAGCCAGGCAGATGCCCCATAATCCCCCAATAGCTATGTAGATGCACCATAGTCCCCCAGTAGCCAGGCAGATGCCCCATATAGTCCCCCAGTAGCCATGTAGATGCCTCATATAGTCCCCCAGTAGCCATGTAGATGCCTCATATAGTCCCCCAGTAGCCAGGCAGATGCCCCATAGTGTCCCAGTAGCCAGGCAGATGCCTGATATAGTCCCCCAGTAGCCAGGCAGATGCCTGATATAGTCCCCCAGTAGCCATGTAAATGCCCCATAGTCCCCCAGTAGCCATGTACATGCCTCATATAGTGCCCCAGGAGCCAGGCAGTATAGTCCCCAGTAACATTCCCAATAGCCCATGTAGATGTTGTACCCATATAGCCCCCAGTAGCCAGGCAGATGCCAGCCCATACATAATGTCACCCCCAGTAGCCATGCAGATGCCCACTATCTCATAGTCCATCCCAGTAGCCAGGCAGATGCCCCAAGTCCCCCAGTAGCCACGCAGATGCCCCATTAGTCCCCCATAGCTTAGCCATGTTGATCACCCTTATATAGATCCCCCCCAGTAGCCAGGCAGATGCCCAATAGTCCCCCAGTAGCCATGTAGATGCCTCATATAGTCCCCCAGGAGCCAGGCAGATGCCCCATAATCTCCCAATAGCCATGTAGATGTCCCATATAGGCCCCCAGTCGCCAGACAGCTGCCCCATATAGTCCCCCAGTAGTGCAATACCAGAGCGTAGATGCCCCCATATAGTCCCCCAGTAGCCAGGCAGATGCCCCATAGTCCCCCAGTAGCCAGGCAGATGCCCCATAGTCCCCCAGTAGCCAGGCAGATGCCCCATAGTCCCCCAGTAGCCATGTTGATACCTCATATAGTCCCCCAGTAGCCAGGCAGATGCCCCATAGTCCCCCAGTAGCCATGTAGATGCCTCATATAGTCCCCCAGTAGCCAGGCAGATGCCCCATAGTCCCCCAGTAGCCAGGGAGATGCCCCATAATCCCCCAGTAGCTATGTAGATGCACCATAGTCCCCCAGTAGCCAGGCAGATGCCCCATAGTCCCCCAGTAGCCATATAGATGCCCCATAGTCCCCAGTAGCCATGTAGATGCGTCATTTAGTCCACCAGTAGCCATGTAGATGCGTCATGTAGTCCCCCAGTAGCCAGGCAGATGCCCCATAATCTCCCAATAGCCATGTAGATGTCCCATATAGGTCCCCTAATGATTATAAAAAGCTACTTACCTCCTGGTTGGCCGTGCAGCGTGGCCCGGTCCGGGAGCTGTGTACGGCGTCAGCGGCGTGACGTCACGCAGCTTACATCCTCAGGCAGCTCCCAGCGATCTCCTCGGCGGCAGAGGCTGCCGACCGAGGAGACCCACCGTCACAGGGGGCGTGAGTAAAGCGGCACATCACGCCCCCTGCGACGCCTTATGTATGTACAGTGCTAACCGAGCGTTGTACATACAAAGGGAGAAGGTGGGAGGGAAACAATCCCTCCTGCCGTCTCCCTGTACCAGCAGCTGCACTGAATGTGCAGCTGCTGACTGACTCTGCTCGCCTGTGGTAAAACAGCCGGGCCTTGTGTTTGACACCCGTGCACTACACAGAGTTAAAGACAAGTTTTTTGGGCACATATCATGCCAGCAAAGGGAATGAACCCCGCCCCGTTCATACATGTCCCCCAATGTGTCATGAGAAAACAGTCTCTGAATCACATGGATAGGTAAAGTGACACATGTCAAATTTTAAAAGTGGGGCTCTGTCAGGAAGATTAAAACTGGCTGCAGCGGTAAGAGATTAATCCCCCATATCTCCGAAAACCTCTTTATGTCCATTCCTGGTGAGTTCTAAGGTTCTTTCTTGTCTGATACTATTGTTACATCTCCCTATTTCTATTTCTCTTTGTCCAAGAATATAAACTTACTAATTTAGTGAGAATTTGAGACAAACTATTGCTGCATACCCCTCCTCCCTGTCTTTTTATTTTCTGAAGATGGATTTTTTGTGACTGAGATCATTCCTCAGACATTTGGCATATCAGCAGCACTTATTAAACAATGAGGGTCCCCTAGCCCCCATCCTTAATAGTGCCACGGCTTTACAGACTGGAGAGGTGGCTGCGCATGTGCGACTCACTCTGTTTATTTCGAAGAATGTTATGAGTACAGCCAGGCACAGGTTGCTGCCAGGCTACCCGCTGGTTGCCCAATAAAGGTAAAGCTGCCTAGTGGCTGTGGCTGCCGTGTGATATAAAGAGCAGCACAAGTACATATAGTGTTGCAGTGCAGGGGAGGTGCAGTAAAAGAGTCAGCTGTTCTAATGCTGGGAGCAGATGGAGAGAAGGTCTGCAGCCAGGGCTGCCATCAGGGCAGTATTAGTACTGCTGTCTGGAGACATGATCAGATTTGAAAAAAATAGGGGCCACTGATATGGTGCAAGATAGGAACAAGTAATTAAGCAGGGCCCCAGATCCTTCGGCTGTATTAGGCCCTGAAATTACTGATAGCAGCCCTATCTGCCGCACAGTAAGGCCATGTTAACACGGCTTATTTTGACGTGGTTCTGGACCCCTAGTTCTTTTCATTGATTCCTATGTAAAACCTTGTTGTAGTTCACGAGGTTCGGCAAGTTTAAACCATTCTTTCTTGATACACTGGAAAAGAATGTATGTCATTCATCGAGGTGTTTAGGATGCGTTTTTCGCGTGTCTTTTGGACCGGTTTAGACTGTCATGTCAATTTGTATGAGTGTGAAATTGTTCAAAGCCTCTATCCAACCTGGCGCGAGTTTAGCCGCTAGTCTAAGAAACCTTCTTCTGAAGAAGCGTGTTTCAGGCAAGGTTTTGGGAGCGGAAACGCTCCGAAAACATTGTCCAAAACCACTTCAAAATAAGCCGTGTGAACTTACCCAGGGTGCTTTCACACAGTGCGTTTTTTATGCGTTTTGTGACGTGTTTTTGATGCTTTTTTTGTGCAGTAAAGTATAGCATTAAAAACGCGTCAAAAACGCACTGTGTGAAAGCACCCTAAAGGTAATCCACAGCACCAGTGCTGCTCCAGCAGTTACCAGTCAAGGGTCAGCAGTTACACAGGTGATTCACTCTTTTCTTGGCACAGATGTCTCAGTACTGGTGTCTCGATGCAGGGTCAGCTCTTAGGCTAAGTTCACACGGCTTATTTCGGGGCGTATTTACGTCCGCAAATACGTTTCAAATAATGAACAATTAGATTAGCATTGATTCCAATGTAAAATACGGCTCTTCGGTCACACAAGGCCTATTTTCGCGACGTATTTGCGGGCGTAAATACGTCCGTAAATACGATCGTAAAATTACATCCCCTGTCACTTATTGAGGCGTATTTCGCAACGTAAATCCCCATAGTAAAGAATGGGGATTGTATTTACGACGCGAAATACGCGCCACACTTTGTGACACGTATTTGAAATGTATTTCGGGATGTATTTGCGGACCTAAATACGTCCGTAAATACGCCCCGAAATAAGCCATGTGAACATAGCCTTAGGGTGCTTTCACATGCAGTTGCATTTTTTATGCATTTTTCGGATGCATTTTTTGTGCAGAAAGGCAAGGCAATTAATGCTGTACATTCCTGTACAAATATGCATCAAAAACGCACCAAAAAAAACGCACTGTATGAAAGCACCCTTATATACGGGGGTTGTATCAATGAGATCGGACACTGGACTAAAGTGTTATTATAAACAGTCATGCTCAGGGAGTAACAGATTATCATGTGAAACGGCAAAGCCCAAGTTGCTCACAGCCGGTCCAGTACTACTTTGAATGTGAATCTACATGTGAGCATCATTTCTTCCAAAGTTTTCTTATATCCAATATATCCAAATATTTTTTTAATTCCTAAAAAGATATAGACAAATGCATCTAATGAAGAGAATTGTAGATACCTATCAATATTAGTGTTACTCAAATCTGTTGAACCCCAGTTCCCATGACAAGGAAAAAAAATGGGCTTGGGACATCCCACTCTAACCCTAGTCCAAACCTAGCCTTAATTTGGACAGTAATGGTTACCCTAATTGTAACCCTACATTAGGGTTAAAGGTTTTTAAGTGATCTGCAGGACTATCTTCGGTCCCATCGAACTCCTGCTCTAATGTCACTTTCTCTCCAACTAACATAAGGGTATCATAGGAGTAACATAAGAGCACAAATGATAAACCCCTAGATGAAGCATAGGTGAAATATATGTTGGGGCACATGTACACGGTCTGTCTCGCTTGCCTTTATATGCATAGCACTTCATTGATGCTTTTATGTATGCTAATATTTATTATACTTGTTTGAGCACCTTAGGTATATACACATACATATATATATATATATATATATATATATATATATTTTTTTTGCTCCCTTGTTTATGCCTGTATAAGATACTGCCTATGTACTTTTTTTTATCTATTTTGTATTTTGAACTGCGCTCATGTCTTGTACTATAAGACGTATTAATAAAATGTATTCATTTTTTGTGTTTTAGTTTGCGTTACTTGTAGTTATTACTTTTGACCCAGATCCGAACAGCAACACTAATATCTTTTTATGGAGCTACGTAGAAACTCCGTAAAATCCGTTGTACTGACCTCTCAAATCCCACAACGACAGTTCACTGATCCCACGGCAGAGTTTGTTTTCTCAGCTCCAGCGATGATGTGTTGACCTCACTGACGTCACTGATGTGGATAGTGAGAGTCATTGCAGGAGTAGATGAACATAGACTAGTGAAGGACAAATGAATTGTCAGTGAGGGAGTGGCAGATAATTTGACAGGTAGTAGGAAAGAAGAAATCACCAGCAGCTCCGGATGAATAAACCAATGTGGTTGCATTTATTAAAGTAAAAGGGCTTTACAAACGTGGTGACACAAATCGAAAAAAGTGACAGGTACCTAGAGAAGGCGCCTCCTGTTCTTTTATATTTATCAGATTTTAAAGGATTTAAAGGGGTTGTCTCATCTCAAAGTTTCATAGGATGCATGAATGAAATAATGCTGCTTTGCTCTGTCACTTCCTGGTCAAGCTGTCTGTAATTAGCATATGAGCTTTGTGTATTCAGACCTGCTAATTAGATAAATCTCATGCTGTCAGGACCGGGGAAGCTTCTGAGGTAAAGTAAACAGCAGTAATTACTGGCTTTTGTCTGAAAGATCAGATAACAAATAAGCTCTCACTGTCCAGAGTTCTGTGCTGGGACCTGTGTGATGACATCACTCCCTGCTATCAGATAGTACAAACAGCAGGGGAGAAGGAGTACACAGGTTGGTCACTTGGGGAACCAGAGAGAGCACAGAAGGTGATAAAATCACTTGTAGCTCCTTAACAAACAAAAAAAGTGAACAACACAATATATTTGGAAAACGTCTTCATTTAGTGATCCCAACATGTTGAAAGCTAATCTTTGTAGCGAGACAGCCCCTTTAAGGCTAGGTCTACACAGCAAATGACAAAATACCATTGGAAATCCCATGGCAGTACTGCGGTTTTTAGTACAGATTTGTGCAAAAGCCAAATTCAGTTTTTGGATTTTTGTACGCGGCTGATTGCAAATCCAAGCAGAATATACAACGTTACTTATTCCGCCAGATTTTTAACACAACGGTAAAAAGAACAGTGCTATAGACTACAGCATGAGTTTTTCATTGCTGTCTAATGCAGCACAGTGTATTATCGGATTTTCAGCAGTTTTAAAATACTAAAACCACCAAAGATCCAACGGAAAACCTGTGCTGTGTAGACATAGCCTTATGGGTCTCAAAAACCTATTTAAGGACTTGTTCACAAGATTTACAATTTTCACGGCATTTATAAGGGTCACCATTCCACCTTTTGCCGCAGGCATCAGAACAACCATAGTCGGCACTGATAACCAGTGACTTCTAATGAACACCAAAAAGGAACAGGTTAACACAAATAGACAATCAGAGGACATTTACATTATTATACAATTGTCTTTGCTCGCAGCATGCATAGCATGATTCTGCCCACTTTGAAGGAAATCATCATACCAGCAGGCAGTCAACACAAGCTGAGATTATAGGACTGATTTAAAGTTATAATAAAACACCAATTTGCCACTTTCATATCTTTGAACAAATGTGCCCCACAGAGAGATATAAATTCATTACATTTATACCTTAAATTTGAAATGTAATGTTTCAAACTTTTGTGTCCCTGCAGAGGACCTCTAACCACTTCTTCCCCTATAAAAGAAATCATTGGGGAGTTTGAAGGTCATGCACACAATATTACGGTTATCTTGGACCTCAAAGTGGGTAGGCAACAGTGAGTATTCGTAGGTTCACACAGCAAAATAATTTGGCGCCCACCTCCCAATGACAAACTAAAACACCAGCAATAAAGACATGTGAAAATAGACCATATACATTAGAACCCGCAGAGTGATGCGATATAGCAGAAATACACCAATTTTTTATTCCCTACAAAATGGCTGAATGGTCTTAAAGGGGTTTTGCCACGAAGTAAAATTGACGTGGGAAGTTTGAAAATTAAATAAACATTTTCACCATTCATTATTATTAAAAATTCTGCACCGTTTTTGATTTAGCTGCTCCTTTAGTGATCCATTGTTTACAGCTCATCTCCAGGGGATACGACCAGGGCTGGGAGCTCCTCAGTCCTGGCCGCACATGCTCAGACATCACTTCTTCTCTCAGGCAGCTACTGAGTGTTCAAACCCCGGGTGCTGTCATTCTCCTCCTGACCTTTGGACTAGTTAGTAATAAGTCAAACAGTGCAATTAAATTAAAAAAAGAAACCTCAATGAGGTCTGTGCATTGATAAAGAGAAAAAATATCCACAGGTTAACTTCCTGCAGGGATTTGAAGAAAGGACCCTTGTGCTGTAAAGCAAAAATGTTACCTCTTAGCTACATTGTAGCTATTTACAATTCTATACATAAACAGACATTTCTTCCACTAGAAAGAGGAAAGGCCTGGTGATGTCATCCTATTGAGTCACATGATATGCAATTCAAACAAATCACACATGCCTCCTTATGAGCACACAGAGCTGAAGAGCTGGATGCAGGAGGTATGAAATGAGATTGTGGCAAAACCCCTTTAAACCTGAGTGGCCCCCTCAACCTCTGGGGCACATAGCAGTAGCTATTGCTCCTGTGGCTACATGTAGGCCCATGGCTACTGCAGATTTTCTATGGTTTAGAGAGTCCTAAAGTATTCTGGTTTTAAAGTTATCACAATAGACTGATAAATCCGGTTTTTCTCTGTAGCGGACGTGTCAGCTTTGCTGTGTAGAATGAAACAGGTTCAGCAGAGGAAAGAGGATTTTAACGATTGTACTACTGCAGATCTAAATAGGACAGGTTATCAACCAACCATTGGGATAAACAGGAGAAAAATAAGCTGGTAAAGGTTTCCATACATTTTTAAGCTGTTGGCCAACAAATGTTTCTAATGAACCCCCCATACACGTGTAGGGTAGCCAAACATGCATGTGTTATCTATGAATGAGGGTATTAAAGGAGTTTTGCCATGATCTAATGTTGATGTGGGATCCTCCAAAATGGTTATTTAATCATTTTCTAAATATATGTCATTAAAAAAAGTGAAGCTTCTGAGAGCTACAGCCTGACTTACATGCCCTTAGTTTCCTGACAATTTACATTAGATACGACCAGGAGCTGATCTGACCACGCTTGCGTTGTTTGCACTTCTTATCTGATGGTGGCAGCAAACATGAAGGAGCGTTATAGGGACTGTTGAGAATAGATCCTGTGTCTTTTGTATAGACTGGTTGCAATGTAATTACATGAAAACATGTAGAGCTCCCTGCTCAGCCCTCCTCACCCTCCTGCAGCAGTTCCTGAACAAATGAAAGATGCTGCCTGCTGAGACTTTATCTTCTCTCCTGAACAGATAAGAGGGAGAAACTTGTGCACAGTACAGTTATCCCCTGTGGATTAGCCAAATAACATGTTTGCATGTGCATGGGAGGTGGTGTGATGACATCACAGAGCAGGTACTTGTTTTTTTTAAATACAGAAACACAACGCCCCTTTTTCAAGCCTCAAGAGGGGAGTATCAGCCTGTTAGGTGAGGAACTTACGGTACTTCTTGGCAAAACCCCTTTAAGTTGCTAATAGATATGCCTAATGCCAGTTTGTAGACAAAGGAAGACAGAAGAAAAAGTGCGGTCCCCGGCGCTCGTCTATGTAAACCTCCGTGTAGCATTAAATAAAAGTTTTATTTGAGGTAAAATCAACTCAAGGACAGAGCTAAAAAACCTTTAAAAACAAGGATAAATAAAATCACTATCGACGCGTTTCTCGCCGAAACCGGCGCTACCTCATGAAATGTGATTAAAGAAAAAAGCCAGGAAAGACAGTAATTTAAATATTTGCGGCACTCCTGATTGGACGATGAGGTCAGCCAATCAGAAAGCGAGCGACGGTAAACCATTCTATGCTATGGAGTGGTGTTAACCAATGAAAAGTAAGGCGGTACAGTAAAATACATGAAAAAAAGGGGAGAAGAATGCTGATTGGCTGAGGAAAAAGGGGGCTTGGTTCGCTCAGCCAATCGGAGGACGAGCTACTCCGTTCCACTCTGTTCTATGGAGAAAATACAGTCAGCAAGAAGATCGAGTGTTCGTGTCATTATACTCCATGGAGAACTTTTAGATGCGTGATTGGTAAAGTGTGGAGCGGCAAATATAAACGGACCAATCACTGGTGGTGCGCCGATGTTGCTGTAAACTAAAAGAGCGCAAGAAAGAGCGCATTCTCAAAATGAAGTGCCCATAGAGAACTATTGTAGCCTTCTGATTGGTTAGAAAAAGAGGGCTTGTCTTCAAAAACACCCAATCAGGTTACGAGCTACTCGTCCCATAGGTTCCTATGGAGAAAGATAACTTAGTTTGTAGACAAAGATTACCTGATCCTTTTTCCCCTGACACATAAAAAAACTAAATTGCCTGAACAACTCTGCATCAGATGGTCCACTATCCCCACTGAAAGTGGCTGTTTTGTCTCGCCCAAATTTAACATGTATGGCCTCTGTTAACCCCTTAACGGCCGCCCGCCGACATTAGACGTCGGCTGGTGCGGGCCGTTCGTCTGCAGCGACGTCTTTAGACGTCACTGTAGACATAGTGGTTTGCGGCGCCCGGCGCCGCAATTGCGCTAGAATCGGAGCTGTACTACACAGCCCTGATCCCAGAGCATCTCCTGTGAGCACCGGGTAGCAGAGGAAACCTCCGCACCCCGGTGCTTTAACCCTTTGACTGCGGTGGTGCGTTACTGCAGCGCAATCAAAGGGTTCCCCTGCTCTGTCGGGTGATCGGAACACCCGGTGACCCGACAGAGCCCGGGGGAACGGCTGCACAGTCAGCCCTGGGGACCTAGAGTGGCTCCAGAGCAGTCTATGTATTAAGCCAGTGACTAGGACACACTGTGTGGTGTCCTGATCACTGCCTGTGTCAGCCTGACACAGATTATAATGTATTAGCATATATGAATATGCTAATACATTACTAAGTGTTAAAAAAAAAAAAATTGTAACAGTTCTCCCTTCATGGGATTTAAAAAAAAAAAGTAAAAAAAAATAATAATAAAAATAAATAAATATTTAATAAAAAATAATTGTGCATACATTACACGCACAAAAAAACCTCCACATATTTGGTATCCACACGACCGTAATAACCTGTAGAATTAATCTAACAAGTTATTAATTGTGAAATGTGAATGGTATAAAAAAAATTAAGAAAAAAACATTTTTATAATATAAAAAAAAAATACTGCAATTATTTATAAGTGAACTTAAACTATTCCCCCATAAAGTCTAACTTGTCTTGAATAAAACGAGGCCTCATACAACTGCGTCATTGAAAAAATAAAAAAGTTACAACTAGTGAAACGCAAAGAGGCAAAAACAAAAAAAATGTTCTGGTCATAAACTACTTTTCAGGCGTTCGGCTTAAGGGGTTAAAGTGTACTTCTCAGGTGGTTTTTGCTACCTTAGAGCAGAATGTGTTAGAGGGAGACTTAAAGGGGTTGTCTCGCTACAATGATTTGGGTTTTAATTAAAAGATCTTTAAAAAACAAGCAGCTTTGCAATATATGTTCATTACAAATGTCCTACTGATTTTGCGTTATCCCTGTTAGTAGTGGTGCATCATCTCCTGAAATTCCTATAGCAGCCGACCAGTTGATCTTTATCTCACTGGCTGTCAGTGCTGATGACTCATCTGTTTCTGAATACAGGTCAGAGCACAGAGCCCCTCCAGCACAGTATGAGGCCACTTGTGATGCTTCTGTAGTGGAGGGAGAGGATGGGCTCTGGCTTCTGTGTCTGTGTAGCTGGATTAACCCTGTGTGTGCCTGCTCCCTCCTGCTCTCTACACAGATTGAGGAGAGCAGAGATGAGGCTGATCTGTGGTCAGTACGATGTGACAGCAGTGAAGTGTGTTACTATAATCATGATGTGTCTGTAGAGCTCTGACTATACTAATAGAACAGATCAGGGGGGCAAGTGAACGGTTCATTCTCTGCTGTATTAGTGACACATCGTGATTATAGTAACACACTTCACAGCTGCCCTGTGTCTTTTCTGATAGGGTTTGTTTGTTGTTGCTTGAGATGGAGATTTGTATGCTAAGCAGGGGGTATAGGAACACTTACATCCCCCCTGCTCTGCTATTAGCAATCACAGCTTCACAGACCTCTCCACACTATTAGATCAGCCCTCTCCTGTTTCCTGACTCTGTGGAGCTGACAGTGCAGCTGATCTAGCAGTGAGCAGCCTGCAGCAGACCTAGGCAGGCACACACAGGGTTAACTCTGGCAGCAAACCCCCTCGCCCTCCCCCTGCTGTATAGAAGTTATGGATGAGAGCTTTCTGTGTGCTGAGGGGAGGGGGGAAGAGGGAGGAGAAGAGGCAGACAAGAAGCACAACCCTGAATTAAAAAATCCTTTGCTGCCAGACACATTGAAGTAGGCTGAAAGCTTGTAATGAGACAACTCCTTTAAGCAAATGCATCGATTGTCCTTTGATACTTGTATAAAATGTAATCAAGAAATCGGGAACTCTACTGCATATGGTGTGGGAATGTCCAGTGATCCAAGGTTTTTGGGTCACCAAATGTTTTGTGCCCCAGGTAATAGCCTTTTAGGGTTAGTAGAGGAGTTAGTCCCAACCAAACAAGAGCGAGTTCTATACCGACTCCTACTCTTCTGTGCTAAAACTACTCTCTTAGATTGGAAACCCCCGAAATTTTCCTATTTTTGGCCTTTGGGCCCTGCTATAGTGAATGGGGATTTTCCCGTTGTAAAAAAAACCTGTGTATAATTGCCACTTTATCCCTTTAAAGGGGGGATTTCCTGCTGGGTTTAAAAGTATAGGGGGTTTACCTGGTTAAGTTTATTTACAGTAAAAGGGGGCAGGGGCCCCTGGGTGTCGGTACGAGTATGAATGGTTGTCTTTCCCTGTCTTTTATTTTTTTTGTTTTGTTTTTTAAGATTTCAAATGACCCAAAGTCCCCTTAATTTTGCTAGTCTGGATTTTTTTTGGGGCCACATTTTTAAATTTTTCAGTAATAATCAAAGTTTTCCCTATAGGCCTGATCGATATCCAGGGTCTTGCAATGTAATTTTTACTAATAAAAATCTGATCGGGGATTATGAAGTCTTTTATCTCCCTCTTATATTTTCCACTTTACCTTATTATGTCACTTTTCATTGCAAGTGTTTATTGGATACAACTTTTTTAAAAACATGTTTTTTTTTATTTAATGTAATTGTTGTTTTGGGTTTTTTTTGCAGGGCAAAACCCCTGTTAAAAAAAAAATTTTAGACCCAGAGCCCCAGTCCTTTCCCTCTATCTTTAAAACCCCTATATATCACAGGGGCTCACTTCTCTCCTCTTCATTTATCCCTATAAATCACAGAGTCAGCCCCCCCCCCCTCCCCTCTATATAAAACCCCTTTTTATATCACAGAGCTCAGCTTCTCTCCTCTATCATATAACCCTATATATCACAGAGCTCAGCCCTCTCCCTCTATAAATATAACACTAATACCCACTTTTTTTTTGGGCCCCCCCACCCCCTCCCCCTCCCCCCCCCTTTAAACCCCTTTGTCACGGCGCCCGAAACCCCCCCCCCGGCCCCCCCCCCCCCCCCCCGCCCCCCCCCCCCCCTTCTTTCCCACACCCCCCCCCCCCCTCCCCCCCCCCCCTCCCCCCCGCCGTTGCCCTTTCTGCTTTTGGCCCGGGAAAAACCCCGTACTCACCGCCCCCGGGCCCCTGTGTTGGCTCTAAACAGCCCGCCGACCCGGGAAACCTGCTGCTTGGGCACGCGTGCGATGGTGGTCGGTTTTAAAAGGGGCCCAAAGGCACCGCGGGTCCTATAAAAAGGAATACGCCCCCCAGCCTCTCTGCCAGTTTTTTGGTGTCCCGTTAGAAAAGTCTTGAGCCCTTTTTGGAAGCCCTTCTGATTACCCTTTGTACCAGTCCGTTCCCAAACTACTTTTTCCCGATTTTGCCTTTTTGCCCCCTCCCCCGTCTCTGCCCACAAACCCTCTGCCACCCGCCCTGACCTTCTGCCTGTCCCCGACTACCCCTGGATTAGATTCTGTACCACGCATCCCGGGGCCGCCATCGCAAGCCAGTCACGTCAGAGGTACGACCGGGGTAGCCTCACCCGCAGCAAGTCCACCCGTTTTGGGCGGGCTCTGGGGAAAACCGGGGGGGTACAAACTCCGCTCCCGGGCGTGGTTTAACTACATCCTTGGGGTGGCCCCAGCAATCCACCCCCGCATTCACCTTATTCAGAGCTCATTTCTCTCCTTATCAAAAATCCTATTATCACAGAGCTCAGCTCTCTCCTCTACAAAAACCCCCTTTTTGGCTAGCTTCTCTCTCATTTACATATAACCCTATATACCAGAGTCATCTTCTCTCCCTCTATCATAAACCCTATTATCACGGCTCAGTTCCTCCTCTATTATAAACCCTTAATTAAACCCTAGCTCACCCCTCTATCATTTTTACCCTATTATCACATAGCCACTCCCTCTCCTCATCTAAAAAAACTAAATAATCACGGGCTTGCTTCTCCCTTACTAAAACCCTATATATCACAAGCTCAGCTTCTTCCCTCACAAAAACCCCTATTACAAGGCTCAGTTTCTCTCCTCTATTATAAAACCCCTATATATTACAGAGCTCAGCTCTCCCTTATCTATTACCCTATGATCCAGACTCAGCTCCTCTCCTCTACATATAAAACTAAATAATCACAGAGCTCTGCTTCCCCTCCTTACTAAAAACCCATATAAAACATAGCTCAATTCTCTCCTCTATCTATAACCCTATATACACAGAGTCATTTCTCTCCTCATATAAACCCTTTATATTCACAGAGCCAGCTTTCCCCTCAAAATTATAACCCATATATCACAGAACCATCCTTTCCTCTATCATAAAACCCCTAATATCACAGAGCACAGCTTCTCTCCTTTATCAATTACCCTATTTCACAGAGTCACTTCTCTCCTCTTCATATAACCCCTATATATCCAGAGCTCAGCTCCTTCTTTATCTTTTTTCCCCCTATATATCACAGAGCCGCCTCCCCTTTTCATTACCCTTTTACACAGATCAGCCCCCCCCTTTATCATAAAACCCTATATATCACAGGCTAGCCCCCTTTCCCAATATAAACCCTTCACACAGAGCTCAGTTTCTCCCCTTTTATCATATAACCCTTTACAAG
The DNA here is from genome assembly GCA_025379985.1 of Phyllomedusa bahiana. Taxonomy (NCBI): domain Eukaryota; kingdom Metazoa; phylum Chordata; class Amphibia; order Anura; family Hylidae; genus Phyllomedusa; species Phyllomedusa bahiana. The sequence goes on along the minus strand of JAODAL010001116.1, from coordinate 102,779 downwards.
CTCGCCCTCCTCTATCATAAAACCCCTATATACACGAGCTAGCCCTTCCCTACATATAACCATAAGTAGCAAATGGGTATATCCGTTATTTTCTCTTTATGCCTCCAACCAGGAGGAGGGGCTAAACGACAAAAGAGAAAAAGGGGAAAGGGGGACAGACAGGCACCCAAATATAGTGTAGTAGTTAGATGTCAGCAATAGAATGATCAATTTATCAGATTGCTCACCTGAGCCAGTCGTACAATATATGGTACAACACATACAAAGCACTTATCGATGGAGTCCCACCATTAGCTGCCAGCGCCTCCGAGGTCCACTCATATGCCTCACCCACAGGAGCAAGAGGAAAATATAGCCAGAAGCGGATACAAAAGCTATATAACCCTATATATCACAGAGCTCAGCTTCTCTCCTCTATCATATAACCCTATATATCACAAAGCTCAGCCTCTCTCCTCTATCATATAACCCTATATTTCACAGAGCTCAGCTTCTCTCCCTCTATCTTATCCTGCTCTTAGACAGAGGGGCATAAACCATCTAAGATGCACCTTGTTTTTTTTGTACCTAGTTCCTGATTATAGGTATCCAGATACTGCAACATAGCTCCATTTACTTGAATTGCAATTCTCTGCATAGGTTTAAATAGGAATTAGGGTTTTAAAGCAGTCCATACTAAACAATGATGAAACAAAAAAATGGAGAACTTAGCATTTTAAAAACTACAGAAACACAGTACACTTCTACACAATGATGTATAGCATGCCAGAACAGCAAACTGGGTAAATATAGAGAAAAACCATAGAACAAAACTTAATGCAAATAATATGGCAAACAAGACATAATAAAATATTGCAAACCTTAGCCAAGTACTGTAAAGCATAAAAGTAAGAAACACAAACTATTCTTTTCAATAAGTAGAGTCTAAAACATAGAATACAGTTCTCTCTCTATAAACAGCATAAATTCCATTGTATAAAGAATAAAAATTTAACCTACTGACTTCAAATATTAAGCTTCCCAGCTCAGAATATGACATAACAGATGCCGTGAGAGAGTAAAACAGACCTGAAAGATGATAATGAATGCAACGCCTTCAGATGACAAATTTCGAAGAACTTTTCTCCAATTTATGCTATAGTTGCATTATACAAGTCTATTACCAATAATCCATACACTCCATCTTTCATTTTGAAATTGAAGAAAGAACTTTCTACCTTCTTTCACAAAGCACAAATACAGAAAATGATTTAAAGGGGTTTTGCCACGAAGTAAAATTGATGTGGGAAGCTTGCAAATGAAATAAACATTTTCACCATTCATTATTATTAAAGATTCTGTACCATTTTTGTTTCAGCTGCTCCCATAGGGATCCATTGTTTACAGCTCATCTCCAGGGGATACGACCGGGGCTGAGAGCTGCTCACTCCGGTCGAATGCTCAGACACACCTCCCTCTCACAGCCACTGAGTGTTCAAACCCAGGTGCTGTCCTCTACTTCCCATTATCGTGCCCTTAGTAATTTAGTCAAATAGTGCAAATAATAAAAAAGAAAACTCAATGAATCTGGCTTGATAAAAGAAAAAAAGAAAAAAAAACAAAATTTTGGTACCTTCAGGATTTGAACCTAGGACCTTGTGCCGGGGGCAAAAACTTTACCCACACTCACAAGCTTTACATAAACAGATTTTTTATTTGACAAAAGGGGGAAATCATGGGATTCAGCCCTGGGTCACTGATGGCAATTCAAACAAAACAAAAACCCCCTTCTGAGCCCCCCAGAGCTGAAAAAAGCGGTATAAAATGAGATCTGGCCACTACGTCTTTCGTTTTAGTAAATCTTTGTTTCCTTTGTAAACAACAACAAGCACTTCCTTATAACTGTGCTGTGTTTTTCCTCTGTTATTCCTCTTAGACAAGTATTACTGAATCAGTCAGCTGGGTGTTACCATTTCAGTTTTGAAGGGGTGTGTCCTTACACACTGATTGGACAATGTCAGACAGGGCAGGGAAACACCCAGTGGCGTAACTATAGGGGTCGCAGAGGTCGCAATTGCAACCGGGCCCCTGAGCTAGGGAGCCCCTCAGGCCCCCACACTTAAGGGTGTACCCCCTGTCATAAAGCGCATTGCTGGGTCACAGAACCTAGCGATCACTTATGATTAGAGAGCGCACGCACCTTTTTAGGGGGGGAGGGGGCCCCGGCTGTCAGCCTCACACCCTCAGCAGCCCGAGTACAGACAAGAGGAGCACAGGCATCAGAGAGGGAAAAAAAAACTGTGCAGCTCCCCCCTCTCAGAATATGTATCAATTCACATTTCACTGTGGGGGCAGGGCAGAAGGGGACGGGCTTAATGCGGCGGGCATGAACGTTGAGGGGGCACCCAGGGGAAAACAAGCGCTGGTGGGGGGTTAGAAGCGGGGTGGGCAGCAGGGTTTGGGGACTGCTATTCAGACTTGGCAGCCCAAGCCCACCATTAGAATACAGGCGAAGAGAAAGTGAGCCACAGGAGGAGGAAGTGCTCAGTGGAGCTGCTCCCCTCTATCGTGTTTCAAGCTTCTGGCCCAGGTACACCAGTTCTTCCATTACAAATGAGGCCCAAGGTGTAGCTTGTCAGGTGTGAGGCACCAGGTACCACCGAGTGCCTCACTCCTGAACAATATCACCAGGTGCCTTACACCTGACTTCTGAGGTGTGAGGGTGCTTTCACACAGAGCGTCTTTGGCGCTTTTTTTTGGTACTTTTTTTTTTTTGCAGAAATACACAGCAATTTAAAAATTAAAAAAAAAAAAAAAAAAAACACAAAAAAAATCTCCTGTGAAACCCCTGCAGTGGAGGTTGATGGGGGGGGCCCAGACAGGGGTTTTTCTCACTTCATTTTATCTTTATATTAACCGTAGATGCCATAGTTTGTGCTTTGCAATTGCAGGTCTGCAAGCCCATAATTTCAAAGCACAAACACCGCTCAGTGCCCCGAATCAGATTTCTGCCTTGTATACATTTGTTTTCGAACGTTATACACAAAAAACCCTTCTTCCCGCTTCCAGTGGTCACATGACCGCCAGGGCTCCATGACTGCCTGAGCTTTTTGGTCTTATCAGACCCAGATCAGCTCTGCAGTCAGTGCAGGGTATGCATTTCCCCTGTAACGGTGTCTAATATACCACCGCAGCTACAGAGAAAATCACCAAAAAAGTGATATAAAATGCCCCCTGAAGGTCTTTTTCTGACCTTATGGGGACACAATTTAAAACGAATAATAAACACACCCCCACACAAAAAATTATTAATAAAATAAGTATTAACAGTCCAAACCACAGCTTCTAGCCCTGCCCCATAACCCTAAAACTTTATATCACCTATATATAAATGTCCACGATGCAAAAATGGCACAATTACCCACTTTATTTTAGTGCTACTTAGGCTATAAAAAAAAATAAAGGGGTGTTCTCACTTCAGACAATGAAGCCATTGCTAGGAAAAAAACCCACATTTCGATGGGTCGGGGCATGGACCCAGGGCCGCCAACAGAAATTTCAGGGCCCCAAGCACCTGGGCCCCGCCCCCCGGTAGACCCCGTCTCCAGCAACACGATCGCCCCGCCCCCCGCCAAAAAAAAAAAGGCCTCTAGGATATAAATGGGCCCCTTTTTTTTAAAAAAAAAAACATGTGCAAAAAAAAAACTGTATTGTGTATACAATAGCAAGAGAGTCACATATTGTCCCGTCTCACACATCATAGACACAGGGCAAGTAGCTCCAATCCTTCCCCCCCACCCACATACAAAATCCCCCCCCACCCACTACAAAACCCCTCTACCCTTTCAAAATCCCCCCCACCCACAAAAAAATTAATCCTATCCAATTTCCCCCCCTTTGGGCACGACCCCCCACTCAAAATAAACACCACAAAGAAAAAGGGAAAAGTGGGGAAACCTACAAAAGTTAAAAGGCCCTCAAAACCACCAATAAATACACATGTAAGCCACAAATAACACCGATATAACCACCACCCCCCTATGGAGACCACATAGAGTCAACACCACTCAGGTATAACCTCAACACCCGAACCCCCGCCCCGAAATAAAAAAGAACCACAAGAGGTCAGACACCACTCAGTTAACCTACAACACGCCATATAGAGACCACATAAGGCAACACAGCCAGGTCACATTACAGTGAATAAAAAGCACTGATTCAATATAGAATAACATAACCCCCCACACCAGGGGCTCACCGGAGACGTCCTATCGAGGGGTCCCTTCCTTCTCTTGGTCGTTCTTTTTCCCTTCTCTTCTGCATCCGTTCCACACCGCCATGAGGACTTGTCCCGGCCCCCAAACTCATCCCTGCAGAAATTACACACAAATATCTTAGAATCCTCAATTTTCCAGCATCTCTTTACCTATTCCAACCTCTGTACAAACTTCCCAGGGGTGGGAGAGCGGGTACAGGCCATAACTTAGAGGTCTAGTATTCTACGGGTTTGGAAGGTGGGGATAGGACTCCTTTAGAGGTTAGGTAGCCAGGGCCCTCCTTTAGAGGTTAGGTAGCCAGGGCCCCCTTCAGAGGTTAGGTAGCCAGGGCCCCCTTCAGCGTTAGGTAGCCAGGGCCCCCTTCAGCGTTAGGTAGCCAGGGCCCCCTTTAGCGAGAGGTAGCCAGGGCCCCCTACAGCGAGAGGTAGCCAGGGCCCCTTCAGAGAGAGGTAGCCAGGGCCCCCTTAGCGAGAGGTAGCCAGGGCCCCTTCAGCGAGAGATACCCAGGGCCCCTTTCCTTCAGTATAGGTAACACCACCCCCCCACCCCCCCTTAAAAAACAAGCCCTTAGAAATACCAGCCCCTTTTACATGGGTCCTGGGCTCCCGCTTTAGGGGTGCCAGGGCCTTAGCGGAGGTAGCCAGGGCCCACTTTAGAGAGAGGTAGCCGGGGCCCCCTTTCACGAGGGGTAGCCAGGGCCCCTTTCACGAGGGTAGCCGGGCCCCGTTCCCTTATTTTATTTTAAACACCCCCCCCCCCCCAAAAAAAAAAACAACAAAACACCACTTCCGGGCCCCGGGCTCCCCTTCACCTGCCGGGATTTTCAGGGAGTGCAGCGCTAGTGGCGCTGTGCTCCGCTGACACCGCGCAGCCCCGGGAGTCGGGGACATTAGTCCCCAACTCCTGGGGCGGTCTCTGAGCGCTCCGGACGCGGGGCCGAGCGCTCAGTGACCGGATGCGCGGGCGGGCCCCGGGGAGCGACGGCACTGCCTCCAGGGCCGGCAGGAGCCAGGGCGCTCTGTCATGGGGAATAAGGGGGCCTGCCTGCGGCGGGCCCCCTTATTCCACCGGGCCCCATACGGGAGTACTGGTTGCACCCCCTGTATGGCGGCCCTGCATGGACCTAGACATGGATGGAAATTCCGATTACAGCAGAGTATCATCACTTATTCTGCGATCATCCACCATTGAGTGTCCAGGTCTTTTTGCATTGATGAGTTCACTAGTGCTTTCTTTCTGTCTCAGTATGTACCAAATTGTAGATTTCCCCACTCCTAATATTGTAGCAATTTCTCGGATGGTTTTTTTTTTTTCTGTTTTCGCAACTTAAAAGCGTTGTCTCACTACAAGGATTGCTTTTTATGTTAAAGATCTTGCAAAAACAAGTCACTTTGCAATATATGTCCATTAACAATGTCCTACCTATTCCTAGATATCCCTTCTTGTATGGGCTGCATCAGCTCCTCAGGTCACTATAGCTACAGACCTGTTCAATCTCTCATGGTAGGCTGCCAGCACTGGTTGTTATAGCTACAGACCTGGCTTCTACTACAACCTAGTGGAAGCCAGTAAACACGCCCCTGAATTCAAAATGAAACCAAGAAAACAGGACTGAGGTGAGATGAATCAATGTAGTGAGACAACCCCTTTAAGGATGAATACACATATAGGAACAGACAGACAGTGCACCCTAGCACTAAGTCCCCCAAAGCTTTCCCTTCCTGCTTGCCGACCCTAAGCAACAACTGGTCAGCAATCCCTACCCTGAAACTGTGCGGACAATGAACAGATAAGACAGCAGGTGATAAACATGTCAAATAGGTGAGCTCACAGAATACGAAGAAATCCAAACCGTAAACCAAGCCCACCAGTATAAGAAAGGCTATAACCAGCAATGCTGCTGAGCAGAAGTGGTGCAGGCAGTGATAGGACCGGCCTCTGACACCCAGACCACACAGAACGCAAACAGGCAAGAAAGGTGAGTGGTGCAAGCAGCTGTCACTCACCACCCAAACAGAATGATCTGCAGCCCTTCCCTAGGGTGTGGCAAGGCTGTCAATCAACATCAGTAGACCAGTATAAGGCGATGTTCACACGGCTTATTTCGGAACGGATTTGCAGCCGTATTTACGATCGTAAATCCGTTCCGAAATCGGTCTGAAATAAGTTGCCAGGCCATTTAATATTGGTTTTAATGGGAAATATGTGTCATCGTTCAGACGACATGTATTTTACGTGCCGTTTCGCCGCCGCGTATTTGTGGCCGCAAAAACAATGTGCATGTCAATTATTGGGCCGGATTTCGCGACGGATTTACACCATATAATGAATGGGGATTGTAAATCAGTCGCGAAATACGTGCCACACTAAGGGGCTGTTCACACGGCTTATTTCGCCGTGGATTGGAGCCGTACTGCGCGCCGGATTTGCGCTGCAGTACGGCTCCAATCCGTCACAGTAAATTACGGTAATCCACAGTTCTCATAGAGAACAGTGGATTCCGTCGCTCCTTCCCGCTCGGCGAATCCGCCGGGCGGGGAGAAAGTCACCTGCACATTATCCATGCGCAATATGCACCGTGGATAATGCAAGTCTATGGGGCCAGCGGGCAGCGCCCCCGCCCCTTATTCAAGCCGTAATTGCGAGCGCAATCCGACTCGCAATTACGGCTTGAATAAGCCGTGTGAACACGGCCTTAGTGACATTTATTTGCAACTGATTTGCAACTGATTTCGGAACGTATTTACGTCGGAAATCCGACGTAAATCAGTTCTGAAATCAGCTGTGTGAACATAGCCTAAGACTGTGTTCAGACAGTGCCAAAACATTCACAATACAAAGATAAATTGTGGCCAAAAGTGCTACCTCTGCCGTACCTTACGGACCGAGGACTGCGCTGCGAGATGAATAGGCACAGTCATGACAGTAACTAACTCTAATTTTTAATGCAGGTGAAAGTGGGTTTAGTTAAAAAAAAAAAAAAAATGCATGCGTTTTTTATTGCTAGTGTTTTTGATGCCGTTGAAAAATGTTATGCTTACATCACTGCTGAATGTGTGCACTTTTTAATTTTTTAAAATTTTTATTAATTTATTGTGTAATAACTATTTATGACGGGAAGAGGGTGGGGTTTTTTGACTATATTTTTGTGGGGGGTTTATATTAATTTTTTACTTTTTTTTTTTTTACTTTACCCAATATGGTACTGGACTGAGCGATTGCTGTTCTAATATAATGCAGTACATGGCTGTACTGCAATGTATCATGCTGTCAGACAGCCTGCCAGACCCTGCACCACAGGCCGCAGATGGCAGCCTCAGGGGACCCCTGGGCCATGTGTTTAAGCCCCCTTTTAACTATCACATTCTTTATTATTATGATGTGGCTCAGTGCTGTTTTTATAAAGTTTGTATAAAACGTAGCTTAAGAAAAGGGATAAACTTGAATAAATATTCCAAATTTAGGACAGGTGATTAGAAATATAAAATTTTAGGCTAGATCCTTCGCCATATATAGCTATTTATTAAATACACACGTCAAGAAAGTTCCTCTTTAAGTGAAACCTAGCCTGAAATTGTAGCACAGTTCCAATCACGTATGTAGGAACACGCTGCAATTCCATACACAGCCTGTGGATAAGAGTGGCGCTGTTCCTAGGGACAAAATGCAGATTTTTTATGCTCGATTCTATTTAAAAGATTTCTTTTTGTACAACATGTATAAAATAGTTTAAGGTTTCTAACTAATTTATGTAGCATTAATATCCTGGCATTCACTTTGTTTAGTGACTAGCCTGTGCATAACAGATGGCACACAAATTAAAAATAGATAATATGGAAGAATTTCTGATTTAATTCTTTTATATGGCAGATAGCTTCCCGGGATCACATTCATATTAGTGCTAGTACAGCCTGCACAAGGTCTGTTTGATCATATTTGTCACTTTTCTATTTCAGTTATATTGTTGGTTATAAATTCCATGAAATCTGTGTTGTTTGCATGGCTTTTTGTGTTTTTTTTATGGTATCCTTTTTTCATTGCACCCTAAAATTGTATACTCTCGGTTCACATGCAGTAACAATGTCATATCGGTCTTCCATCTTAAAATATGTATATTTATTGCTAGTGCAGTAGCTTGAATTGGCATCCAGAAGATTTTTCTGCCCCATAAATTCTGCTGTACGATAGTTTACTGTAGCTGGGCTCAGGCCATGAATATATATATATAGTGCATGTATTTCACATGAACAATTTAACAGCAGTGTTTTACGTGTCAAAAATCTATTAGGGTCCGCTCGAGAAATGTTATACTATATTGGCTAAGAATAGTAAAAATGTGAATAGAGCATCTTAAGATATAGTGTTATAGTGTAGAATACAGTAAATGCGTGCTATAAATGCGTGTATACACTACCATTCAAAAGTTTGGGGTCACTTAAAAGTTGAATGAAGCTAACATTAAATTAATCAGAAATACACTCTATACATTGTTAATGTGGTAAATGACTATTCTAGCTGCAAACATCTGGTTGTTAATGCAATATCTACATAGGTGTATGATTGTATTTCCAACAACCATCACTCCAGTGCAGGGCTGTGGAGTCGGAGTCGTGGAGTCGGTGCCTATTTTGCAGGAGTCGGAGTCGTCATAAAATGGACCGACTCCCAAAATAGTTGGTCCAGTTAGTTCGATGCAGTGCAAAGAGCAAGAGGAATTGGGTCCGGCCAGTGCTACTGCTCCCATATCTTCAGCCTTATCATATGAGGAGTGTAAGTGATGACATGGAGCAGGCAAAGCGCTGCCCCAGGGGAAAAGATTCCACTCCCAGGGCAAACAGAGTTCAGCAAAATTTTTCACCTGCTTTCAAAGAAGTAGAAGAGTTCAACCATTCATCAGACCTGACTGTGGCTGAGGCAATTTCTTCATATCCTGACATTGTTAGAGATGTTGCCCCTGTGGTCACCAATTTGACCCAACCCAAGTTAGTGTAGAGAGGCCGTTCTCTAGCCTGGAAATAATGAGATCAGATGTGAGGTCAAGTATGCAGGATCTGATGGAGGCAATACTATTTCTCCGAACAAATTCAGAGACTCCACAAATGTTCCTGCAGGGTTTTACATATTTACAATTTTTTTGTGTTCTAAAGTCATATCCAATAAATATATTTTACACTGACAAGAAAAATGGTAACAATGTTTTGAACTTGTGACTTTCAGGCTCCATATCTCACCATCCACTACAGCTTTGTATATGAGGCAACTGTAATTTTATATACAGTCATCTTACATCTTATACATAAATTTGACTTGCAAGTATTTAGCATCTGCTTAGTTCTGCAGATTCTTTCCTGTAACTGCATTGTTACTGTTTTGCTCCTAAAATCAAAATGTTAATTTGTATTATTTTGTTAGTATTTGGGAAATCCACCTTTGGCTTTCAGCTCTGCCCGAATCCTTCTGGGCTCTGGATCAGATTCAAGCATATCTTGACCAAAAACTGATCCCAGGTCTCTTCTACACATTCCCAATGTTGGTGCAGACTGGACTTGGATACAAATACAGCTTTTTCTTCAACTCTACCCACAAGTGTTCAAAAGATAAAACATTGTTACCATTTTGCTTGTCAGTGTCTGTTCTACCTAAATAGCTTGATTATTGTATCATAAGGTGATAAACAGCCTGAAGTTGCCATTTTACTACAGTAAAGTTATCACTTAAACATGCGCGTGTATGAGGGAGTCAGGAGTTGGAGTCAGGAGTCGGAGGTTTGGGAAATTGAGGAGTCGGAGTCGGGGCTTAGGCTTGCCGACTCCGCAGCCCTGCTCCAGTGTTCTAATGGTACATTGTGTTTGCTGTGTAAGAAAGCTATTGGATATTTTGAAAACCCTTGTGCAAGTATGTTAGCACAGCTGAAAACTGTTTTGTTTATTAGAGAAGCTATAAAACTGACCTTCCTTTGAGCTAGTTGAGAATCTGGATCATAACATTTGTTGATTCGATTAAACTCACAAAATGGACAGAAAAAGAGAACTTTCATGTGAAACTCGACAGTCTATTCTTGTTCTGAAAGATGAAGGCTATCCATGCGAGAAATTGCAAAGAAACTGAAGATTTCCTACAACGGTGTGTACTACTCCCTTCAGAGGAGAGCACAAACAGGCTCTAACCAGAGTAGAAAGAGAAATGGGAGGCCCCGCTGCACAACTGAGCAACGAGATAAGTACATTAGAGTCTTTAGTTTGAGAAATCGATGCCTCACAGGTCCTCAACTGGCAGCTTCATTAAATAGTACCCGCAAAACGCCAGTGTCAACGTCTACAGTGAAGAGGCAACTCCAGGATGCTGGCCTTCAGGCCAGAGTGGCAAAGAAAAATCCATATCTGAGACTGGCTAATAAAAGAAAAAGATTAATATGGGCTAAAGAACACAGACATTGGACAGAGGAAGATTGGAAAAAAGTGTTATGGGCAGGCAAATTGAAGTTTGAGGTGTTTGAATCACACAAAAGAACATTTGTGAGAAGCAGAACAACTGAAAAGATGCTGGAAGATGCCTGACGCCATCTGTCAAGCATGGTCAAGGTAATGTGAGGGTCTGGGGTTGCTTTGGTGCTGGTAACTTGGGAGATTTGTACAAGGTAAAAGGGATTTTGTAAAAGGAAGGCTATCACTCCATTTTGCAACACCATGCCATACCCTTGATTGGAGCGCTTGATTGGAGCCAATTTCATCCTGCAACAGGACAATGACCCAAAGCCACCTCTAAATGATGCAGGAACTATTTAGGGAAGAAGCCGGCAGCTGGTGTTCTATCTGTAATGGAGTGGCCGGCGCAGTCACCAGATCTCAACCCCATTGAGCTGTTGTGGGAGCAGCTTGACCGTATGGTACGCAAAAAGTGCCCATCAAGCCAATCCAACTTGTGGGAGGGGCTTCAGGAAGCACGGGGGTGAAATCTCTCCAGATTACCTCAGCAAATTAACAGCTAGAATGCCAAAGGTCTGCAATGCTGGAATTGCTGCAAAGGGATAATTATTTGATGAAAGCAAAGTTTGAAGTAGAAAATTATTATTTCAAATAAAAATCATTATTTCCAACCTTGTGAATGTCTGGACGATATTTCTATTCATTTTGCAACTCATTTGATAAATAAAAGTATCAGGGAGAACACAAAATTGTCTGGGTGACCCCAAACTTTTGAACGGTAGTGTATGTAGAACTAGACAAAATGGCACAAGCTTTAACATGATAACCTACACTCCCAGTCAAAGTCTTGGAACACCTCAATTTTTCAAGTTTTTTTGATAGATAACAGTTTGATGACTCAAATGTACCTTGAAATGAAAGAAAAGAAATAAAAATAATAGACTTATTTCAACAGATTAAATCTAGATTTTTTTTACTCTTCAAAGTAGCAGCATTTACCTGATACAACTACTCTACACAATTGAGGCATTCCTTCTACCATTGCATTTAGTCATTCCCTCAAACGTGCTGCACTTGTTGGTTGCTTTGCTTTAACCTGTCTTTCCAGTTCACGAGTCATCTGCAGACGTAAGGCATTGCAATTTGAAGCTGTTCATGTGTATTTGTAGTTCCAACAGGGCTGTGGCTTCTCAGCCTTTTCCCATAATGCTTGTGCTGCAGATTGCTTTGCTAGAGTCTAATTGAAGCTGTTCATGTCTTATTTGGTAGTTCCAACAGAGGGCGCTGTGGGCTTCTCAGCCCCTTTCCAATAATGCCTTGCGATATGCAGATGCTTTGTAGAGTGCGAAAAGGCAAAACAAATCTCTACACGCAGTTCGTTCGGTGCTCTCCTTAAGGAGAGATGTTTCCCTTCTTTTGTAGTTCTGACAAAGCCTATCTGTATGTTTAGGATAATTGTCTTGCTGTAATATGAACTGCTGAACAACTAAATGTACATCATATATCTTGTATGGTGCATCAAAATGCTGTAGTGCCCCTTTTTGTACAGTGTGCCAATCTCATTGTGCAAGTTGTCAACTCTGGATCAAAAGGACCCCAGACCATCACCCCTCCTCCTCCATATGTTGGTATCACAGAGTGCGGAACAATCCTTTCACCTATTCAACATAGTGCAAAACCCAGTGTGATGTACCAAAGATGTCAAATCTTGATTTATCCAGTCTATAAGACCTTCTTCCACTTTTCAGTAGTCCACTGGAGGTGCTGCTTGGCCCAAGCAAGTATTTTTTTTTTTAATTTTGCAATCTCAGCAGTGGCTTCTTACTGATACTTGACCTGTCAAACCTGCAGATAGAAGTCTTCTCTTCACATTTAAAAAATGGAAACTTTTTAAAAATGTTTTTGCTGCATTCGGTTGTGCATAAAGATCTTGAGCGGTGATCATGCAGACTGCTGACTCTCCAATACTTGTCATCTGATATTGTAGTGGCATTTAGTACTTCCTATCAGAGTTTCCTTTAATATCCAAGTTACTTTAGAAGGTATAGGAAACTGTACTGGACTGTGACAAGGATCTGTAGTAGGACATTTCGCTCTAAAATCTCTTGATAATTCTCTGATTTCATGATTCCTGTCATACGGACAATGCCCCCAGTACCAGACATAGCAAAGCATCCTCAAAGCATTATGGATTCTCCACCATGCTGAACTGTTGGTAGAGTGGTCTTTTCCTTATAAGCTTCATTGTGTCGTCTGTAAACAAGCTGCTGCTTAGCACTGCCGAAAAGCTCGATTTTTGTTTGATCTTTCCACGGAACATTTGACTAGAAGGATTGTGGTTTGTCAAGGTACTCTTAGGCAAAGATCAGTCTTTCCTTTTTATGTCTTTTCTTTAGTCTTGGTTTTTTCACCCATAAAGCTCTCCTTGGTTTCAACAAGTACCATACACCGCACACTAAACCATGACCCCAGACTGTTCCAGACTGGCCTTCAGGTCTTTGGATGTTTGATGTGGTGTTTTTTTCACCATTCGCACCAACCTTCGAAAACATCTCTTGTCAATTTTCCTCTTTCCACCATATCCAGGGAGGTTCTTGATGGTTCCATGCTTGGCAAACTTCTTAATAACATTGCGCATTGTTGAAATTGGGATACCAAGGTCTTTGGAGATGGCCTTATACCCTCTCGAAGTCTTGTGTTCACTAATAATAGCAGTTCTGATGTTGTCAGACAGCTGCTTTGCCTTCACCATTGTCCCAAAGGAACAGGACCTAACGTGGCTTTTTTAAACACTGTAGTCATCATTCATTGGCTAATTTATGTCACATGGACACCGACAATTTATCACAGGTGATTCTCATTTGTGATTTACCACAAGCGAGTCAAAATGTGTTTCCATACTAATTAAATGTAAAGGGTGCCAATCCCAGGGTCACATCAAGCTCTCGGTTTTTCTATTTTTTCCTCTTATTTTTTTGTTTCAAATTGTTGTTTATCATTTGCTCTTTTGTATTAATATTAGTGCTCGATACCAAAAAGCTGTTTCACTTGATTAATTTTTTTCAGGAAATATTCCACATTATTTACTTCAACGTCATAGGTGCCAATAACAATGAGCAACACTGCATATTCTTTGTACAACATAGCATATACAGTAAAGCTTCCCTGGGACTGAAACATTAACAAATTAACATCATAGGCCACAGATACATCCCAGGAGGCAAAAGGCTATATAGAAAAAATAAAATGAAAAAAGATGAGAGGCACAAGTCTCAGAGAGGTGTGAAGATAAAGTAGATCTTCGCATAATTATTACAGATACAAAGTATATTCAGGGGAAGTACAAAACCAATCCCCACAAATCTCGTCTTGTGTTTATTTGCCATCAGCTCTAAGTTCCTCCATGCATTGCGGGAAGAAGATTTCTGTGAACCAAGCAGATTTAGAGGGAGGGGATACCGACCTCCAAAGACTTTAGCATGAATGAATCAGGCTTCTTTTCAGGGCAAAGACAGACATAGGTATCATTAAAGGGGTTTATCCACAAAGTAAAATTGATGTGGGAAATCTGCAAATTAAGTAATAAACATTTTCACCAATCATCATTATTAAAAATTCTGGACCATTTTTGTTTTGGCTGCTCCCTTATTGATACATAGTGTACAGCTCATCTCCAGGGGATAAGACCAGTGACAAGAGCTCCTCAGTCTTGCCACACATGCTCAAATATCACCTCTCCTCTCAGGCAGCTATTGTCAGTCTATTCCCTGCCTAAAAAGCACATACACTCACTCACTGCTGAGCGAGTGTTCAACCCCAGGTGCTGTCATTCTACTTCAGTCCTCTGTATTCTTTAGTAATTAGTCAAACAGTGCAAATAAATAAAAAAACAAAAAGGTATGTACAATGAGAAAAAAAATTAATGTTTGGCTCCTGCAGGGATTTGAACCTAGGACCCCTAAGCTGAAAGGCAGAACTGCCAAGCACTACAACGTAGCTACTCACAGCTCTTTACATACAAGACCTTTGTTTGATTAGAGCACTCACACTGTGGGGAAAAGCATGGTGATGTCAAGCCTGCTGAGCCACAAGGTAAGCAGTTCAAACAAATCATACACACCCCCCTAAGGTGAAGCCTTAGTGGCAAAACTCTTTAACAGAGACTAGAGGGGTAATTTAGCAATTTCACACCTGTAGTTAAGTTGTTGAGGTCTATCACTTTGGCCGAAAATCATCTTGTATGTTTGGGCATTCCCACCAAATATGGGTCATTGACCCTTCTGAAATACAACACCTCCAGCAGCACTGAAAGACAAAGGGGTGCATGGTGTGGAGAAAGGCAGGGACCCTGTACCAATGCTGAGTTCCTGTATTCAACAGGACATTAAGGACTTGTGGGACAATATTCAAGATTTCAACCACTCCTCCACTGGGAAAGAATTAGGAAGCTTGTGTTCCCAGCTACTTCGATAGGTGGGTTTATTCTACGTTAAATTATGGATAGTGCATACATTCGAGATGTAAGGGGGGTGGTGGATATTTACTGTCATAGATAATTAAAATGGAGTTAGAGCTCTCTGCAAATGTAATTTCTTTTTATTAGTGATGTAGTAGTGCCTAAGCTGCTTATATTGGAACCAAGAGCCATGGATTGACTTAAAGTCATGGCCACATGGTTAAATGGTTTCAAAGATGATTCCGAGGTAATTTCTTAAAATGTGGAGAATTTTAGAAGATTCTCTGTATTACTCACTGTGAAGAGATTAGGCAATTTGAGGGCAGGATTGTCTAAAACTGTGGTGAGGAGTCCATCTGAAGATAAGAGTTTTGTTTGAGATCCATATGTTCTCCATAGAAGAAGTGTGAGTTGGGTAACAAGAGGCAGAGCAGCAATTTTAGCTTTTGGTAGATTAGCGGGTCCAATCCAGAGGGAGGACCGATAAGGGGAAAGTACAGATTGATTCTTTCAATTGAAACCAAATGCCAGAGCTATATAATAGGCCTTGATGTCGGGCAGAGCTGAATCACCTTCTTATTTAGATCTATAGTCTTCGCTATTCTTGCCTTTCTCAGGGTCCGTATAAAGCTTCCGAAACACTTGTCAATAGTCTTGAAAATAGATTTGGGCAATAGAATGGGGATCGCTTGAAATAAATACAAAGGTTTGGGCAGCACATTCATTTTTAAAATGTTTATGCAGCCCAGCCAGGAAAAATCCTGTCTCTTCGAGACATATCTGATGTGATAATACCGAGCAAAAGGTCAAAATTCAGATTAAATGTGTGTTGCAAATTTGCTGGGATATCAACCCCCAAGTACCTATAAGATGTTTTTGCCGAGAAAAAACAAAAATTCTGCCATTATAGGTCCACAGTATTGGTATCAAGGCTAATACGAAGAGTGACACTTTTAGATAGATTAACCTTAAAATTAATATTGACAGGGAGATCAGCGGTTGTGTTATGTATAAAAGCAGGTCGTCTGCGAATGCAGAGCACTTGTGTTATAAGCCTTTGAATTGGATCCCTTTAATATCTGTCAGATCTGATGGCCTCAACAAGTGCTCCATAATGAGCAAATACAAGATATAAGAGAGAGAGAAAAACCCTGCCTGGTGCCATAGCGTATCTGATTATGACCCACTTATTCGAATTTGAGCATATAATGTAGGTGTTGATACAACCTCAGACTCCTTTGCGTCATGCGTACACCCTATCAAATGCTTTTCCGCTTCTAGAGAAAGCAACCTACAGTGTACACCACTGTCACTTATTTGATGAATAGAAAAAGCCAAAAAAAAAAACTTTTGTGCACACCCAATAATATAAAATAAGTGTACTGTGTAAACAGTAGGAACATTTAGAAACAAAAACTACGCATCCCAATCTCCTAACATCATATATTCCCAGAGTGTAATATACACAATACCTAGATAGGCAGTGCCAAAGTTACAAATCTCCAATTTACATACGACTCATACTTAAAGGAGTGTTATCGTTTCATTAAATGGTCTTCAGAATAAGGGGACAGTGAAAACAAGCAACTTTGCAATTGGATGTCATTAGCAAAGCTGCCTTGTTCTCACAGTGTCCCTTATCTTGTGTTTTTATTTACACTGATATCCAGTGTAATCCCTCCTCCTTGCAATTCACTAGCTGAGAGCTCATTTACATTCTGTACAGCCCCTGGGTCGATTCAAGGAGCTGTGTCTCTGACTCAGAGTTAGGGGCCGTAGCATTTTCTGTTTCCACACCTAGTAGAAACAGACTGCAGCAGATTGTACAATGAGAAAACATGACAGTTTTGACCCTGTGCCTAACTCTCCTGCATACAAGCAGATATGTGCCGTTCTTAGAAAGCTGTAATACATCTCCAGCTGTGAGAGATCAGTGCTCAGTCTAGATTGAATGCAGCCTGTGGTATGTATACAGCTCTTATAAAATAAGACTGATAGGGAGAGACACAGTGATATGTGGACTCCGAGGGGAGGGGGAGGGAAGGGGAGTCTCAGGCCAGCAGTGAAGGGGGGATGATGTCATCCAGCTGGGAGGGTAAGAAACGCCCCTGCATTCACAGAGCTGGGAAGCTAAGAGAAGTGTGAATCAGCCGAAGTAAGGAAGCGATACATCCCCTTTAAGAACAGAGGCTATTGTTGGGCGTTACTCAGAGTCACACCCCATTTACTTTAGCGCCATGCTCTCCAATGCTTATATAGTAATGCTGCATGCTATACTCTGTAGCTGCTATAGGTACATATGGATATATAGGGCAACATGTGTGTGCGGGGCTGCGGCAGAAGTCCGGCATCTTTTCAGCCCAAAAACTGGCGCAGCCCTGCTCACTAAATTTGTAATCAGACACACTCCAGTATTAGGTGCATTGCATTACAAAGCGCCCGTGGTACTTTGTAATGCACCTGAGATCGGGAGGTCGTGCTGGAGGCGTGTCACACTACAACCGTACAAAGCTACACATTTATGTGTTTAGTACGGCAAATCCAGGCGCATTACTGCTGGAACAGGTAGAGCACTCAGGTTTACCTGAGCCAGAATTGTCGCATTATAGCTAGAAAGCGCTAAATCTATGACCCGCAGTAGAACAGGTTCATATATTCAGGCGCATTCTACGCTACTAATGCATGCAAAAAAAATGGCGCTGGGCGCCAAAAATCATACATGTCGCCCATAATGTTTAATTTTCAGTATCACACTTAATTATTACACCATGGAGAGTTACTATACCTGTTAGTCTGTATGTTTGCTGTAAATAAATGATATACAGATCGTGAATTCAAGTCGAGGTGTGCTGTGA
The DNA here is from genome assembly GCA_025379985.1 of Phyllomedusa bahiana. NCBI lineage: Eukaryota > Metazoa > Chordata > Amphibia > Anura > Hylidae > Phyllomedusa > Phyllomedusa bahiana. The sequence continues at coordinate 84,787 of JAODAL010001116.1, read as the reverse complement.
ATTTACTGTGACCTTATACAGAAACCAGAATCCTTTTACCAACATTATTTCCTTGAGCAACAGAAAGTGAGGTGAAATTTTCTGAACAGACACATAGACGGCAAAATAAACATTACAGGGGAGTTAATCCTTCACTGTACTATCCAAAAACTGAAACAATTTTTTTCAGCCGGAGTTACACTTACTCCTTACCGCTACAGCCAGTTATGACCTTTATTACAGAGCCACATTTTTCAAATCGGAAGTGTCAAATTATGTGGTAATAACTTTTTAATGCTTTTATCTATCCATGTGATTTAGAGATTTTCGGGATACACATTGGGCGACATGTATGAACGGGGCTGTGGCAGAAGTCTGGCGTCTGTTCAGCCCGACATCTAGCGCAGCCCCGTTCGCTATAGTTTAAAATTGCCCGCACGCCAATATCAGGCACATTACAGAGCGGGAGGCGGGGCGCACTAGAACCATACGAAGCTATAGATTTATAGCTTTGTTACACCAATTCCAGGCGCATTACTACTGGAACAGGTAAACCACTTTCAAAGCCAGAATTGATGTTCATGTGCTAGAATGCGCCTGATTTATGACCCGCAGTAGAGCAGGTTCATAAATCATGCACATTCTATACTGTTGTGTTATGCGCATATAAATTGGCATCTTAACACCAAAAATCATACATGTCGCCCATTGTGCTTTAAGTTAGTAATACATTTTGGTCAATAAACTTTAATTTGTGAAAAATATAAGAATTAAGATCTTAAAAAAAAAAATTTTTTAATTCTAAAATTTCTGCATGTAAGACAGGTAGTTATACAACACAAAATAGTTTATAAGTAGCATCAACCATCTGTCTTTTTTATGTTGTAATTTTTTAAATGGCTTTTTTTTTACAACATTAAGGAGCTTATAAATTATGTAGCAATTTTTCACATTTTCAAGAAAACTTGCAACATAGATTTTTAGGGACGAGTCCAGTTCTAACATGTTTCACAGATATTAACCCCTAATCAACGCAGCCAGTTTTGACCTTCCTGACAGAGCCCCATTTTTGAAATCTGACATGTGTCACTTTATGTGAGAATAACTTTTTGAACGTTTTACCTATCCATGTGATTCAGAGATTGTTTTCTCGTGACACATTGTGCTTTACGTTAGTAAGAAATCTTGGTTTAAACAATCCTTGTTTATTTATGAAAAATGTCAAAATATCGTGAAAAAATCTGAAAATGTTGTCGTCATTCCATTCAAAATCATTTTTTAAATGTCTTTTTATTTTTTACGACATTAGCGGCCTTAGAAATTTAGTAGTCATTTTTCACATTTTTAAGAAAATTTGAAATATACATTTTTTAGGGACAAGTACAGTTCTGACGTGGCTTTGTGGGACCTATATGTTAGACACCCCTATAAGTGACTACCTCTAAGAAACTTCACCCCTTAAAGTATTTACAACAGTGTTTAGGAACTTTGTTAACCCTTTAGGTATTTCACAGAAATAAAGCAATGTGGAGGTGAAATTTACAAAATTAACTTTTTTTTGCAGCTTTTCATATTTTATACATTCTTCACAAGACCATGGTAGATAAAACAAGGGACAGGCAGGTTTCTAGAGCTTCCCCAGATTCTGCCGTTTTCAGAGATATCCCATATGTGGCCCTAGTTTGCTATTTGGCTCAACCACAAGCCTCAGAGTAGGAGGAGCACCTACTGCACTCTGGGGTCTCATTTTCGATACGATTTTATTTAGGCGCCATTTCAGGTTTGTGAACATCCTAAGGGGCTAAAACGTAATAAAAATAGCCCTAAAAATACCCATATTGGAAACTACAACCCATAAGGAATATATCCAGGGATGCAGTGAGTATATCGACCCCACAGGTCTTTCCCCCTTTTTTTTTATCATTATGCTATGAAATTTAAAAAAATAATTTTTTTCCATCAACCTGCAATTTTAGCTGAAAATATATAATTTTTACAAGGAATCTTGGAGAAAAAACACCCCAAATTTTGTTACACAATTTCTTACAAGTTCGGTAGTACCCTGTATATGGGTGTAAACTGCTGTTTGGGTCCATGGCAGGGTGTACAAGGGAGGGAGCGCTATTTGGCTTTTGGAACGCAGATTTTGGTGGGGCCATGTCGCATTTACAAAGCCCCCAAAGTACCAGAACAGGTAAAACCTTCCAGAAGTCGCCCCATTTTGGATTCAACGATTCAATTCCTCGTGGGTCTCATCTAGGGGTGTATTGTGCATTTTGGGCGCACAGGTGTTCCATAGTTTTTTTTTAGCAGTGGACCATGAAAATGGGGGAGAAAAAACGCAGTTTTGACGTTTTTTGGGCTTCAATTTTACAGCGTTCACCGTGCATTATAACTGACATAATAACTTTACTATGGGGGATGGTACAATTACAATGATCCAAATTTTATATAGTTTATTACTTTTTTTACTGTTTTATTACTTTTACACAATAGAAATGCGTTTATAAAACATGCGCTTTTATGTCATCATATTCTGATCGCCATAACTTTTTTCATTTTCTGTATACAGAGCTGATTATTGGCTTGTTTTTTGCGGGATGCGTTGAGGTTTTAATTGGCACCATTATAGGGTGCATATGACGCTTGATCACTTTTTATTAAAGTTTTTGTGAGATATTTTAAACAAAATACATCAATGCTGGTAGAGTTTTTCTTTTTTAATTTTAACACTGGTCACTGCGGTATAAATGACATGCTAGCTTTACTCAGCAGGTCGATACAATTAAGCAATAGCCAATTTGCATTTTTTTTTAGTTTTTCTGCTTTTACGCAATAAAAATACTTTTATTCAAAAAAACGTTTTTGCATCGCTATAGTCTGAGAGTCATAACTTTTTTATTTTATTGTGTAAGGAGATGTGCAGAGTCTTGTTTTTTGCAGGATGAGTTGACGTTTTAAATGGTATCGTTTTTGGGGGGTCGAGACCTTTTGATTGGTTTTAAATCTGTTTTGGAAGGCAATCAATCATAGTAATGTTTTTTTAATTTTATTTTTAACAGGGCTCACCTTGCAGTATACAAGTTAGTTTTACTCTGTGGGTTGTTACGATTACAGCGATACCCGATTTATATAGTTTTTGTATGCTGAAGTGCTATATAAAAAGGGTTTTTATTGTGTAAAACAATATTTATGCATCACTGTCTTCTGAGAGCCATAACTTTTTTATTTTTCCATTTACAGAGCTGTGTAAGGTTTTTTTTTTTGCGGGGGCTTGCAAGCTTGCATACTGTAGCTACCGTATCAACTAATACCTCATATTTTTCCAGCATGTTATTAAATTTTTTTGCCCTAAAACACTTGGGAGCTTAGGGTACAAGTATTTTGTGCAGGACACCTTCTAAGTGCTGGGAAGCCTGCCCATTTGAATATTATGGGCACTATAGGCTGTAACTCAGCATGGTGTTTTCCTGTATGAATGGTGTTACCCTTTGCATCGCCTTATCTATGGCATTCTCCCTATGTGTTATACTGTGGCTTTCTGCATGCTGGTGTGAATTAGTACCTAGACATTGGTCTCATTAATATCCGGCACCTGCCTATCTTTCCCATGCAGCATTTGGGCCAGAGATGCCTGCTGATGGGACTCAGTATATCTTTCAGCCATTGAGCAGTAAGTGAAGCTTTGCAGTTTTCCTTTTTTTGCGGGATGAACTGATGTGTTAATTGGCACCACTTTGACGTTTATATGAGTTTTTGATCACTTTTTATTCCATTTTTTTATGTGCTGCGGGATGAACTAAAAATGCAATTCTGTGATTGTTATATATATATTTTTTTATGACATTCATCATGTGGGTTAAATAACAAGACCGATTTATAGGACAGGTTGTTACACACGCGGTGATATCAAATACGTGTACTTTATTTATTTTTTATCTTTTTTGGGGCAATTGGCGTTTGTAAAGGGGAAAAGGGCGGTGTATGTGTTTTTATTTTATTTTTCGTGTTTGTGTTTTACTGTGCTTTTACTTTTTTTTACATTTTCTCACTCCTCCTGTCTGTACCTTAGCTGTAGCGATCATGATAGATCGTGACAGGTAAGGGTTAATCACCCATGGCCGGGGTGATGCGGCATGAGGCCAGCGGTAATATACCGCTGGTCCCATGTTGCGTTCATGAGGGGCTCACTTTTGAGCCCGCACATTGTGCCGGAAGTACCTTTACATCCATTTGCAGGAGCGCACTTCCCTCTAGGACATATGGATACGTTCAATGTCAGGAAGGGGTTAAAGCAAAATGGAGATGAAATTTCAAAATTCCGCCTTTTTTCAGATTTTCAATTTTAATTCATTATTTGCTGGAGCACTGTAGATGTTACAGAGAAACGCAACTCAATATTAATTCCCCCAATTTTGATGTTTTTAGAAATATCCCCATACATGACCATAGTGCGCTATTTGACTCAACCACAAGCCTTAGAATAGGAAAAGCATCCACCGGAGGGTATATATCCAGGGGTGTAGTGATTATATTGATCCAAAAGTGTTTCACAAAAATCTTTTAGCGTTAGGCTGTAAAAATGTAAAAACTTTTTTTCCAATAATATGCAGTTTTAGCTTAAAATGTTTCATTTTCACAAGAAACCTTCCAGAAGTCACCCAATTTTGGATTCAGCACCCCTCAGCGAATTCATTTAGGGATTTATTGTGCATTTTGGCTTCCCAGTGTCTCACCGTTTTCTTATGCATTTGGCCGTAAATATGAAGCAAAAAAAAGGGATTTCACCATTGTTTATTGGGTTTAATTTGTACAAATTTCGTTGTGCAGTATAAACAACATGATAACTTTACTGTGCAGCTCAATACAATTAACACTATATACATTTTTTTATGTTTTGCTACATTTACACAATAGAAATGCTTTTATATAAAACTGCGTTTTTATATTGTCAAAGTCTGACAGTGATAACAATTGCACAGTAATGTACAACTGGCTCCATGTGCCAATCATGGAGGCCCTGCCCGTCAGCCTGGACAATCTACTAGACATACCGATATGTTCACCTTTCCACATTAGACGTATTGGTACATCTAATGTTGGGAAAGGATTAAAAAATGTACCTCTCTCAAATTACATGTAATTTCAACTTAAAAGGGTTGTCTCAATACAACGATTGCTTTTTATGTTAAAAATCTTGCAAAAACAAGTCACTTTGCAATATGTGTCCATTAGCAGTGTCCTACCTATTCATAGATATCCCGTCTTGTATGGGCTGCATCAGCTCCTCAGGTCACCATAGCTACAGACATTTTCGATCTCTCCTGAGAGGCTTCCAGCAGTGGTTGCTATAGATACAGACCTGGTGTCCTCAGCAGCTCATTACAGCAGGCCAGTAAACACGCCCCTTAAATGAAAAATAAAACCGAGAAAACAGGACTGAGGTAAGATGAATCGATGTTTTGAGCAACCAATTCAGCAGACAGAGGTCAAAAGCAAGGAAGGTACATGACCAAACATCATGAAACATCAACGAACTGTCCCTGGAGCAGAGGGAGAAAGTTCCTTTAATCACAGGAGGTCAAGGATTATTGGACAGGTAATTAGTACACTGTTTCTTTAAATATCAGTAAGCTCCCACGCATGCACACAGGACGCCATAGAACGGTACGAGCAGGAGCGTGGATAGTCATCAGGAATGGGGGCCACAGCAGGCACACAGCCATGCCTGCAGTTCTCAATAGGACCCGCGGCATGAACCGAGGCCGAAACAGGGACACTAGTGGAGGCACGGAAACGTCCACTTTCCAAGGCATAGACTGCGGCATGAATCGTGACAGGAGACTGCCTGTACATCCTGAAAGTATTTGATCCTGATGTTAAAGTGCAATACCAAACAAGTGCAAAATAGTTTGTATAAAAGTCATGCCCTAGATCAGTAGTTAGGCAATGGGAATGGGGGAGGAAAGGGATATATTAATATAATATATTTTGGGATATATTATGGTAGGAGACTGTCCTACTGATTGCATATTTCATTATATTATAAAGTACATTCATTTCTCATTATTGGGCGTGCAAAAATTTGTTTATTTTTTTGTGGCTTTTTTTTTTTTTTTAAAGTAAATATTAGACGTTAACATGTATTGTGGGACACCATTTGAGATTTGTCAGTGCCGGTTCTCATTTCTTTTTTTGGTTGGTACTTATTTGAATAAATTAATAGGCATCTTTGGTATCTATATTGGATCCTGTCATAGCCTGCCCACATACAGCTGTAGAGATTTTTTTACTGTCCCAGGCACAGTCTGTCCTTAAATTATTTCCCCGTATTGTGCAAATTGTGCCCAATTTGCCATTTTCCCTTCACAGTGTCATGTAACTCGTTAGTGTTACAGGGTCTCAGGTGTGAATAGAGAGCAGGTGTATTAAATTTGGTGTTATAGATCTCACTCTCTCAGCTCTCACTTTCTTTTATATTGGTCACTGGAGGTTCAACCTCAGTGTAAAGATGGCCTAGGCTATAAGAAGATGGCCAACACCCTGAAACTGAGCTGCAGCACGGTGGCCAAGACCATACAGGGGTTTAATATAACAGGTTTCACTCAGAACAGGCCTCGCAATGGTCAACCAAAGAAGTTGAGTTCACATACTCTGCATCATATCCAGAAATTGACTGTTCAAAATATTGGTGTGAGGTCAGCCTGTCAGTGCTCAGACCACACACTGCACACTACATTAAATTGGTCTGCATGGCTGTGGTCCCAGAAGGAAGCTAAAGATGATGCTCAAGCCTGCAAACAGTTTGCTGAAGACAAGCACACTAAGGGCATGAATTACTGGAACCAAGATAAAGTCCTGAGCAAGATAAACTTATTTGCTTCAGATGATGTCAAGCAAGTGTGGCGGCAACAAGGTGAGGAGTACAAAGACAAGAGTGTTTTCCCTTCAGTTAAGCTTGGAGGTGGGAGTGCCATGGGTTGGGGCTGCAGTTTATTGAGGGAACCATGAATGCCAACATATACAGTGACATACTGAAGCAGAGCATGGTCCCTTCCCTTCTGGATCACAGGGCAGTATTTCAACATGATAATGACCCCAAACGCAACTCCAAGACAACCACTGCTTTGCTAAAGAAAATGATGGTAAAGATGCTGGACTGGACAAGCATGTCCCCAGACCTATAGCTTATTGAGTATCTATGGAGCATCCTCGAACAGAAGGTGAAAGAGGATTCCAGTGGCTGCAACGTGTGATGCTTTAATGAACTCCATGTCCAAGAGAGTTAAGGCAGTGCTGCAAAATAATGGTGGCCGCAAGAAAATATTTACACTTTGGGCACAATTTGTCCATTTTCACTTAGGGTTGTACTCTCTCTTTCGTTTCTAGCACCTTAGACATTGATGGCTGTGTGTTGCGTTATTATGAGGGCACACTAAATTGACACTATTACAAAGCTGTACACTGACTACTTTGCAAATTGAAAAAATTTATATATCAGCTCACCGCCTCCTCCACCTTAGTCCATAAATGGTGATCCCCGGTGCACGAACCAACTCACCCGGCCACAGGTGCAGGAATCCTGATACATGAATCGTTGAAAAGTTCAGCACTCGGCACGTTGAAAAGTTAAAAATTGTATTCTTTATTATCCCATAGAAAAAATTTATAAAAATTATAAAGGTTTTTTACATTGCTGTGACGTGTTTCGGGTCTACCCGATACTGAGGACCCTTACTCATAGCATAGCTTGTAAAAATAAACCGGCACTATTTATATGCTTCTAGATTATACAACAGGTGTGATTTAACCCCTAATGATCAAGCTGATTGTTAAAAGAAGACAACCATTTAAAAAAAATGTTAACATAAATTATAATATTCCAAAACTTAATATATATATATATATATATATTATATATATATATATATATATATATATATATATATATATATATATATATATATAAATGATATATATATAATAGGTCTGTCCTATAGTTGAGACCTTGTGGAAAACTCGTATTTAATAATAAAATACAGAAAGCTTCTCTGTGAGACGTCGTCTCCAATCTCCGCCTCTAGCCGGGCGGTTAACCCTTTCAATAGCTATTACTCTTAGATACTCAATTGAACCGTGATGGATATCTCAGAAATGTTGCGTTGCGCCTGAAACCGATCTAGTACTAGTGTGAATAATGTCATATATATGCTCTCGTATTCTAAGATATAGACTTCAAGTAGAACAACCAATGTACTGAACGTTACAGGCAGTACAATAAATAAAATAGATTACATGGTTTGAGCAACAATTGATGAAAGACCGAATGGGATACTGACATCCCGTAACAGCAGAGGAAAAAGTAGAGCATTTATCTAACAAAGGACACAGGGCACATTTGTTAATACCGCATCTAAAACATCCCTTAAATTTGACCCAACAACTGGTATCTTTAGGAAGGGGAAAAAAACTTGATGATAAAATGTTACCCAATGAACTCGCTCTCTTTGGAACGAAGCTGCATCCTACATCAAGAACTTGTTTGAGAATTGGATCCGTGGATAAAATAGGTATTTTTTCATTAAATAATATTTTTATTTATTTATATATATAGTGCCAACATATTCCGCAGCACTTTACAATTTAGAGGGTATACATACAGACATTACACATTAAAAAAACTTACAAATGAGACACAAGGCGTGAGGACCCTGTTCGCGAAAGCTTACAATCTATTATGGTGTATGGGTGAGACAAAGGGTTAAGAAGTGCTCAGTTTACAATGGTCCAGCCATGTTACATAAATACGAGGTGATTTACATAAAAGTTGGGTGACCCTGCCACCCTGACTGTACATCTATATACAGATAAGTGCCTGTGAGTGCCCTATTGTTGGGAGTGACAGATAGGTGTGATAGCAGGTGGGGGCTAGCAATTAGGGATCTTGATATGCCAGCCTGAGAAGATGTGTTCTTAGGGCCCTCTTAAAACTATGAGGGTTGTGAGTGTGCCTGATTGTCCGCGGTAGCATGTTCCAGAGAATTGGCACCACACATGTGAAATCTTTGAGATGGGCATGGGAGGTTCGGATGATTGAGGAATTTAATCTGATATCATCAGCAGAGCGGAGAGAGCAGGTATGGTGGTAGACAGACGAGGGAGGTGATGTAGGGGGTGCAGCACTGTGGAGAGCTTTATGCGTGAGAACAGAGTGATGAGTTTATCTTATATCCTGTACTGAATGGGCAACCAGTAGAGACACAGGGTAGAGGCATCATTATAGCGGCTGGAAAGAAAGACAAGCCTGGCTGCTGCATTCAGGACAGATTGGAGAGGGGAGAGTTTACAGAGAGGGAGACCAATAAGCAGGGAGTTTCAGTAGTCAAGACGAGAATGAATGAGAGCAACAATAAGGGATTGAGCTGTTTCCACAGTGAGAAAAGTACGGATTTTGGAGATGTTTTTGAGGTGCAGATGACAGGAGCGGGCAAGAGATTGGATATAAGGGGTAAAAGACAGATTAGAATCTAGTATAACCCCAAGACAGCGGGCCTGATGCCTAGGAGTTATGGTGGTGCCACACACTGAGACATAAATAGCAGGTGGGGGGGGGGGGGTTGGTTAGAAGATGGTGGAAAGAAAAGAAGTTCGGTTTTATTGATGTTTAGTTTCATATAGAGAGAGGACATGATGTCAGAGACAGCAGACAAACAGTCACTGGTGTTTTGTAGCAGGGCAGGAGTGATGTCTCGGGAGGAGGTGTACAGTTGAGTGTCAGCCAAATCTGCTGATGGTTTGTCCAATGGAGGATGTGTAGAGTGAAAAAAGGAGAGGACCTAGAACCGATCCCTGAGGAACCCCGACAGCAAGAGGAAGAGGAGAGGAGATAGAACCGGAAAATGAGACACTGAAGGAGTGGTCAGAGAGGTAGGAAGAGAACCAAGAGAGAGCGGTGTCCTGGAGGCCAATGGTGCTGAGCATGCTGAGGAGAAGATGGTGATCAACAGTGTCAAACGCTGCAGAGAGATCCAGGAGAAGCAGCAACGAGTATTTGCCCTGTGATTTAGCTGTGAGGCGGTCATTAGAGACTTTAAATAGAGCAGTTCTGTGGAGTGTAGGGTGTGGAAACCGGATTGTAAAGGATCGAGAAGAGAGTTAGTAGAGAGATAGCGAATTAGGCGAGAGTAGACCAAGCGTTCCAGGAGTTTAGAGATAAAGGATTGAGATGCAATGTTTTGCCTGATACTGTCTATTTTGTCTTTGAAATGAGTGGCCAGGTCTTCAGCACAGAGGTCAGTGACCGGGACCTGAGCTTTTGGGCTGAGGAGGGAGTGGAAAGTGTCAAACAGGTGTTTTGGGTTGTTGTGTAATGTGGAGATGAGGGAGGTGAAATATTTTTGTTTTGTGCAGTGAAGGGCAGTGTGGTAAGTCCTGAGCATGAATTTATAGTGGAGAAAGTATGCAGGTAGCTTTGACTTTCTCCATAGTGTCTCGACAGACCTGGAACATTGTTGCAGAAAGCGAGTCTGAGGCGTGTGCCATGGCTGCGGGCATCTGACTCTGGTGGTACGGTGTGTGATCGGTGCCAATATATCCAGGGTGGTTGAGAGTTTCATTGTATTGCTTGACAGCCAGGTCAGGGCAGGAGTCGGAGGAGATTGGGGGCAGTGAGGACTGTATGGTGTCTATGAGTGTTCATGGAGCGAATGTTTCTGGATGGGTGATGGGCAGGTGTGTCCAGAGAAGGCTGAGAATTGGTGATAGTGAAGGAGATAAGGTTGTGATCAGAAAGCGAATACGGAGAATTAGTGAGGTTAGAAATTGATGAGTGACTGCAGAAACCAAATCAAGAGCATGTCCATCCTTGTGGGTGGGAGAATCTGTAAATTGCAAGAGGATGATGTTAGCGAAAGAAACCGAGAGGCAGAAGGAGACATGGGGTCATCAATGAGGATGTTGAAATCACCCATGATGAGTGTGGGTATTTCAGTGGAGAGGAAGTGAGGGAGCCAGGCTGCAAAATGATCCAGAAACTGGCGGCGTGAGCCGGGAGGTCTGTACACAACCGCGATTCTGAGGGAAAATGGCCAAAAGAGTCTGAGGGTGTGGACCTCAAAGGAGGGGAAAGTGAGAGAGGGTGCAGTGTGGAGAAAGGAGTATGACAACTCCTCCACCCGGCCTGTTCTCAGGTCTGGGGGTGTGGGTGAAGTGTAGGCCGCCATAGCTGAGAGCAGCAAGGGAAGCAGTGTCGGATGGCTGGAGCCATGTTTCAGTGAGAGCTAGGAGATTAAAAGAGTTAAAGAGGAACAGGTCATGAACAGCAGTGAGTTTATTACCAACAGATCGGGCATTCCACAGAGCACATTTAAAAGTGGCAGGAAAAGACATACAACGAATAGCGAGCAGGTTAGCAGGGTTTCTATGGAGGGAGGAGGAGTGGTGAGCAGTAAAGCAGGATGGGCCGGGGTTCGGAGAGATTTCCCCTGCAGACAGAAGCAGGAGAAAGAAAAGTGACAGCAGATGGTTTAGTGTTGTGTATGAGCGGCGTTTGTGCAACACTATGGGGGCTGGTGGTTTGGGGTAGTTAAAAAGGGAAAACAGTGTGTGGGATGTATACATAGGTAAGGGGAGGAGAGAGGCGCTGATGTGGATAGCATTTTCAGGGGGCGATACTGGGTTGTAGGAAAGGAGGCAAATGGCTACAAGGTAGATAGCAATAGTGAGCATAGTGGATAAGGGGTATGTTAAGGTGTATGTTAAAAAAGACCAGTTACTCACATAACAGGCGATCCTTTAAGCTACCTTAAGCGCTCTTCTGTCTCATTTCTGTCATATTTCTGATGATCATGTATCACTTCCAAATATGCACGACAAATATGCCTCATAGACCGACGGTCTCAGAGACCTAAGCTGTCTGATTTATACTAAGCCATGTAGAGTTCCTTTCTAGCATCAATTAACCCACGTGCCGTAAATTGGGGGAGCTACAAATGGCCCAGCAAAGCAAGGGGAATATCTGTGCTCAGTAAATAAACACAGGGTAATTATGGAGCACAAAGCTGGGGTGAAATCTACACATAAACATACCAGTAATACAAAACAGGGGAGTTATACAAATAATACTGTGGGGTTGCTGAGGGTAGTAGTCCAAAATGTAGACATAAAACAAAAACCAGTATAATATTTTTAATCCTTAGACTAAATGTAATTAAACTATATTGTAAGTGTGCTATACTTTGAACTGAAATGTACTGCATAACCTAATCTATTATCTTTGTCTTTTGGTTTATCATGCAATAAAACATTATGGTCTTTTTTATCCGCTATATTACTAGCTCGTGCTAGAACATGTTTAGCATAGCCATGTTTTACTAATCTCTGATTTATTTGTACTTTTTCTTGTTGGTAAGCTTCCAAATTATTACAAGTACGCCTAGCCCTAATATGTTCGCCAACAGGCACATTTTTTATAACATGTCTGGGGTGGCAACTTGACGCATGTAGGATTGCATTGCCTGAAATGGGCTTTCTATAAGTAGACGTCATAACCTGATTTCCATCCTCATTCACCTGTAACAACAAGTCCTAAAAGGTTATTTTGTTCACATCCATAGTGAAGGTGAATTTGAGGTTATTGGAATTACTATTAAGATAACAAACAAATTCTGGTATGGAAGATACATGACCCTGCCAAATAATAAGGGTATCGTCAATGTATCTTCCATACTAGAAAATGCAATCCAAAAAAGGGTTGTGAGAAGAATAGATCAATTTTTCCTCCCACCAAGCTACATATATGTTGGCCAATGAGGGAGAAAAAATAGCCCCCATTGGACAACCCTGTATCTGAAAGAAAAATTGGCCATTAAACAAAAGTTAATTATGGCCCAACAAAAAAGTGATAGTAGTAAGAATATATTCCTTTAGTTCAGGTTTGTAGTCAGTGTATTTATCAAGTTGTTGAGCCACTGCCTGTACTGCTACATCATGTGGTATATAATGCGACAATGTCACAAGATACCCAAGAAAACATAGGGGACCATTTAACACTGTCCATTACTCTGAAAACAGCACTGACTACTTTACATTGTATCAAAGTGTCATATCTTCAGTGTTGCCCCATGAAAAGATATAATACTGTATCAGTTTGTTATTTAGTGCTTATGTTGTATTTGTCCTGGTCTTATATTATGTATTTGAACTCCTTTGTTTGTTCAGCATCCTGGAATTAATATTGTTCAAATAATAATAATTTCTGACCCAGGAAATGATGAAAGTAATGCTTCTGTTGATTTCACAACTGCAACATAAGGTGTGACACTTGCATGCTCAAAAAAGTAGACAGAAGAAAGATTAATGCTTTTAGTTTGTGATGTTGGAGAAGACTTCTACAATCCCATGGACAGCTGGGATCACCGACAAAGATGTTCTTCATTGTATCAACCCACACTTGTCACTGGACAGTAAAATTACCAGAGTTTAAAGAAGTGGGAGGTCAACCTGTAAGTGCTCAGACCATACGCCACACACTGCATCAAATAGTCTGCATGACTGTTGTCCCAGAAGGAAGCCTCTTCTAAAGATGATGCACAAGAAAGTCCGCAAATAGTTTGCTGAGACTAAGCAGACTGAGGACATGGATTACTGGAACCATGTCCTATGGTCCATTGAGACCAAAGTAAATTTATTTGGTTCAGATGGTGTCAAGCGTGTATGGCAGCAACCAGGTGAGCAGTACAAAGTGTCTCTTGCCTACAGTCAAGCATGGTGGTGGGAGTGTCATGGTTTGGGGCTGCATGAGTGCTGATGACTGTGGGGAGCTTCAGTACATTGAGGGAACCTTGAATGTCAACATGTACTGTAACATACTAAAGCAGAGTATGATCCCCTCCCTTCTGAATCGCAGGGCAATATTCCAACATGATAACGACCCCAAATACACCTCCAAGACGACCACTGCCTTGCTAAAGAAAATGAGGGTAAAGTTGTTGGACTGGCCAAGTATGTCTCCAGATGTAAACCCTATTGAGCAACTGTGGGGCATCCTGAAAACAAAGGTGGAGGAGCGCAATGTTTCTAACATCCACCAACTAAGTGATGTAGTCATGGAAATGGATTCTTGTGGCTGCAACCTGTGAAATTATAGTGAACTCCATGCCCAAGAGAGTTAAGGCAGTGTTGGAAAATAATGGTGGTCATACAAGATATTGATACTTTGGGCACAATTTGTTCATCTTCACTTAGGGAATAACCTACAAAAAAAGGGGCAAATAATAATATAATCCAAGGATACTGAATATCCAACACACCAACAAAAAATTACCTTGGTATAAAAAAAATCAACCTTTATTAATATATAACAATATAAAGTATGTACAACATACAATAAAATACAAATAATATATAATACAAGAATACAAAAAAGACCACAAAAACCACCCCCTCCAAAAAGACCACAAGGTTAATAAGCTCCACACTCGGGTACCTAGGCTAAGGAGTGTCTTGTAAGTCTAAATAGAATATATATATATATATATATAACACATACTTAGCCAGAAAGCCAACCCGTGTCTGGAGAGGGGCAGAACCCCGACGCGCATTTCGCTTAACGCTTCCTCAAGGGGGATCAGTCTCACTTAGAGGTGTACTCACTTTTGTTGCCACCAGTTTAGACATTGATGACTGTATGCTGTTATTTTGAGAGCACACCAAATTGACACTGTTATACAAGCTGTACACTGACTACTTCACATTGTATCAAAGTGTCATCTTCAGTTTTGTCCGATGTAAAGATATAATACACTATTTACAAAAAGTTTGAGGGGTGTACTCACTTATGTGAGATATTGTAGGCTATATATCACAGAGCTCAGCTTCTCTCCCTCTAGCATATAACCCTAAATATCACAGAGCTCAGCTTCTCTCCTCTATCATATAACCCCATATATCACAAAGCTCAGCTTCTCTCCTCTATTATATAACCCTATATATCACAGAGCTCAGCTTCTCTCCCACTATCATATAACCATATATATAACAGAGCTCAGCTTCTCTGCCTCAATTATATCACACTATATATCAAAGAGCTTAGCTACTCTCCTCGATCATATAACCCTATATATCACAGAGCTCAGCTTCTCTCCTCTATCATATAACCCTAAATTACAAGAGCTCAAGCTTCTCTCCTCTATCAATAACCATATATCACAGAGCTCAGCTTCACAGCCTCTATTATATAACACTATATATCACTGAGCTTAGCTTCTCTCCTATATCATACAACAATATATCACACAGCTTAGCCTCTCTGCCTCTATTATATAACCCTATATTTCACAGAGCTTAGCTTCTTTTCCTCTATCATATAACCCTATATATCACAGAGCTCAGCTTCTCTCCTCTATCATATAACCCTATATATCACAGAGCTCAGCTTCTCTCCTCTATCATATAACCCTATATATCACAGAGCTCAGCTTCTCTCCTCTACCCTCTAACCCAAATTAACAAAGAGCTCAACTTCTCTTCCTCTATCACATCCTGCACAAAAACAGGGCAGTATTAACCACAGGTTCTCTTTAAAGGGGTTTTGCCAAGAAGTGAGTTCATTACCTGTGATCTGCTCAGTAGAAAAGATAAACACAGCAGGCTGAGTCACGGGGGAGAGGGAGAGGGGCTGAGTAGAGACGCAGTGGCAGGGATTGTCTGAAACGTTTACTAAAATAATTACATTAGAACCAATGGATTCGCTATACAAAAGACACAGAATATTCACCACAGCTCCTTGCAAGCTCCTTCATGTTCCCTGTCATCAGATAAGAAGTGCAAACACGCAAGCGCAGCCAGATCAGCTCTTGTCAGTGTATGGTTGTGTCTAATGTAAACTGTCAGGAAACTAAGGGCTTATAAAGAAAGCTGTAGCTCTCAGAGGCTTCCCTTTTTGTAATCACATATATTTAGAAAAGTGATTAAATAGTCATTTTGGAGGATCCCACGTCAACATTACATCGTGGCAAAACCCCTTTAAGTGTGACAATTTACCTTTGTGTATAATAATGCACATTTGTTATGGCAATTGTGGAAGTTTCCTTGCACAAAGTACTGGTGTAAATACCTTAGAATACATTTATTATTGTTTTAGAACAGTTTTTAGATACTTTTGTGACACATCAAGGGAGACAAGACTTTGTGGAAAGTTAGGTGGTTTCTCAGAAAGAAGTGTGACTTAAAGTGCAATATTGTACAACAAAAATGTGACACAATTTTGGTACAATTATTGGCACAAGTTAAGCAAACTAATACGTTGCATAAATTATGGAAACCTGACGGACCCCATTAGGGTCCTTTGGGCACTATTGGAGTCCGTTATGTAATAGATCTTGTGCTGCCACTACAATGGAGGCTCTGAACAGAACCTCTGAGCTAGATGTGAACCTGGCCTAATCTGAGACTGGTTGGTGCCAATTTACTATTTAACAACCTTGTTTGAAGGTTGCATCTGTCTCCTCTTAGTCTACAAATATGCTGATCTGTGTACAGTGGTCCCTTAAAGGGGTTTTCTCACCATGCTGTTTCACTGAGTCACAAGCAGTTTTATACTCACTCTCTCCTCCAGGGGCCAGGGGTGATTATATAGTAGTGATTAGCATATTAATATTCTCTGTAACTAGCTGATACATTAAACTGACAATTGCAGTAGATATAATATTCAGTAAACACAAGGTAAATGTTCTTTACTTATAGGACTTAAAACAATTGGACATCTGTAAACAGAAGCTAATCTTGTTAGTGACGTCACTCTCTGCTATAATCAGATAGCAGAGTTATTGTCCGGTAACCATAGAAAACTGTGTGCACTCAGAACACAAATTCTCTCTTATCTCCAGACTAAAGTAAAATCAATAGACTAATGTATTTTAAAAAAAGTCTTCAATGACCTGTTCCTTTATGGTGAAAGCTAATCTTTTGGTAGTGTGAAAACTCCTTTAAGTTACAATGGCCTTAGGATACAATATTTTCACCATACAATGGTCATTCCTGGGACAGACACTGCTGATCTGCTGCTCATGTGATTGATGAAAGCTCTAACCAATTATCATAATCCTCTGTATTAGTGAAGTGCATTGGTGCTCTATAGCGCCTCTCTATAGTACAGCATGGTTCTATATGACCTATACTGCTCTTTACATGTGCCAGAATGAGCGGCTGCTTTGGGCATCAGGTGAGAGCCCCATTTTCTTTTTATCTGGTATATTGTGTATAAAGTACATGACCCAAAGAAGCTCTTGTCTTTAAAGTAGAAACTGATTTCCAGCTTCCAGCAGTTCTTTCTGATTATTGTATGTAAGGACTTGCTTTTTTAAAAAAGAAAAAAAAAACACTTTTTATTGCTTTTCTCATTTTATATAACAAAACAACTCCGACATGGTATAGATCAGAACATAAGTATACGTTTCAGGCCAGTGCCCGAACAATTGAAGTAACATTTACAGAGCCGACAACAAGTACAAAGACATAATCAAACTTGTACAGAAAACAACAAATAACAACCGCGATGCGCAGAGACCAAGTGTGAAAAACCTCAGGCTTGGCCAAGCCGGTGCATTTTATCTATTGTGGCCGCGTGCCTCAAATTTGAAGCCTCCCTAATGTACCACCGATCCCTTCCCTGCAGTATCATCCTGTGTATTTGAAGGTTTGCATCAAGACCCTGATCTCCCTATCTGAGTAATGAGATTCAATAAGGGTTCTCCAGCGGCTGAAAAAAACAGTTGTGCGTGCTTCCTTCTGTCACTCTGTCACCAGCCTATCAGCAATTAGATAATCTCCTAGCGGTTTCATGACCCCAGTGGAAGGTGGCAAGGTGGGTTTAATCCAGTGTTGAAGTAGGCAGCGTTTTGCAGCAAGCAGAGCTATATGCACTATTCCTGGGTATTTCAGTGAATCATCCTTCCCCCTTGAAGAATCTCCCTTGCCACCCTCTGGAGGTCTGGGAGAGTGGAATATCAGAAGGTCATATTGCTTTTGTAGCTGAACCCTTGATGTACCTAATAATACTATCCCAGTATTCTTGTGAAGAAGTGCACTCCCACAAGCCATGCCAGAGATCCGTTTTGTGCATCCCACACTTGGGGCAGTGCTGTACTCTGTCAGGGAATCCCGGGGAAATAGGTAGATTGAAAGCATAGATAGCGTTGTGAATTATTTTGAGAAAGGTTTCTCGCCACGTCTCACATAAGATATGTCTACGTATAGCTCCCAACCCCTTCAGAATGTTTTCTGAGATCTGAACATCTCCCAACCAATGCCGCCAGTACTGGAAGGCCTGCGGTTTTGTCCGTCTCAGGCACCACCCTCTCATAGTGTTATATAGACCAGACAAGAAAGAGGTATCCCTGTAGGAGGTGACAGACGTCAAAGTCGTTCAGGGCAGTCTCCTGTGAGATATCTTTCAACCTATTGTTGCAAAAGTAGAAGAGTTGGTATGCTGCAAGCAAATGCGTACCAGGCAGGGAGAATTTTTCTAACATCCTCGTGGGTTTAAGCCATCTATGTGTCGTGTCATGCATTAGCTGGCCCGCCGTCTGCAGACCCCTGTCTCTCCACAGACAAAATATTGGGTTGGATTGACCCAATGGGAACTTGGGATGATCCCACAAGGGCATAGTTTTAGATATTGGAAAGGAGAGGCCCATTTTCTAACGCATTTCCTTCCAGACCATTAATGTGTCGCGGATCAACGCAGAAGATTTAATCAGGGCAGGCAGTTTGGGATACTTTGTGTGGAACAAGGTTTGGGGGTGGCAAGGGAACATTATCTCCCTCTCTGTCCCAGTTAGAAAAGTGACTGCGTCCCCATACCCAGTCCAACATATGCCTGGCTAAACAAGCCAGGTTGTAGCCTCTGACATCTGGGAGGTTTAGACCTCTATCCCTAGTTGGCAGCATTTGTTTTCGTAATGCAATCTGGGTTTTTTTCCCTGCCCAAATAAACTTTGAAAAACAGGAGTTGATCCTATTGTAAGGACTTTATCTATATTAGTTATATGTTTCTTTTATTCTTAAAGGGATGTTTCCAAGACCACACTTTTGCGTTACATAACTAGCTATGAGCCGACTGTGGTACAGAATAAGGAGTGGGGTGCTTAATGCCATGCACATTCATTTCTATTGACCTCCAATATGAATGGGAGGACAGTCACAAGCACCACCCTCCTCAGGTAACACAGTTGGCTCACGGCTAACTATTAACTGACTTGTAACATGGAAGTTTGGTCAAGGTAACATCCCTTTAATCTCCATTTTGCATTATATTTGGTAACGTTTTGGGGTTTTGGAATCAATTTCCTGTTTTTCCCCAGAGTTATGATTTCAACATACAGTGGTCATCTTAGAACCAATTAATACTGTATATTGAGGGAGCAGTGTTTTAAATAAATTCATGTATAAATCCTATTAGACTGGACAGAGATACACACACACCCATAATGTGTTATGTTACACTTGACTTTTTCTAATCTAATTTCTAATACTTGATCATTGAATGTATGAATATAGTGCAGGCAGCATCCCAATTCGTCAAGCATACAGAAAACACTCATTATTGCTGGTCTATTTCTCATAGAATTCAGTGAACCCTATATCTGGATCTGGTTCAATGGTGTGGTAAGGGATCCGTCAGGGGCGCACGAACAGACACAGACAGTGTGAGGCCCTGACACTGGTCCCAACCCCTGTCCCTTCCTTTTGGGGTGCCTGACTCCTTAATAGGTCGGCCCCAACCAGAAGACTGAGCTCTATACTGAATAGTGTGAAAACACAAGACGCAGACAAACAATACAAACACAATAAAGGATGGTCAAGCAAGCCAAGTCGGTAACTATCCGTAACGCGGTACAAAGGCAGAAGAATAAACGTGCACCAAGCAGAGTAAGTTAACCAGGGAGGCACAGAATAAAGAGGGCGAGTTATAGGCGGAAACAGACCAGTATAACAGGCAAGGAGAAGAGACAGAAGAACCCTTAAATACCTCCCAGGAGAACTAAGGACAAAGGCAATAGAAGGAAGAAAGAGAAGACCAGATAGGAAGGTAGAGCTGTCAATCACCAGGAGCAAGGAGCCAGGTTAACCCGTGGAGTGCTGGACGATTCCTGGCCCAGGCGTCGGCCAGGAATCAATCAAGATAGCAAGGAAGAAAATCCAGTTCACACTAGTGAACACAAATGTAAACACTATGTCAAAAACCATGGCTTACGTCGCAACGGCCGTTGCCGGCGACCAGAACTCAAAGCTGGGGTTCTTTCTGGCCTGATCATGACAGTATCCCCCCCTTTATGAGGGGCCACCGGACCCTCAACAGACCCTCTATGTTTAGCAGAATGGACCTGGTGAACTCTTTCCTTTTCCAGCTTGGGGGAATGTTTTGCAGATGAGACTCGGAGGCGGACATATTTTGGTCTGATTCGGTGGTTTTTACTAGGTTTTTTGATTTTTAGTTGGCCGTTTTTTAGTCTTATGACTCCTAGCCCAGACTATGCACAGTCGATTAACGGCGGTTTCTATTTTAGTTTTATCACCTGTAGTGGCGGAATACGTGAAGTGGGAACCATCGTCACGGAAAAAGCGGGCCAGCTTGGGAGGAGCAGAACTTTGTGAACTGGTAGTTGAGGACACTAAATCTGAAGGCAAGGTGGTGACCACTACTCCCGAAGAAAGAATTTCTGGTTTCTCAATTGACAGATGCATAGATTCTCGTTCCGGGGCAGACGAGTTGAGCTTTGCCCCCGGAAGGAGGTCTATAGGACAAACATCAGGCTGGTGTGGAGGCAAATGTTCCCCAACATCCCGATCAAAGATGCTAGAATTACATTCTGTAATATCATGAGCATTAATTACAGCACACACCAAGGGATGCACTATCTTCGAATGAGCACCACATGAGTCACCCCATTTGATCAACTCGGTGGTTCTCCAGTCGAACACCAGATTATGGAGGCGGAGCCAGGGTAACCCAAGAATAATATCTGCAGAGAGTTTCTCCATGACAAAAAATGAAAGTTTTTCAGTATGAGAACTTCCAACATTCAAAGTGACCTCAGCACTACAAAATTTTATTCTTCCTCCGGTTACTGAGGTAGAATCTACACCTGAAACAAAAAATGGAGAACACAAAGCAACAAGTTCCAAACCCAAGGCTTTAGCAACAGCCATACTGATGAAATTAGCAGCAGCACCCGAGTCAATCAGGGCTCGACAAGCAAAGTTTTTGGAGCTAGAAACTAAGGTAAACGGGCAAAACAACTTGTTATCAGAGTTAGGAGGTACCTGTACATTCGAGTTACCTTCCAGGAAATTGTGCAGACGTTCGGTGTTACCTTGGGGTGAGTTAGGCATAATTTGACAGTTTCTCAGGAAATGGTCAGGCTTTCCGCAGTAAAGGCACAAGGCGTTCTCCAAACGGTGTCTCCTCCTGGTGGCAGCAGACGTAAGACCCAACAACATGGGTTCTTCTCCAGAAGACTGAGAGGGAGATGGGAGAGAAGAACTCTCAAAGAAGGAAGAAGCAGGTTTTATAGGAAAGCCTGACTTGAGCTGAACAGTTAAACCCCCTTGCTTTTCCCTGTATCTCTCCCTTAGTCTTCTGTCAGTAGTCACAGCTAGAGTCATAAAGTCACTCAGGGTCTCAGGGATTGGATGGCTGACCATAGAATCCTTTACAGCATCAGACAGTCCTTGTCTGAAAAAGGTCTTCAGAGGTTGGTCAGACCACCCGGTCAACGTACACCATTGGCGGAACTCGGAACTGTAGTCTTCAGCCGAGCGGCGGCCCTACTGAATAGATAGCAAATGAGTCTCCGCCCATGCCACACGGTTGGGGTTATCATAAACCTGTCCTAAAGCCGAAAAAAATCTGTCCACTGATCTCCACTCACGGGCTTCAGAGGGTATAGCTAATGCCCAATCCTGAGGTGGGCCCTGGAGGAGAGACACAACAACTGCTACTGTCTTCGCCTCAGTGGGAAAATAGTTGAAGCGAAAAAATAAATTACATGATTCCCTAAAGGTTCGGAACCTGTCAGGATTTCCGTCAAAGCGATCAGGAAGAAGCATCTTAGACTTATGACGTATGCTAGGATCCACAAAAACAGGGGCAGGTAGGGACACAGACGGGGCGGCAAGTCCAGGTACCGGGTTAGTTATGGCATCCAGACGCTGCGAGACTTGATTAATAAGCCCCGCCATGCCCTGAAGCTGAGTTTTCAACTCATCCAAGCGGTCGGTGACCGACAAGTCGGTACTCATATTGAACCGCGAGGGGAGTCGACTGGGGTAAGGCATCCGTCAGGGGCGCACGAACAGACACAGACAGTGTGAGGCCCTGACACTGGTCCCAACCCCTGTCCCTGCCTTTTGGGGTGCCCGACTCCTTAATAGGTCGGCCCCAACCAGAAGACTGAGCACTATACTGAATAGCATGGAAACACAAGACGCAGACAAACAATACAAACACAATAAGGGAAGGTCAAGCAAGCCAAGTCGGTAACTATCAGGAACGCGGTACAAAGTCAGAAGGCAGAAGAATAAACGTGAACCAAGCAGCGTAAGTTTACCAGGGAGGCACAGAATAAAGAGGGCACGTTATAGGCGGAAACAGACCAGTATAATAGGCAAGGAGAAGAGACAGAAGAACCCTTAAATACCTTCCAGGAGAACTAAGGACAAAGGATTTAGGAGGAAGAAACAGAAAACCAGATAGGAAGGTAGAGCTGTCAATCACCAGGAGCAAGGAGCCAGGTTAACCCGTGGAGTGCTGGACGATTCCTGGCCCGGGCGTCGGCCAGGAATCAATCAAGATAGCAGGGAGAAAACCCAGTTCACACTAGTGAACACAAATGTAGACACTATGTCAAAAACCACGGCTTATGTCGCAACAGCCGTGGCCGGCGACCAGAACTCAACGCTGGGGTTCTTTCTGGCATGATCATGACAGGTGTTCACTCTGCAGTAGATACGGCTGACGTGGATTACATCACAGCTGGGTCAACAGTACTCTCACGTAAATGCATCAGGGTAAGCACCTTCTATAAAATAAACCATGATTTTTCTTTTTAACTCCTTAACGACTGCCCATCGACTTTTGACGTCGGCTGGTGCAGGCCGTTCGTCTACAACGTCTTTTGGTGTCGCTGCAGACATTGGAGTTTGCAGCTCCGGGCACCGCAGCTGTGCTGAGATCAGGGCTGTACTACACAGCCCTGATCCCAGAGCATCTCCTGCGAGCAAAGGAGAGCGGGGAACCCCTGCATCCCGGTGCTTTAACCCTTTGATTGTGGCGGATCGTCACCGCAGCGCAAAGGGTTTCCCTGCACAGTCAGGTGATTAAGACACCGGGTGTACCCAACAGAGCCCGGGGAACAGCTGCACAGTCAACCCTGGGAACCTAGAGTGGCCCCAGAGCTGTCTGTAATAAACCAGTGACCAGGACAGGCTGCGTGCTGTCCTGATCATTGCCTGTGTCAGACAGACACAGATTATAATGTATTAGCATATATGAATATGCTAATACATTACCAAGTGTAAAAAAAAAAAAAATTAAAACAGTTCTCCCTTGATGGGATTAAAAAAAAAAGTAAAAAACATAAAAAGTATAAAAAAATGAATAAAAAAAGAAATAATAAAATAAAAATAAATATTTAATAAAAAAAATGATTGTGCATATATTACACACACACAAAAAACCCTACACATATTAGATATCCACACGACCACAATAACCTATAGAATTAATCTGACAAGTTATTAACTGTGAAATGTGAATGGTGTAAAAAAAAATGTAAAAAACCAAAAAAAAATTATATTTTTTAAATTCTGCAATAATTTATAAGTGAACTTAAACTACTCCCCCATAAAGTACAACTTGTCTTGAATAAAACGAGGCCTCATACAACTGCGTCATTGAAAAAATAAAAAAGTTACAACTGTTGAAATACAAGGAGGCAAAAACTATAAAAATGTACTGGTCATTAACTACTTTTCAGGCCTGGGGCTTAAGGGGTTAAAGCCAACCCCACTCAAAGCCCTAAGTTCAGACAATTTCTGTAAAACTCCATACCCATTTCCTACCACGTCATTGGGATTTATGAGAAGAAAATTACCTCTGATCACTGGCTCTGCGAGGAGCAAGCCAAGCAATCCTCATGTGCCAGTGCCAGGCATAGTCTGCCCCCATAGGATACCTCGGTTACCTGAATTTTTAGTTAGCTAGGCTTTAAAAAGAGAATGCCCATCTTGTAACGTGATGTCATATCACGAGGTTATTCTATCACATTCTGATTGGCAGCAGACCCCCAACTATCTTGTGAATGCAGTGCAAAATCAGTGATGCATCTCCATCGCAGCTTTTCTCTGCTCAGCACCATTCCTGACCACCTTGCTGTGCAGGTAACTGCTACTAACCCTATTCATTTAAATGGGGCTATACTGATAAATCAGTGCTGCAGGCTTTTCATTCTCAGATCCATTTTGGTTCCCAAAAGCCGGACCCCCACTAATTGTAAAGTAATGGCATAAATTAAGGATATAGATAGACACGGACTGGCACAGTCTACTAACTGAAAACTGTGACTCATTAAACAACAGCTATATATATCAAAACTAAAAATGTGTCAATAATGCAGGGGAGTATAAACTAACCTTTATTAGTATAAAGCAGACAATACAAAAGTTAAGAATCCCTAAAACAAACCTTGTTGTAACGTATAACGGCAACTGGGTCATACCTGTACACAATAAAGGGCAGACCCTAAAACAAGCATGTCAAACTCAAAGGCTAAAACAGGCCAAATCAACAAGGTCAAAGTTTATGTGAGGCAAAAAAAAAAAATGTAAACTTCATAGTAATGTTAAGTCCATTATAAAAAAAAGAACAAAAACAATGGTAAAGTGAATGTTTCTTCCTGACACTTGGCTACTAACTTTCCTTGTAGAGATTACTTTCAAAACTGACCGAAGGGGAAGGTCAATAATTCTGATACAACTCTTTTGGACGCGGTTTTCAGAGCGTTTCCGCGCCCAAAACAGCGTCCAAAATGCCCCCAGTTCATTTAATTGATTCATATGTAAAACAACATTGTAGTTCACACACAACAAGATTTTTGTGCGCTTCTGTTTAAGCGTGCTTTATGCGCGTTTTAGCCGCATTTTTTCGGTGTGTTTTTTGATGTGTTTTTGGAAAGTTTTTTGACCTGGCTATTAATTGATTGGGTGAAATCAGTGTTGAAAACCTCCGAAAACCGCTTTGAAAACAGCGTCATAATCAGCCGTGTTAACATACCCTTACACAGTGTGTGTTAACACATAGCATGTAAATAATAAGCTCACCTGTTTCCGAATGACTTCCAGATGGAGGAGACCAAGAGGAGTTGAGCTGATTCTTGGGCATAAAGCACATAAGAAAGAATTATACAAGCTTCCTGTCCAGTGAAGTATACTAAAATCCTATTATTCCTTAAATTCCACAACATTTTAAAATAATCCAAAATGTAGATCTCAAAGCAGAGAACCTGTGATATAACACACTGACGCGTTTCGGACGATTGTCTTTCGTTATATCTGCAATGCATGTGGTATGGGAGTTATTATCAGCTGCTAAAATATTCACTGCTATTGCTGGGGAAAAGCCTGTGTCACTACATAGATGCAACATGACTGTTAATTGCTTAATTTAAAAGTTTAAAAAAATTAGCTGCAGAATTTTTTAAAACTTTCGTTACATACTGTTATATTGGCCAGGCCGCATAGATATTCGTTGTGGGCCATTTGTCATGCATACCCTAAAAAGCCAACTTCTGCCAGTAATGGTATGGGCTACCCACAAATATCACACACTAAAGGCAAAAGAGCACAACATGGTATAAGACTAATAGCTATCCTGTATAATATGCAGGCTCGGACTGGCCCACAGGGGAATAGGGGAAAAACCCAGTGGGCCCCTGAGCATGGCAGACCTGAAGTTGTTTTTTAACTGCATATACATCCTCAGGAAAAGCAAGGGGGCATAGAAAGAGAGGCAAAAGGCAAGAAGCAGAGTAAAGGAGGCATCTACAGTCATTTACAGTAGCTGTAGGGTGGGCCCCCAAAATAAACTCCACTGGAGAGCCCAGAAACAGCTCAAGTGGTGGGCCCCTAGAGTCAACTCCACCTATGGGCCCTAGGCACCCCAGTTCGACACTGATAATGTATCAACCATCCAATGTTGAACCATAAAATGAATGCTCTATCTTATATCAAAGATGGATATAAAACCAAGCCAAAATAACGCAGTGATGTCCGCACATGGCTAAAAATACTTCTTCTTTTTTGAATCCATTAAAAAGTCCATATAAAACACTAACACTAGACACTTATGTGTTTCTGACCTTACGATCCTTGTTCACAGTTTTGTATTAAATAAAACCAAAGCCACCTGACCTACAGATAAATCCTATTACTACGATGCCTTTGCTGATGTGGTATCACATATTGCCTCTCTGGCTTCCTCAGGGTGAATGAGCAGGTCTGCACAATGATCCTCATAAAAAATAAGTAATCGATAAAAATAAAAACTGTGAGCAGTTACCTGTTGTCAGCGACAAGATAAGAGAGGAAAGAATCATATCCCCAAAATATACTAGTAATAGACTGTCATTTTAAGAGATAGGAATATCCCTTTAAGGCCAGGTACACATCACATTTGAGACGTTCATTTAACGTACATGGGAATGAATGGCCCGACAGAGTCCACAAGTGCTATACGCCACAAAAAAGTATGCAATTGTGCAGTACCTTGTGCTATTCTATACAATGTCATCCAGCAAAAAAATTTTTATGTTGAACATACACATTATTTATAACGGACTCTATCGGTGACAGACGATTGTGTGGCATCCATCTGTTTAATGTATCCGTCCTAGTGTCTATGTTAAACGGAAGCCGTAAATGTGATATGTCCTGAGCCTAAGGCTAGGTTCACACGGTGTATTTGCAGGGCGTAATTACGCCTCGCAATTACGCCGTGTGGGGTGGGAGCGGGGGCGGGTGCAGGGGGCCGGCACCTCGCCAGCCCATAGACTTTCATTACCAGCGACGCGTATACGCCGCTGGTAATTCACAAGTCACTTATCTCCCCTCGCGGCGGATTCGCCGAGCAGGGAGAGGAGACGTAATCCATAGTTCTCTATGAGAACTGTGGATTACCGTAATGACTTGGACATATTCCAGCCGTAATTTGTGCACTCCGCCGTGTAATTACGGACTGAAATACGTCCAATTTTAAGCCGTGTGAACATAGCCTAAGATGTATTCCTTGCCTAAAAGGGAACCTGTTACAGCTATCATGCTATCTGATCTGCAGGCAGTAAGTTATAGAGGGAGACTAATTGTTAGGGCCACATGCATGAACCTGTTTAGGTCTAAATCTCACTTTTTTGCCCATAGGTTACTAAGGGCAAAAGAGTGAGTTTTAGACCCAAACAATTTCATACATATGGCCCTTAGTTTTCTAGGGTAAGATTCAGCAGAACTCGTAATTTATTAATTTAGGGGGACATGTATGAACGGGACTGCGCCAGAAGTCTGGCGTCTTTTCATAGACATCCATTATCCACGGCGCGTATCCCGCCGGGATAATGTGCATGTCACTTTCTCACCACCCGGCATATTTGCCGAGCGGGGAGAGGAGACGTAATCCATAGTTCTCTATGAGAACTGTGGATTACCGTTATGCCTGGGACGGATTTCAGCCGTATTGGAGTGCAAATTTGGCACGCAATATGGCTGAAATCCGTCCCAGAATCAGCCGTGTGAACATCCCAGAACAAGCCTACAGTCAGGGCAGACTGTGTGTTGCCCTGACTGATGCCTGTGTTGTACTGACACAGAAAGTACAGTATTAGCATATATAAATTTGCTAATACATTACCAAGTGTAAAAAATATTGTAGAATAGTTATCCCTTAATGGGAATATTAAAAAAGGGGGGGAAAAGCATACAAAGTGTAGAATAAAATAAATAATAAAATAAATATTTAATAAAAAAATAATTGTGCCTACATTACACACACACACACAAAATATATACACATTAGGTATCCACATGACCCTGAGCAAAGCTGAGGCTTGCTCTGCGCCTTTAAGACCCATTTTCCCCCCTCCCCAACTCCCCTTCCCTTTAGGCTACCCAACGGCCATCATTCACCCCAATAAACACACTGACCCACCGAGTGAAATGTAATGGCCACAGCAGCCGTTAATTACGTTAACAAAATACAAATATAACATTTCTTTTATTTAAATAAATAAATAACTGTTTCTTAAATACATAATCTCAAGCAAATCCCCCATTTACAAAGTCACCCCATTGTAAACAAACACCGAAGTGAAACACCACAGGGCAGAGGTCCTTGAGCTAAACACCTGGCACCAAAATCCCCGAAGGGAACCCAACAACCTCCTACCCCCACCGCATTCACTGACTCGGGTCCCAAAAGCCATACTAGATGCTCACAACCATTCGCTTCTTTCAGGGATACCCGCCTGAAAAGAGCCCCACCAGTTTCGCCAAGGCTGGTCCACCTTCTCCAAAACCTGAGGAAGTCATATCCCTAATGGCTCCCTCCATCCAAAATCCTCGCCACCTCCAAGAACCCCTGCCTGCCAACGGCTACCATGACAACGCTGCGAAACCCTGCGAAGCCTCTTTCATCTAAATCTGATACCACGGGCGGTGGGCGGGACTGCTGCCTCGTGCCGCGCCAATGATTTCGCGCTGCGGAAGGTGACGATCACGGACCCTCGCGTCACCTCCCGCCCTGCCCCCGACACGCCTCCTGACGTCCCAAGCAACAGGACCTGCCCATCCTGCCGGGTCATTCGCGCCTCCCCTATCCCGTAGGGGGGGGGGGCGTGCGTCCCGGCGGCGCATTCTTGACCCTGAGCAAAGCTGAGGCTTGCCTCTGCGCCTTTAAGACCCATTCCCCCCTCCCCAACTCCTTCCTTAGCTACCTGGCCAATTCATTCCCCAATAACACACTGACCACCGATGGAATAGTATGGCCACAGCAAGCCGTTTATTAACAAGATACAAATATAACATTTCTTTTATTTAAATATATAAATACTTTCTTAAATCTTAACACAACCAATCCCAACTTTATCAAAATCACCCCATTGTAAACAAACAACCGAAGTGAGCAACACCACTGGAGGCAGAGGTCCTTGGAGCTAAACGACCTGGCGACCAAAATCCCGAAGGGACAAACCATCCTACCCCCAGCCGCAATTCCACTAGACTCTAGGTCCAGAAAGCATACTAGATGCTCACAAACACCATTCGCTCTATCAGGGATACCAGCCTGAAAAAGCCCCAACCTTAGTCCGCCTGTCCGGGTCCACCTTCTCACAAAACCTGAGGAAGTCATATCCCTAAATGACTCCCTCCCCCAAAATCCTCGACCACCTCCAAGAACCCCTGCCGCCACCTACGAGCGTGCCATGACCCCCGATCTGCACGCGAGGCCCCCCACGCAATCCAATCACCCTCTCGATGGCTACTGTAGCCCAATGCCCCATAGGTCAAAGACCTACCCTGTCAAGTGCACCCCGTCCGTGATCTCCAAAGAGGCCTCCCCGACTCCAATTCCAAAATGACTATGAGATACGCCCCCATTCTGGCCACAAAACCACCACGCGAACGGTTTTACTCACCTCTAGCCCCATTCACACCTTCCACCCGGAGCGCTCCCTCCAGCGTGCCGGAACAACAATGCCGACCACCTATGACCATGCTCGAAAAGCCGACCACAGCCGCAACATATCCAGCTTGATACTTCTTGTCAAATCCCTCAAGAAACTGACTCCCATATCGTTGCCCCCCACATGCAAACCAAATATCCGCCCTCTGTCCAGCGGCGCAAAACGCAAGACCTTGGAACCACGCCATCCACCGCATCCACGCCTCCCTAACCAGCCACTAGATCGGCCACTCTGCGCGATATACCGAGCTGCCACCCGTTCGATCGAAGCTCCGCCCTTCCGCCCCCAAGAACATAGGATGGCCCAGGATCCAGGACGAGAAGGGGGGACCGACTGAAAGGCAACATAACGGTTATAAACATTGAAACAATTTTATCAAGACTGAAGCCACCCACCTTTCTTAACCCTCCCCCCAACCCACCAAATGTGGTACATATGTAAATCGCTGTATCTGTCCCGAATCCCAGCGCTCCGATTCTGCGCACCACTTCCGGACTGAAACCCCCATCCCGCACTCTGTGGCTGCCCCAATCCAGAAAGGAGTGAGGAGCAAAGTTCGTCAGAATCCAAGCCTGTTGCACCCACACACCTTCTAAACACCATTGAACTGAACCGCGAAATTGAACGACACATCCTCATGACAAGAAGCGGTCCTCCTGATGACCCCCCGCAAACCTCTAAAAGCCCGCATTACGACGTTCGAACCGGCACATCAAGGCACCCGGTAAAACCGCGCAAAAAACACTCCGTCTGCCTCTTCCAATTCGAACCGTCTGGACCGACGAATCCAAAAGCTAATGGTTTGCTTCCCCCACTTCCACGTCCCCAGATTGCACATCCCCCGCCCTTTTACCTGCTGGGGAACTTGCTCCCCAATCTGCAAGCACCGAAGAAAGCTAAGAAAAAAGCTAGACGGAATAAAGTCAACTCATACTCGGATGAAGTGACCCCCGACGAGTACCGTCCCCAACCTTTCCAACAAGGAAAATCCACCGGACGCCTCCCGTCCCTGAATACTCTATCCTCTCCGATAACCCCTCAGAGCCCTACCTATAATGAATCTTTTAGTTACATCCCTCACCTCCTCATCTGAAAGCTAACAAAAGCCAACCCCGACACAAATTTAGAGACCCACGATGCCGACCACTTCCCTGCTCTTCCGACACCACGCCAAAAAACAAGAGCAGTGCCCCAAACCCGATCATACATCTGTCGTTCAACATCACCAAAGTTCTCGACCTACTCTGCCCAAAAGGCCCCAATCCACCTTTATACGCAGTCCGGGTTCCCACCTGAAGTGAAGACCGAATCAGCCACGGCTACTCCGAGGCCACGTCCCAAAGGTTGACTGGGCACTCTCCTCTCCGATGACCAGCCACCGGCGCCAACGTCCTGAACTGTTCCCACTGCAAGCGAGAGAGATAGTCAGCCAACCGTATTCCTGTACCCCCGGCACGAGCTCCGCCCGCACTCACGAATTCAAGTCTAGCATAGCGCAGAAACCAACGTTTCAGTAACGCAACCACTGGGGCGATGATGCTGACAGATTGTTAATTGCCTGCACCACCCTAGGTATCACAGAAAAATCGAACTCTCCGATTTCGAAAACTGCGAGCCCCAGAGTTCCACCGAATCACAATGTGAACAATTCCAAAAAGGCTAAATCTCCGCATTAACCGGCACCCCACCCAACTTCCGGCCAAGAGCTCGCACACACTTTTCCCCACAATAGGCCCCCAAAACCCGTTGCTGCCCACTGCGTCTGTGAAAATCTCGATCCGTGATTCACATCCTCCACCCCTGGAATGATGGATCGGCCATCTGTACATGTCAAAAACCCGCCCACAACTCCAGACATCCCTAATGCTCCCTGGACAAGCCGCGACAAAATGATGAGGCTTTTCCCACCCCCCCATTGCCGCCGCTAACCTCGACTGAAAACCCGCCCCATGGTCATAATCCGATTGCGAAGTTCAGCTTCCCCACAACGACTGCAAAACTTTCACTGAATTTTTCGGCATGCAACAAGCTCTCCGCACGTCCGCCTCTCACGCCAACAACTTCTCATCGGTAATGGCTGCACTTCATCTTCACCGGAGTCAATGCAGATCCCCAAAATTCATGCAGTCCCGGGCCTTCCGTCTTACCACCGCCAAAGGCTCCCCAAAGAGATCCGCCAACCCGAGGCGCATGCTGTAACAGAGACCCGAAACTCGGGAACCTGCCGGGGCCACGCAGAAAAATCGTACCAAATAATGAATGATAAAGTTCAAACCGGTAGACATCCCAAACCACCCACTCCAAAAAACTGTACTAAATGTCTCAAAATACGGTCGCAAGATAACGTACACCCCATCGGAAGCAACGATCTACAAAAAACTGCCCCCCCATCAAAAACACCCCAACAACCGCAAACTTCTCCTCGTGAACTGGTAACAACAAAGGCCGACTCGATGTCGTCTTAGCCATCAAGAGCCCGGACCATCGTCGGCGTAAGAGAGCCAAAGCCTCATCAAAAGACATGTACACACCACTGAACACGAGATCGGGGAAATCCCTCGTTCACCGATTACCCTTGTCGGGAACGACAGATGATGGATAAGCCGAAACTAGTTACGAGGCCTCTTTCTTTGGTACGACCCCCAAAGGGACACCACCAAGTCAGACAAGGGGGGTCACAGGCCCTGCCATCCGCCCCATGCCACCCCTCCTTTGCTAGCTTCTCCCTCCACTACCGGGGATCTCCCTAGCGGACCTCCCGGTTTCTTACAGAAAAAGGAACACATGAGCTGGAGAGGGGGAATCCGAAAACCTCGCTCAAAACCAAACCCTCCGTCAGCAAACGTGCAGCCGCACAATCCAGATAACCTGGCCAGAAAAGGTGCCATCGCGGGAAGTTTCACCGTCGTCACCCCCTTGGCCCACCTGCGCCGTTCCCCTTTAGCTTCGTCACCTTCTTGAAAGCATTTGTAACCGGTGTGATTGAGCCCCCCACAGAATGAACAGACGTGTTTTGAACCGCAAACCAGATCAAAATTTACACGGGCCACTGTTAAACTGCCAGCAAGCCCCCCCTTTTTGACATTCCTGACGCTCCCACCCCGACCCTTGCCCCGGTTGTCGACCCACTCCTGGCCGAAAAACCCTCCCCGCCCTGAAAGGACTGCCCAAATTTTCGTCGGGGCCATAACGCCAACCACAGACTATGTCCTTGTGGTCCCCACCGAAACAGAAGGACGCACTGCCTTCCTCTGGCGAATTGCTCGTCGTACCGGAGCAACGCCATCCCCCCGTACGCCCGATGCCCTCGCCAATTGAATCCATTAGCAGAACAACGCCGAACAGTTTCCGGCGCCTTCTCTCCGATAACACTTGGCCGATGGCAAATGCTTGTATCCGAGTTTGTGAACGTCTGCGGAATCAATCGCCACGACGTTTTCTCCTCTTCCTCCTTTTTACTCTCATCCCTTTTTGCCTTTTCCAAATTAAACTTCTCCAAGGCAAAAGGGAAAAATCTCTACATAATCCTCCATTGCAATCTGTCCTAACTCCTTCTTCAAGGAAGCCCCAAGGGGCCCTCAAACCTCACGATACACTCTCCATGCGCCCGATCATTACTAAACGCACGCTCTCCAGTACTACCTTCTCAGTCCTGGACCGACACCCCGTGACGCCTCGACCCGCAAACCCCCGAAGACGATCCCGCTCTCGGTCACCCCCTGTAACGCTGCACCTAGCCCCAAGGGCGCGTGAACCCAAGCCCCCAGCGGGCGACACCCCACCCTGATATCATCAAAATGCCCAACCGCTACCTCAAAGCCGCCGCCGAGGCCCCCTGACTCACCTGAACTCACCCCCGGCCCGACGACTCCCCCAAAATGGGAGTACCTAACCCTCTTTCCCCCCGCTCCGCAGCGGGGGGCAAAATAGGAGGAAAAACCCAAACAAAGACAAACACCCCCGGGCTGGGTGGGGGCGGAACCCACCACCCGTTTCCCCCGGGAATCTTGCCCTCGAACCGAAAAAGTCCCGAAGCTCCGTCCCGTCCTCCCCCGGCCCGGCTGCAAACCCCCAAGGGGGGGGCCCCGCACCCCGGGCGAGGGGGCCCCTTCCCCCCTGCCCCCCCCGAGGCGGGATGTCCTCTGTCAAAGAGCCACCGTCCCCCCCCCGTCCACTCCTCTGCCCCCCCCATGCCTCCGGGGGACCGCTCCGAAAGGGGCTCCCGACCTCGGTCCCCCCCTGGGCCGCACTCACCAGAGCGGGCACCGCACCACGACCGGGACCGGAGACCTGAGGGGGCGGCGAAAGGGTTCCAGCGGGCCCACCAGCCACCCCCCCCGCAAGACCCGCCGCCTACCTGGATTCCTCCGGGCCGGGGCAGGCACTCCCCCTGTCCCCCGCCCGCCCACCCGGAGGGTCCCGGGAGGGGCTCCCCGGGCGCGGTCCGGGGGGTACTTTCAGGCTAAGCCGCCGGCGGCCCCCCCACGTCTCCCCTCCCCCATTGTTGCTCTCACCCTTTTTGGGGACCGGGCGGTTTCCCGGGCCTCCTGCCCGCCGACGCACCCATTCCCTCCCCCCCCTCTCGCGATCAGCTGCCCAGCACTCCGTGTTCTGCCCCATACAGGGGGGAGCGTGCACAGGCGTCCTTCACTGCTCCTTTGTGCGCGCCAATGTTTTCGCGGGGGGAAGTGGACAGGGGGACCTGCTCACCTCCGCCCCCCCCCCCCGACCCCCCCGCTAAAATCCCAACGACAGGCCCTCCCCATTTTCCCGGGGTCTGCCGCGCCTCCCCATGCCCGGGGGGGGGGGGGGCCGTGCGGTCCGGCGCGCATCTTGACCAAAATAACCTGTAGAATTAACGTAACAGGTTATTTAGTGTGAATGGTGTAAAAAAAATATAAAAAAAATAAAAATAAATTGAAAAGTAATTTATATGTAAACTAAACTATGACCCCAAAAAAAAAAAAGTTATACAGTTTTAAAAAAAAAAATTTGTTTACATTGGCCCTTTTTAGGGCCTGGAACTTAAGAAGTTAAGCTGGATACCTCAGCAAGGTTTGGTTCACATCTGTGTCGGAGCCTCTGTCTCATATCCCATCAAAACATTGCTGCATGCAGTGCTATTTTCTCTGTTAGGCTATGTTCACACGGCTTTTCGGGGCGATTTTACCCGTAATTCGCGCCGTAATGTGAACTATGGATAAAATCCCTCTCCCTGCTCGCCGAAACGGCGAGGGGGAGAAGTGACTTTTAATTTTTCACGCACCGAGAAAAAGAAAGTCATGGGCTGGCGGGTTGCAGCCCCCCCCCCCCCTGCCCTGCCCCAGTTGCGAGGACGGCGTAATTGCGGGGCGAATACGGGTTTCCCCGCAATTAAGCCGTGTGAACATAGCTTAGGGTATGTTCACATGGCTTATTGTGTGGCGTACCAGTACGTACCGCAATTAAGCCGGGTACACGTCGGGAGTCGCGCTGATCGGCTCGTACTCCCACGGGCGGGTGGAGGTGGGGTGGCGGACAGTCCGCCAGCCCCATAGACATGCTTTACATGCATGACATGTCAATCACCTCCCCGGACATACAATACGATCGTATTGTAAGCCCAGGGAGAGGAGGCGTAATCCAAAGTTGTCTATTAGAACTGTGGACTTACCGTAATGATTGTGACGCAATTTCATTTTTTTTTTTTTTTTTTTTTTTTTTTTTTTTTTTTCTCCCCCCCCCCCCCCCCCCCCCCCCCCACCCCCCCCTTTTTTTTTTTCCCTATTAGAGCGCAGTACGCTCTAAATACATGGCAAAATGTGCCCCAAAATAAGCCGTGTAAACATACCCTTAGAATCATGGACTCCGTAATGGAAATCTAACAGACCCCATTGCAGTCCTCATTGTGGGGTCTATTGGTTTCTGTCATGTAATGAATCCAGCAGTGCCTCTACAACTGAGGCTCTAAGGGTATGTTCACATGACATGTTGGATCCGTTTTTGCATCCATATATGGATTCGAAATATGCATCCAATATCGCTGCGTAAATCACAATACCAAAACGATTCCACATGCAGACTGTGTGTTTGCTGCATTTTGGCCTGCAGCAGGATCGACACCCTATAGGTTTTAAATAGGCGTTGCTGCATCTTCCGGATCAAGGATTACTGACAATTCTTTTGAATGATCCGAATCGACGCATCAGAAAGGTGAGAGCAAGTAAGGTAGGTTACACGGCTTACTGCGGGACGTAATTAAGCCAGCAATACGCAGTGTGGCCGGTGGAGGGGCAGGAGCGGGGGGCCGGCACGTAGACAATCATTACTAGCGGCGCGTATTCGCCACGCTAGAAAGTTGACATGTCAATTATCTCCCCGATTGGCATGTATAACATTGAAAGCAATGTAAATCACACTGCTACATGTTAGATGCGTGTTTGGGTCCATCTAGGATTCGAAACACGGATCCAAATACGCATCTATAAACGTATGTAAACAAGGACGCAACACGCCGTGTGAACATAACCTAAACAGAACCTCTGAGGTAGATGAGAACCTAGCTTAATCTGAGACTGATTGCTATGGACTATGTCTGACAACCTTGTTTGCAGGTCGCGTCTGTTGGGCAGTGTATACCTAGCAACCAGTATCAAATGGCTCGTCTGTTCAGCTGACTGGCACCGTGCTTCTAGCAGAAAAGCAGGTTGGCAGCCGTTATGCTGTTACATCCCCAATCTCAGTCTTTGGCATTGGGAGCTTAGAGATATGGAATATAAAATTGATTGGCAGTGCACAGTAGCTCCAGTTGTGTCTCACTTTTGTCAAGCATTTTGGCAAAGCACAGTCTGGATGCCAGCTGATCAAAATTCATAGGCCAATCAGCAAGGCTATCTGGTTACAGGAAATCCAGAAATTATGTCAGTAAGTATATTTGGTTTAAGAGGGTTATCTCATGAGTAATTTTCATACCAAAAGTCCTGACGGGCGGTGCATGGCTGTTTTAAAATATTTTCTTTATCATAAAAAATAAAATTGTCATCATTTTTTTTCTTTTCTGTGTCCAAAATCGGTGCGTGTTCCCTGTGCTTTGGGGGGGCGTTCACAAAATCAGGTTTTCTTCCCTTTAAAAAGCAACAACATGCCCTTTCCATTCCCCCTGCCCAAGTCTATTCAGTCCTGCTCCTATTGGGCAGATAACTATTTTGCTTTGCTGCTCTGTAGTGAACAAAGCATCACTAAGCAAACCTGCCGTGGGAACCGTTTTGGACAAAAAAGGGCCCATTTAAAAAATACCCCCCCCCCCCCCCCCCCCACGTTGGGGTTTCCTAACTCATGACATCATCCCCCCTTTACTTTATGCTTGCTCCCCAAAGGGTTCCCCCCCCCTGAGCCACATGTTTACTGTGTCTTCTCCCAAAGCAGTCTTATTTTGAAAATTGTTTACATACCACAGGGGTTCATCTAGACAATGTTTTATGAACTCTCTCCCTTTACAGTGGAGGTTTTTTACAAAGAATCCCTCTTTACGAATCTGTCCCCGAACAGCCCTTTTAACATCCCCTAAAAAGCCTACAGCAGGGCAATGGTTTGCCCGAGGCCCTGTGGTCTGCACAGAAAAAACGTATTAGCATATAAAAATTTTCAAAAAATTACCCAAATGAAAAAAATTGTTTGAATAGTTTTCCTTAATGGGGGATATTAAAAGGGGGGGGGGGTAAAAAGTGTAGAATAAAATAAATAATAAAATAAATATTTAACATTTAATGCTATGTTTACATGCGGGGATTTAAAGGAAAACGGACAAAAAATTTTGCGTTTTTTGTTTGTAAAAAGCACTGCTTTTTATTTGTTTTTTCTGGTTGTGCAGAGTGAAATTTTTCCCGTCCCTTACTTTGAGTCAAAAGATGGCATAAAAATTCGTTTAGTTTGCATTAGGCACCGGGCCAATTGTGCTTTTTTCTGATTGTAGAAGCAGGGCAGCGCCCCTGTGTTTTTGCTAGCTGTGCAAAAGTGAAATTGTGCCGGGTCCTTAAAAAAGAGTTTAGAGAGGCAGGAAAGCCCCTCCCGGAATAGACCAGGGGCCCGAAAAGAATGTAAATTAGTTAAATACAAAAAAACAATAAACCTTAAACCGTACAAAACTTTTAAAAAATCTTCATAAAAACCAAGGGCCGACATTAAAACCCTTTTATACAGGATGCCAGTCTTAAAAAATGGAAAGAAGCTTATCGGGGTTTTTTTTGCGACCCCAGGGCGTTCAAAAGGGTAGTTCATCGCTCACTTTCCGGTGAGCACAAGCGCCAATGTCCAGAGCATCGATATGCCCTCCGTGAACGTTTCGGGGACTTGCTCCTCCCCTTCCTCAGGCAAATTAGTAGAGCTGTCAGCCAATTAAATGAAAGGAGGAGGAGTCTGAACGGCACTGGGGAACTGTGTTTACAGAAACAGAAGATAAGGGATCCTGTGAAAACAAGACTGCTTTGCTAATGACATCCAATTGCAAAGTTGCTTGTTTTCACTGTCCCCTTATTCTGAAGACCATTTAATGAAATGATACAACCCCTTTAAAGGTGTGTTATCGCTATGCTTTTTCACAGAGTCTGCTCCTCACAGCTAGCTTCAGGTTCACATTTCCTGTTCAGGCTGTGGGTGGTTCTACAGTAGTGATTGGCATATCAACTTTGCTGTTTTTAGCTGAGACTGTTGGGCTATGTTCACACGGCGTAACTGCAGCGCATACAGTATGGCTGCAATTACGCCGGGTGATTTGGGAGTCGCGCATAGTTCTCTATGAGAAATATGGATTACCGTAATTTCGCCGCATATCTCGCTCGTATTAGAGTGCAAGTACAACGCAAAATGCGCTCCCCGAAATTTGCCTGTGTGAACATACCCTTAGAGGAATAAGAAAGGTAAAAAAAACTCCTGTGCTGCTGATAAGACACAGCATGGATTGAAGTTACTGTCCTTTTCAGAGGTGCGAGGTGGTTGGTGACCTAGGGAAGCTTGTGTGCACAAGCAGGAGATAAGAATTTTTCTAGCTCTGAAAGGAATCAAAATTAGAACTGCAATATAATTGTTAATAGTCTTTACCTTTGTGTTTAGGAATAATCATTGTGGTGGGAATACCCCTTTAAGTCCTGTAAATTGTAACCTCCATAGATCAGTCTTTTCCCCAGGACATCCCACAGTTGCTCTAGGATTAAGATCTGGGGAACTTGTGTTATCACTATGCTTTTTCACAGAGCCTGCTGCCACAGCTAGTTAGGTTGCATTTTCCCGTTCAGGCTGTGAGTGGTACTACAGCAGTGTTTGAGATATCAGCTTTGCTGTTTTTAGTTGAGCCTGTTAGAGGAAGTTTAGTGTTGGAAGGGTTTAAACAGTAGGGCAGAAGACTACAGAGCTCTAAAGGGTTTAAGTTGGTCAGTAAAAAAGCCCCTTCTGCTATAAAACACATCAGGAGTAAAGTTACTGTCTGTCCAAAGGGTGGGTGGTTGTAACCTAAGGAAGTTGTTGCAAAACAGGAGATAAGAATCGCTCTAGCAATGAAAGGAATCAAAATTAGAACTGCAATGTAATTGGTAATAGTCTTTATTTACCTTTGCCTACATGTTTAGGATTATATTGGGGTGAAAACCCCTTTTAAATCTGTAAATTGTGACTTGCAGCCTCCTTTTAATCAGTTTTTTTTTCCGCACACCCCAAGGTGCTTGTTTTGGGTTTTTAAGATCTGTCAAATTTAAAACCAAGGGCAACATCTTGAACTTTTTTGTATTTTACAAAACCCATTCCTAAACTATTGTTTCACCATTGGTTTCATAGCAGAAGATTGCCCATAGCATCACACCTTCAGTAAGGAGATACAGCAGGGAGGGAGTGATGTCAGTATCCAGCCATGGCTCTAGAGCCCATTAGAGAAAGATAGATGGTCAGTAATCTAGGTAACCGTGTACCAAGGGGAGATAAGAACGCTTTTGTTTAAAAGGGAAGTAAAATCAGAACAGCAATGTATTTGAGAATAATCTTTATTTACCTTTGCCTGCATGGTTAAAGCTAATCGATCCGATGGTAATACCCCTTTACCTAAATCATTATTTAACAGCATGTAAATGGCAAGCACAAGGCCTTATTTGTGAAAACTGGGGTAAGACTGCTTTTTAATTCAACCCGACCAACTTTTATTTCATATAATACTATGGAAAAATGAAAGTCGAGTTCTGATTGGTAGCTGTGGGCAACAAAGACAGTTTAACTGTTAACTCATTTTTGTGCTGCTTAGAGTTATTATTGTTATTATGTGCTGGGTGTTATTACATCTGCAGCAGAGTAATATGGGTGTCTGTATGCTATGGAGGAGGAGGAGGCTGAAAGATCTATGTCCTCAGTGCGCTGTGCCAGCTGTAGTGTATGTACAGTGAGAGACTCAGATTAACCCTTAAAGAGAAACCCTTCAATAGGGTTTTGCCCCCCCTTTCTGAGGGGGAGCCACAAGCTATGTCAGACCTCGTTTCCAGAGGGGCCCCCTTTTTTTTTTAAAGGGTGCGTATTTTAAGAGCATTTACCCCCAAACTTATTCTTTGGGAGTGTTAGCCCTCCCACCAAATCCTAGCCCCACCCACTGACGTTTTTTACAGTTTCACTATTTAAAATAATAGGTTTATCATTGGTGGGGGGGGCATTTGAAAAAAACCTGACCTTTGAAACCTTTTTTTGGCTAAAAAAAAAGATTTAACATTAAATTTCTCGAAAACTACAGCACCTTACAGAAATAAGGGGAAAACAGCACTGGGCAGCAGGTCTGCATACTTGGCTGTCCTCAGCAAGGGGGGGTAATCTTGGACAGGTTCTTTTTATCCTGAAAGGAATGTCCTCAGCTCCCCCTGCACAGTTGGTAACTCCCACAGAATGAATCTGACTCGATTGTGACCTCAGCTTGACAAAATAAAAAGTAAAACCTGTTCCCTCGTAATAATGAGGAAAATCCTCCAATTTGCTAATGACATGTATTTGAGAAAAGTCTTATAAGTTCATCTACTTTAAATTTTTGTTTGTGTTTTGGTGATAGGTGCTCTTTTATGCCTACAGTCTGAATCCATCCCAACATGTCATTTGATGTGGTCCACGAGATCTTGGACACAGCCAACAGGAATGGACACGGTCCTGAAGCAGAAGGCTCTGCACTTTATCTGAAGGATGCAGCCAGCACTTGACAGAGGGAGCAGTAACGCACATGAATTCAGGGGCGCACCTCCACACTG
Source organism: Phyllomedusa bahiana (assembly GCA_025379985.1). Classification (NCBI taxonomy): domain Eukaryota; kingdom Metazoa; phylum Chordata; class Amphibia; order Anura; family Hylidae; genus Phyllomedusa; species Phyllomedusa bahiana. The sequence continues at coordinate 43,779 of JAODAL010001116.1, read as the reverse complement.
TTCTGTTCAGAAACTTATAGGTAGTGGCACAGCTCTGACACCCCTACGCAGACACCCTAGCTACTCTCTAATGGACCTTTGAGGGCAAACAGAATGCTAATTTAATCCTCGGTGAAGATAAGTCTGACACCCTTAGACTATAATATATATTGATGGGACAAGTCTTTTTATATAGATACTGTACAAAGGGCCACATGTATGAAAACCGTCTTGGTCTAAGACTTTCTTTGTTGCCTATAGCAACCAATCAGAGTTCCCCTTACATTTCATCTAGTGCTCTGAAAGAAATAAACAGGTGCTCTGATTGGTTGCTATGGGCAACAAAGAAAGTATTAGGGCATGTTCACACGATGCGTTTGACCGCGGCCAAACCTCGTCCTAACCTCGCCGCAAACTCGCGTCTCCAGACGCGGGTTTGCGGGCAGGCTGGGGTGGTCTCAGCGGGGGGGGGTGGCTTAGGACGAAATTTGCGGAAAAGGGTTTTGCCCCTTGAAAATTTAATAGGGGGGGGGGGAAAAACCCTCGCGGGCCCCCGCGACCACCCGGGGCGACCCGGGCGGAAACACCGCACGTCCCCGCGCTGAGAACCCCCAAATCCCGGGGCCAAACCCCGGCGTTGAAAATTAACACATTTCCAATAGGAACCATGTTAATAAAGTGGCTGGGGTTTTGGCCGCAAAAACCGATCAGAAACTGCACCCAAAACCCGGCCCCCAAACCCGGTGGGGAACGGGGCCTTGACCTAGACAGTTTTCAAAATTTCCCCCCAAAGAGCATGTTTGGGGGAAAATTTATAAAATTTGTCAGATTCTACAACGCTAATCTCAAAGAACGGTTTATAAAAAAATTTGTGTATTTCTGATGTCACCGTTCTACCAATGCTGAGCAAAAAGAATGATTATGTTTCTTTCATTCTAGGAGGAAAGGAATTTGGAGGAAGAATAGGTCAGATGTATCCAGAGGTCTAATAATGTGGGGAAATCAGGGGGTGGAATTTCATATCAGGCCAGGCAGCGTGTATTCACACTGGATGAATAGTGGTCTTGTTGTGTGTCATGTATCAATATCAGTCATGACGTGTGTAAGATCCCAGGGAATCAGGCTTTATAATGACATTTACTGACCAAGAGGATAATATTACAGAGATGTAGACGTGACATGAAATGAGGAGACATAAGACGCTAGAACATGAATAAACAAGTTTTTTGGTATGTATATAAGTTTTGGAGTATATAGAAGCTTTTAAAAGGATGATCAGTTAAAGGGGTGTTCCCACCATAGGCTTTGACCGGGATAGTGATAAGCTATGCCCTCCAAGTCTGGCAAGTGCAGGGCCACAACTTGGAACAGGCCCCAAAAAAAGTTTCTCTGAAAGAAGCCATTTGTTTTTTACGGGGGGTGTCGGGACAGGTGAGCAGGGGCGTAGCTACAGGGGGTGCAGCGGTAGCAGTCGCTACCGGGCCCAGCAGCCTGAGGGGGCCCAAAAGCCCTCCTGTGACATAAGAAGACACCAGCATTGTAAATGGTGCATGGAAACTGGGGGGCCCCATATCACTTTTCACACCAGGGCCCAAGAGCTTGAAGTTACGCCTCTGCAGGTGAACAGTGTGTTTGGCTGTATCCGGAACTGCTATAGAACAGAATCGAGAGTTGTGTGCACTTCTGATCGGTTCTCCACTGTGAGCCAATACTTTAAGGAGTCCGTTCCTGAGATAAGTGGGGACCTACACCTATCAGACTTTGATGGCATATCAATAGCATATGCCATCAAAGTCTATGGTAAGACAACCCCTTGAAGACCATAGGTTCTAATGCTTGCACATTATCGATAAAACACAAATACATGTGGACAATAACCCTAAAGTCTGAAGTGTCTACAAATGCTGTATATAGCTGAAATCAATCATATTGTTCTCTGTTATCAGCCATCTTAGTCTACCTGTAGTATTGTTAAAGGGGATGACTGTAGTTAAAACAATGTGTGCTCCATGAGTTTTGTGCCTGTGATCAAGAGCTTGGAGGGCTCGAAACGCAGGTTTTTTAGCCCACTTTGTACTGCTGCTACATTTTGCTAAGAATAAAGTTATTTGTATTCAACTTCACCCGGATCCGGAAGCTGCTTGTATCGCTGATGCTGAGTGACGCTGCTACTCGCTGTATGAATGTATCAGCCACCTTAGTCTACCTGACTATAGTTAAAACAATGTGTGCTCCATGAGCATGAGTTTTGTGCTTTATAATATCCTGCTTTTGACTTGGGTTGGGATGAATTTTGAAGGTCATTGCAGGAAAATCATACAACTAATCACCGGTTTTATTGATCGAATACACTTCCTCTTTTCTGTTTAGAGACAGGATGGTGATTGGTTGTATAACATTTCGGTCGGCCTGAAATGGCGCGACCCAAATGGGATGAACTGCACTAATACTGTAGGCAGGGGCGTTGCTAGGGTCCTAAAACATCCGGGGCTCGGGCCCTTTGTGTTTTTCTGGGTAGGGCTGGGTTTCACACGACATTTTTCCCGCCTCATTGTGAACTGCGGATGTTTTTTTTACAGAGAAAAACCTTCTGTTCCTGTCACTAATTTTCTGCACATCCCACACAGATCCCGTCCATCTCCTCAGCAGTCACTGTACAGTAAAAATCACCAATGACAAATTTACTTTTTCGGAACTTCTCACCTTCATAGGACCATACCCCTAAACAGTCACCAAAAACATCCACCTACACATGGAGCAAATCTACCAGACAAGTGATTGTTACTAAAACCCTCCTACAAAACCAAGACCCAAAACTATTACTACTTAAGGCTCAAATAATCCTGCCAGACCCTGACTGAACGTAACCCCCACATGGCACTATCCACTGCACACAGGCCCTAGAGACATATATTACCGCCATAACAGGGACCAATAGTGGTAGATACTAGTTGTATGTAGACTCTGCAGACATATAAGTGATTACACTGCAGTTACATTTAGTGACTCACAGGAAACGTCTTTTCTGATCAGCGTCGTTCACTTTCCCTTTTCTTCTCCATCCGGTTCACACCTTCATGCTGATTGCTCCCGGCCAATACTCGTCCCTGAGGATTTGGACACAAATATCTTAGAATTCTCACATTTCCAGCAACTCCTTAATTATAGGTATAGCAGTCCCCTCAGTTAGGTATATAGGGGCACTGAAGCAGTATATGGGGCCACAGGCAGATATATGGGGCCACAGGCAGGTATATAGGGCCACAGGCAGGTATATAGGGGCCACAGGCAGGTATATGGGGCCAAAGGCAGGTATATAGGGGGGGCACAGGCAGTATATGGGGCCACAGGCAGGTACATAGGGGCACCGAGGCAGTATATGGAGCCACAGGCAGTATATGGGGGCACTGAGGCAGTATATAGGGGCCACAAGAAGGTATATAGGGGCACTGAGGCAGAATATAGGGTCACTGAGGCAGTATATGGGGGCCACAGGCAGGGATATGGGGCCACAGGCAGGCATATAGGGGCACAGGCAGGTATATGGAGGCCACAGGCAGTATATGGGGCCACGGGCAGTATATGGGGGCCACAGGCAGGGATATGGGGGCCACAGGCAGTATATGGGGCCACGGGCAGTATATGGGGGCCACAGGCAGGCATATAGGGGCACAGGCAGTATATGGGGCCACAGGCAGGGATATGGGGGCCACAGGCAGGCATATAGGGGCACAGGCAGGGATATGAGGGCCACAGGCAGGCGTATGGGGGCCACAGGCAGGCATATAGGGGCACAGGCAGGCATATGGTGGCCACAGGCAGGCGTATGGGGGCCACAGGCAGGCATATAGGGGCACAGGCAGTATATGGGGGCCACAGACAGGGATATGGGGGCCACAGGCAGGGATATGGGGGCCACAGGCAGGGATATGGGGGCCACAGGCAGGGATATGGGGGCCACAGGCAGGTATATCGGGGCCACAGGCAGGCGTATGGGGGCCACAGGCAGGGATATGGGGGCCACAGGCAGTATATGGGGGCCACAGGCAGGCATTATAGGGGCACAGGCAGTATATAGGGGCACTGAGACAGGTAAACGCGTTAAAAATAACAACATTCATACTCACCTTAAAGGGGTTGTCTCGCTACAATGATTGGGTTTTAATTTAAAGATCTTTAAAAAACAAGCAGCTTTGCAATATATGTTCATTACAAATGTTTCTACTGATTTTGAGCTAGCCCTGTTAGTATTACTACATCAGCTTCTCAAATCTCTATAGTAGCCGACCTGTTGATCCTTATCTTACTGGCTGTCAGGTCTGAATGACTCATCACCTTTGAAGACAGTCGGAGCAGAGAGCCCCTCCTGCACAGAATGCTTTGGAGTGGAGGAGGAGGAGGGAGGGGGGAGGGAGGACTCTGGCGTCTGTGTCTGAGCTGCCTGGATTAACCCTGTGTGTCCCTGCTTCCTCCTGCTCTCTACACAGATAGATGTGACAGCAGTGACCCTGTCTGTTACTATAATCATTATATGTCTTTGGGAAATGTGACTATACTAATACTATACAGATTAGGTGGCATGTGAATACTTATGTTCTCCTGTATTAGGGACACATCCTGAGTATAGTAACACTGCCCTTGTTGTTGCTGAGATGTGGAGACTTGTAAGCTAAGCAGGGATATAGGAAAAACATGCATCCCCTCTGCTCTATTAGCACACAGCTTCATATTCCTCTCTACACTCATAGATCAGCCCTCTCCTGTAACAGACCTAGGCAGGCACACACAGGGTGAACTCTGAGAGCAAACCCCCTCTCCCCCCCCCTGTATAGAAGTTACGTAGCTGCCTGTGTGCTGATGGGAGGGGGGAGAGGGAGCAGAACAGACAGACCAAGAAGCACGCCCCTCAGTTCAACTTACCAGGGACACTGACAGGCTGAAAGCTCGTAATGAGACAACTCCTTTAACTCCCCCGGCGAGCGCGCTCCGTCCTCTTCAGCCCGCGCTCCTCCGGCAGCTCCTCGGGCGCACGGCCTGTGACGCGCTGTGCGCCCGAGGACAGGCAGCGTCGCGTTTGACATCACGTCATCGCGACGCTGCCGGCTGAGGCGCACGGGGCCGCGGCGGGTCCTCAGCGCTGTGAGGACCCGGCGGCCCCGCTGTGTCGGACCTGCGGGTCCGACACTGTCTGCGGGGCAGGGAGCGCTCGCTCTCTGCCCCACAGAAGCCCTCAGCTGTGTGTGCGTCCAGCGGACGCACATGCAGCTGAAGAGCCAGTCGGTGCTCCAGGCCCAGCGCAGAGGCCTGGAGCCCGGGAGACTCGGGGCACAGGGTGTTTTATTCGGGGCCCGAGCCCCGAATAAAACAGCCTAGCGACGCCCCTGACTGTAGGTGTAGTGTTCTAAAACATATTGAAGAGGGCGAGCTAAGCATCACTCAGTTCCCATTCTTTTTGCCTTGCAGATCTGCTATTCTGATGATAGATGAACATGAGGAAAGTGACATCGCCCTCAGCCATGTGGGGTGTTATCATACCTGACATATGGATACAAAATAAGGAAAAAGACTGGAATCTCACCTAAATGTAGCTGCTCCGTGCTGTCAGTCCCAAGCAAATTTCCACCACGTTCTGGATGCACAGATCCTGGGCTCACGACACACAAGCCCCACTACTGTATCCAAAGGAAAATGAATGGACCAGCAGTTTAAACAGTGGACAAATCTTTATTGCAGTTTTCACATACAGGTGATAAAAGTTAGAAAGGGAAACATAGCAAAGCCTTTTCGGGCAGACCTCTGCCCTTGTTCATATCCATCAATCATATCTAGTAGGTCAGTGTCAGACTGGTGTACATGGGACCCATCAGTGGAGTTGATTCTTAGGGTCCTCTAGTGGAACTAAATCTTGTAGCTCAGCAGAGCAGTTGGTTCTTGCCACTCACCAGTGCACTTGATACTTGGGGCACAGCAGTGGAGTTTATTTTTGGGTCCCAACCTACAGCTACTGTACATGACAGCACATGCCTCTTGCTTTCTGTCTCTTTTTTTTTGCTTTTCTCACTGAAAAATAGCCCCATGTCTGCCATGCCTAGGTGCCCACCGGAGGTTCTCCATGCCTGTGCGGGCTTGTCTAGGGTCTGGTGAAGAGGTTGTCAGGTACTTTTTTCATTTTAATAGCAAAATGCTGCCTTATAAAAATAGCAAAACGTATACAGACAGTCCCTGGGTTACGAACAGAATAGGGACTGTAGGTTTGTTAAGTTGAATTTGTATGTAAGTCGGAACAGACATATTTATTAAATGTAACTCCAGTTTTGGAGAATGCAGGGAAGGGTTTTTACATTTGTTTTGCTGTCTGTGCACCTCATTTTTTTCACCTCATTTTCACCTCATGTGCTGTTGTGGCATGCTGGAACTTGTAGTTCCACAGCTAATATTTGCTATATAACATGGAACTACAAGTGCCAGCATGCCCCATAAGTCTCCATTTGTAACTAGGGGACGTTGTAAGTCGGGAACTGCCTGTACCCACCTCCATGCCAGGGCTGCACCGTCCTCTCTGGCCCACAGAGTTCTGACTTCACCGTTCAGAGCGTCAGAAGAGGCACATGACTAGTTAGTGGCTGCAGCGGTGAACTTCTGTCTGATGGAAGAAAAAAGTGAACAGAAGACCAGTGGCAGTTGAAGACATTACAGTAAGAAAAAAAGTTGTCCAGCATCCAAACTTCAAAAAGGTTTAGAATAAAATTACATCTTTAATTGGTTTGCATGAAAAAGAGAGCTACATTGGTGCAGCCCCGGTGGTTCGAAAGGCGTCAGTAGGAATGGAGGCTGCACCAGGGTGGCTCTCTTTTTAATACATACAAATAAAATATGGGATTTTATTCTATACCTTTTTCAAGTTTGGATGCTGGACAACTTTTTTCCTTTTTTTTTGGATTGACCCATTGCCTCCAGAGGTCCAGGAAGATTTTATTTACTGAAGCAAAACTTAAAGGGGTTGTCTCACTACATTGATTTATCTTACCTCATACACGTTTTCTTGGTTTCATTTTGAATTCAAGGGTGTTTTTACTGGCTTCCACTAGGCTGCAGTAGAAGCCAGGTCTGTAGCTATAGCAACCAGTGCTGGCAGCCTATCAGGCTAGATCAAACATGTCTGTAGCTATAGCGACCTGAGAAGCTGATGCAGCCCATACAAGAGGGGATATCTCAGAATAGGTAGGACACTGTTAATGGACACATATTGCAAAGTGACTTGTTTTAGCAAGATCTTTAACATAAACAGCAATCCTTGTAGTGAGACAACCCCTTTAAAGAACCCCAGCTGTAACCTGGACTCATGTGTACAGTTGTAGGGAAAACAGCAGCACAGAGCAGATGCAGAAAATACTTGAGGGAGGTGTAAGGAACATTTGTATCAAGGGCAGTGAAATGAAATTAATATGTGCGTGCATGGCTTTCCACCTTTTACTGAAAAAGCCAATATATGCATTTAACTATAAAATCTACATGTGCCTACACAGCCACCACAGTACATGAATCATGTGTGCCGTCATGTATTTTTAGATTTAGGTTGTCTTTCTATATATCTCTAATTGCCTTTTGTGTGTGGAATGAATATCATATATCATCACCTTGTATCCATTCATTTCTACTCAACATAGTGAACATTTGTTTGTTATATCAAGGTAATACAAGTCTCCTTTTGTCGGCATTTTAATTAATTTAATTTTATTTATTTAGTTTTTTGCACAAATTTCATTGTACACATTTTGCACACAAAACACATTAAGCTACAATGTTGCAATCACAGTCACACATCCCTACACACAAGGTAACCCCCCTCCTCAGTCCAATTAAAATGCATCCTTCTGCCACCAACCAGAAAACAGCTTTGCATCCGCCAATGGTTGTCTGGATAACATCCCAGCTCCATAGGGCTGCATGCCGCCCCCTCCCTCACTCCCCACCTCTAAGCAGCGAGCGTGAGGATTGATCAGCAGGTCCCTGCTGAGCTGCTTGTATGTAACACGGCAGCATCCACACCATGCTCCCTGCACCTTAACACTGTCCTCCCTTCCCCCACCCTACCTTCATCATTCCTGCATTATATATTTTCCTTTCATAAAAAGGGGAGGGTGCGTTGCTTTTTTTTTTCTTTCCCCAAAGGGGTGTGTTTTTTTTTTTTTTATTTCTTTTTGTTTCATTCATTCCATCCAGTCTCACCGGAGCTCTTCATCGAGACAGGACGTACGACAAGGTCCAGCAGAGGGAGAGAAAAGCAAGTCTTTATTGATGGTGAGGACCGAAAGGATCTCAATTGGGCGTCACAAGAACGGACAGGTTTATCCAGCAAGAGAGGGGGGGAGAAGAAGCAAAGACAGCCATCCCCCCCTCCCTCTCCATCCCTAGCCCTCCTCCCCCCTTTTCTCTTGAGGATTTTCCTTGCATCTGGATCCCAGTGGAAAGAGAGAAGAGAAGATGACCACGGTTGGGAAAGATGGTGGTGGAACACCGCACATGCAGTATGTTGGGCCATACCGGCTTGAGAAGACACTGGGAAAGGGGCAGACAGGTGAGTCCTGCCGGAAACAAAGATGTAGGGGGGAGGACAGGGTGGGAGCAATCCATGGTTCCGTGGGAGGACCTGTGATCAGAAGTGGTCTTCATGGTGCGGGAAAATGTCCTTTTACGTAAACCAATAAAATCCTGCAGGCTGGGTTCCCTAGACAGCTGCTGGAGGCTTATGGGCCTGGATTCTCCAGGGCTGGAGTGGGGTGGAGACAAGCATTATTGAATCAAAAGGTATAGAGCAACTTCCAAGATGTCATAGTTCAGGGGACAGTAGTACTGTATGGGTGTCACAAGAGGACAGCGCTAGACGAGCAGTAAGGGCAGCGACTCTACACCAAGCGACCTCCTTTGGACACCACGGTCGGCTCACAAATGACACCGGCTAGGAGAAGTCATGAAGTACAAGTGTAGAAGTGCACCGTCATTGTACCGTCATAGCTTGCGTTACGTATAGAAAGCTTTAGAGCTACACTTGCAGCATTTTAGTGGCGGCTGTAAACTTTGTCCTACGTGAATATGACGGCGCGGCCTCCACTACGAAGGCGTTTGATGATTTATTACGTCTTGTAGTTCATCAGATGCTGCATCTGAACGTTACACCGGGTTTAGTTATTTACGTCCGATTGTGCACTTCTGCTTAGGATGAGCAGTGCCCTGCGACTAGGAATGGTATAGCATGGTCCTGCGGGTCTGGTGCTTGGGATGGGAGCCGGGGCACAGACCCTGGAGACAACTCACAATTGTCTTTGTTTGCTTGCAGGCTGTTTTGTAGTGAGTAGTGACAGTGTTGGAGCTGTCGCTTTGCAGGGACGACTGCCCAAGTAGTTGGCTTGGGATCCCTTACTGAAGCTAGTACTTTGCTATAGATATAAGGCTCTCCTGTTAATAGGTGGGGTTCCACCAGACTTGATGATAGAAAGGGAGTTATTCCCTCTTTCAGAAGCAAAAAAGGTTAAATGATGAGGTTAGAGATCAGGTTTTTAAATAGTGTGTATAGAGGTTAAGAGTTATACATAATAAAAGTTACGTTTTAGCGTTTAATAGATAGAGAACTGATAGAGTTTAAGTTTGTCTATGGCAAAATAGTAAATATAGTGATCAAAAGTCACTCTTTGTTCTCTTGCGAGATTCCCAATTTTTTGGAGATTATGGGAGCTGTCGCTTGTCACATTTTAGAGATCGCTCCATTTACCGACCTCAGATCTCAATTTATACAAGTTATACTTGTTTTATAGACGAACTACACTTGCAGGAGTCATATTTATAATGGACTTGTTTTATAGATGAACTACACTTACAGGAGTCAGATTTATAATGAATCACTCACCCAGACAACTTTCTTTTGCTATATTGATGTAGATATCCACTCTTTCTATAAAGGCAGCATTGCAGGACAACAATTCCCAGCAAGGTCTGACCGACGACCGCTTCTTTGACTTATTGTAGGCAACCCCAAACTTGCTTAAAGAAAGGCTAAGTTCAGAGTCGGTCTTATCCACCTCTGCTATGTAGTTGTAAGGGATCTAGTGTTCCCTGTTATCAGTCATTTCTGGTGGAGAACAGGCTGACTGTAAGGCTCTGATGACTGGCGGGAGGTCTTGGAGGTTCACCCCCCATGATCACTACTATGTCTTTATTGTCTGGGTATAGTTATATGCCATCTATTGTTCTCTGTTATCAGGTTGACTGACAGGAAGTCCAGCAGAATGTCTGATCACTACTTTATGGTAGCACACTTACTTATGAATTGCCGGTATTACGGCACAAAACGCGTCATGTTTGTGTTTTAATGCTTTTAAATTGTGTGAAGGTAACAGCCCTTTACATTTTTTTATTTGCAAAATAAATTATTTGATTAAGTATTTTCTGCCTCATTGGAGGCTCCTCTGTCCACGAGGGCCAGGTCCAGGCTTTTCTTCTCTTCTGATCACTACTTTATGTTTCATAGGTTAAGGTCTGGGAACCTCTAGCAACACACATATACATATGTATGAATGGTACAAGAGCCCAATGCTAAACTTGTATAAAGTACTGACTGTAGCTGTAGTAGTGACTTTCAAGTAGAAATGTATGTATAGATCATCAGATAACGTGGCTTTGGTGCAGTATAGGGATTATAGCAGCGTTAAAGAGAATTTAGGCTATATTAAATTATGAGGACGGATAATCTCCTGACTACAGATGTGCGTGTAGACAGCTTTCATTGACATGCACTGTTGATTACGACATCAAACAGGGACCGGGTTCACTTCTAGTATGGTCTGTCCTGTCCTATAGGTATATTTGGCTAATTTAGGATTCTAGGCTGAGGCATGGAGGTCTGCTGTATACATTGTGGGGTATTATTATGGCAACTACGGGTAAATTCTTATTTTCACAGCGTCGGTAGCGTGCATGCTTGCGTATTGCCATCCGTCATACAGGGGAACAATAGCCACAGCTCAGATCCTCAAGTGCTTGGTGAATGGAGGATGTGTCGTGTCCAAGGAGAGTTAGGATATAAGGGGATCCATCCATTTATTTGTCTTTATATTTTGTGGAAGGAGAAGCAGGTGTTTGGACTGACCGGTGTGTAATTAGCCCGGGGGAGGTATTCAGCTGAGACTCCCAGGCAATGGTAAAATGATCCATATGCCCCCCTTCTGTCAGTTCACACACAAAGGCAGATGACCCACTCCCCCTGCACAAAGGCACACACACAATATGTCAGGACATATCGCCTACAAGATGCACCTCTCACCTCTGCCTAATATACAGACACCAAATACACAGACCCCTGAGAGCTCTATAAGAAATAAAGGCCAGACGGTACCTCTGATCTCTCACATCTACTGTACTTACTGTACACAGATAACTGCTACTATACGTACATGTGTTCCTATATAGAAGATAGATAGAGATTGATAGATATAAGAAGATATATAGATAAGATATAGAATATAGAAGATAGATAGAGATTGATAGATATAAGAAGATATGTAGAATATAGAAGACAGAAGATAGATAGAGATTGATAGATATATAGATAAGATATAGAAGACATGTAGATAGATATAGATTGATAGATATAAGAATATATATAGATTAGATACAAATAGAAGACATGTAGATAGATATGATATAGAGAGACAAAAAGCGTAATAGATAAATTGGTTGATAGATTGACAATTTACAGATCTGTAAATTTAATCATAGACACTTTCTTAGGGATAGCAGAGGTATTAAACCAAGAGATACAAAGGAGATAGAGATAGATTTATAGATTGACAGTTCAGAGATCTGTAGATGCAATCATAGACACTTTCACAGGGATAAATACATAAAAAAGAGACAGTGTGAATATATATTGAATTAATGAACCAAAACAAATCTCCTAAGCCTCTCTTAACATTGGCGTCATGCCTTCCATATTCAGAAGCGCCATGACAGATCCATCATACTCCGTTTTGTAATGGATCTTATTGACTTTGATGGGTCTGTTGGATTAGGTAGTTTGGTTTCTCCATAGAATATTACAGCAGAATAAGTTATCGTGACCCCAAAAAGTGTGACTATAGGTTTACCGCAATGTTCCGAGTCTCGCTCAGCCTGACTGGTGTATGTGCCAACTGAATTATGCACAGGACGTCTGCAGTGTATAAGAAACAGCTCCCTCCACAATCACAAATTTACCTCAGGTATGTTTAATCCCAATAAACTGCTGAAATATTTAGGCCAGTCATAAATGTGCAGATGTTTTACCAACACCAGCAGGAGGTGAGACATCTGCCCATCCTATGGGACCCTCTATACACCACGAGTGAAAACTCATACACTATCCCTACTTTGCTTATAAGGAAATTGAAGGATCGGTTTCAAGGAACAGAAATTTGCCTCGATAGAGCTTCTTGTTACAGGTACCTGACCAACCTGTCGGTGGCTAGCTCTACTTTCACATTGGTAATTGCCATTTGATTGTTGTAGAAAAATACCAAGTTCTTTAGTGATATCCAAGCATATTACATTGATTAGCTTTAAACATGTAGGCAAAATTGAATAAAGGTTATTACCAAATACACCGCTCTTCTAATTTTACTTCATTTGAGACTAAGGCAGGGTTCACACGGTAATAACTGCGGGACGTATTTCGCCCACAATTACACCGTGTGCTCGGGAGCGGGGACGGGGCAGGGGGCCGGCAGCCCGCCTGCCCCATAGACATTCATTATTCACTGCGCGTTTTTGCCACGAGTAGTTGACATGTCGCTTCTCTCCCCACTCGCTGTATTGTCCGAGCAGGGAGAGGAGACGTAATCCATAGTTCTCTGTGAGAACCGAGGATTAGAGTAATGACTGGGGCGTCTCTCGCCCCGTATTTAGCGCAGTACGGCGCGAAATACGGGACGAGATACGTCCCAGTTTAAGCCGTGTGAACATAGCCTAAGGGCCACATGTATGAAAAGTGTTTAGGTCTAAATCTCACCTTGTTAACCATAGCAGCCAATCAGAGCACCCCTCTCATTTTTCCAGAGCACTATATGAAATGAGAGGGGCGCTCTGATTGGTTGCTATGAGCAACAATGTGAGTTTTAGACCTAGACAGTTTTCATACATGTGGCCCTTAGGGCTTGTCCCCAAGGCGCTGGTCTTCTGTCGGTTTTCCAGACGGTTTTCGGATTTGAAAGCCATCTGTAAAGTGTCAACCTTTTACATTGACTTTAATGGAAAATCCGTGCTGCAGTCTACACTACATGGTTTTTCCGCCGGACAATTTTTTACACCACTGGCGTTCAGAAATACTTAGAACATGATCATGTCGGTGCAAAGAGGGACGGCTTAAATCCGCAAACTGCGGACCAAAGTCTCCCCCATGCCTGCCAAAAAAAGACCAAATACCAGTTGGGATTTGCCGACCGATATTTGGTCTTTGCCATGTAAACGCAGCCTTAGGGTATGTTCACACGGCGTGTTGAATCCGTTTTTGGATCTGTTTTGGATCTGAAAAACACATTCAAATGTGCTGCGTCAATCGCATCCAAAACGCATCCAACACGCAGGTGCATGTTTGGCTGTATTTTGGCTGCAGCAGGATTGCACCTTATAGTTTTTAATAGGGCGTCTGCTGTGTCTTTCGGATCAAGAATTGACATGACAATTCTTTGAACGGATATGAAAGACGCATCACAAAGGCGCAAGTAAACACGCATTGGGGATCACTCGTCTGAACGTCGATGCATGTTTTACATTGAAAGCAATGTAAATCACACTGCTCATTGTTAGATGCGTGTTCGGGTTCATTTAGGGTCTGAAACACGGATCCAAACACGCATCTAAAAACGTATGCAAACACGGATCCAACACGTCATGTGAACTTACTGTCAGAGCAGTTCTTATCTCCTGCTTGTTTACACAAGCTCCCAACCACCTCTCTCTGCTCTAGGGCTCCGGATTCCAACTTGAATTTCTCCTCTAAAACCAAAAGTAAGTCATCCCCATTGACCTCAATAGAAAATACGCGTCGTAGTTCATACAATGTGTATTTTGTCGGATTTTAAGCGTTAAAAAACCTTAGAACATGTTCATTCTTCTGTCGTATTCCGTGGAATATGATGGAATATTTACTGTTGAGGTCAGTGGGGATGGTTAAAATACTCATGTAAAATGTTAGTTTGTACTTCATTATGGATGCGTCTCCACATCCAAAAGGCCAACGAAATTAATGGGACTCATTCTATGACTGTAAATCCGCTGGAAAAAAACAACTAAAATCCACACGAAATACTTGTTGAAAACCACATCGTCCAATGCGGTTGTCATCGGTATAGTCTGACCAGTATATTTTATTTGTTGTTTGAACATACCCCAGCAGTGATCGGGCTGGTGACATCACTCCCTGCTTTATCTTATTGGCAAGTCAAGTTTTTCTCTTTCAGTTGAAGCTTGCTCTTATGACAAATACAGCTCTGCCTGGACACCGGACATTGGTTTTCACCATCCCTCCATCAGTAATGTCACTGTAACAGGCGCAGCTAGAAATAGTTGCCAGCAGAGGTGAACTGTCAGCCACTGCTGTAGACCCTCCCACAGCCAGCACAGGAAGTGTGAGTCTGAAGAAAAGTGGACACAGCTAGATGGGGCAACCCCTTTAATGATTACAGGGTCTGTTATAGAGTTTAGAGATTTTTTGTCTCTGGGTAATAACATTTTTTCGGACTAGTTGGATATACAATTTAGCTTTTTCCCCTTAGCTGTGTGTTGCCACTTTCATCCCTGTCTCTATAGTAACATAGAACCAAGCCAAATAGGCCAGAGACCAAGTTTCTCAGTAATTTCTCTTCTACATGTAGGGTCAGTCTTCATTTATTCATGTCTATGGCCAAGTTAATGGGCTGTCCTAAGTATATCATTTCTGTAAGGAAAGTGTTTGATCACTGGGGATCCATCCAGTATGGTTCACACCCATCACTGGAGTCCATGTCCCCCCTTCTACACATCCCAGTAACAGCTAAAGTGGAGTAGGGAACCAAAGACTTGGCCATGTTTGCAGTCACTCTCCATTTCAGTCTGTGGGAGAACTGGTATTTTTTCTTGCACACCAAAGCACCTATGAAACATATAGAAATTATTGGTCTCTAAGGGTATGTTCAGACAGCGTCTTGGATCCGTTTTTGCAATACGTGTCTGGTATGTTTTTGGATACGTTTTTTGGAATGCAAAAATGTATCCCTGTTTCTATGGGCTTTTCAATGCATAAAACAGATCAAGACATGTCACTACTTTGTACGCATCCATTTTATGCAATGCAAAAACATCTGTAAAATAAGTATCATCTGAACGACTATACGTATTTTACATTGAAATCAATGTAATCACACTTGAACATTGTTAAATACGTCTTGGGGTCCATTTTTTGGTTAGTAAAATGGACGCAAAAACATATATAACAAACACCGTGTGAACATAACCTAATATTTAAGTGGCCTATACAACATTTAATTGCCCCACCCCCCATTAATATCTAAGGAGTCTGGCTGACAGTTTTCCATTAGTGGAAACAAGGATCCAATAGGTTGTGTTATTGGCAGACACATCACCAGGTTTGTCGGGCACCTATTAAGGCTATGTCTACACAGCACTGCATTCTCATGGGATATTCAGCGGATTCAGAATTTAAAATCCGCAGAAAAACCGACTGTGCCCAGAGCTGCGTAAACCGCAATGAAAAATCTGTGCTGTATTCTACACAGCATGGATTTTTTCCTTTCGATTTTAAGATCCGCTGGATTTTCAAACCTGCTGGATGTTCTGCAGGATTGCCGTCGGATTTCCGTACATTCAGTGTATGTGGCCGATAGCAATGCCGAAAATTGACAGTGGTTTTTAGCGCAAATCTGCGGCAAAAAAAACGCGGTTCAGAGATATAAAAATGCCGGCGGATTTTGGGCGGTATTTTAACATATGCTCTGTAGACATGGCCTAAGAGCCTCTAGTGAAATAGCATGAAGGCAGACAAATCAGGGATGAAAGCTGTCAACCACCGGCGACTGTTATCTGGGTCTAGTTTTAGATATGCCAGATCTGACATACAGTGGATTCCAACCATGAGGCCAAATGGATCGCATCTGATTATAATTAGTACTGTCATGGTTTTCATTGTTCTACTGGCAGGAATAACATGGGCCTCCTATTTGCAGTGTGAACAGCAGATTTTGCTAAGAAAACAGTAGGCGTTTTTCCAGATACAAATGTACAAGAATAAGGCCTAATATAGTCGACTGTATCACAGTTCCATATAACTTATAATTTGTACAGAGTTTTTATACCGCAACTACAGAAATCTATTGGCCAGCCCCTATTGTACATCATGTGCATAAGTCCTAAACTAGTTAAGGGAGTACTTGTGCGTCACACTGGCCAGCGGACAAATACCGGTCGGTTTGCCGGCTGGTATTTGCCCGGTTTTGCGGCCGTCCCCAGGGCCGCAGGAGGGGGTGGCTTTTCTTCACAATGAGCGGAGAAGAGCCCTCCCCCTCCCATTAAGGTGTTCACATTCAGTCCGGAAACCGGACAGAAGAATGAACATGCTCAATGTTTTTTGCTGCGGCCCGGGGGAAAGACCGCCGGTGCAGGAAATACCCGTTTCAGTGGGGACTGCTGCACTGGTTTTCCATAAAGCACATTGTGCTCATTTTTCTAGGCCGGTTTTTTTCAGGCGGTCTGAAAAACTGCAAACTGGCTGAAAAAATGGCGAAAACCCGGTTCCGTGGGGATATGCATAAAATAAGCTGGTAAATTTTCGTTTAGCGGTTTTGAAAGTAGAAAATAAACTTGCCTGTGCGGGCATTGCCTATGACATTTCAGCCAGTCATTGCAGTTTACACTTCTGGTCTTGTATATTATTATTATTTTAAAATGACCTCCTGGACACCTGTTCACATAGTCATTACCTTGTGCTGCTGCTGTTTATGTATTCTCTTACTGACCATCTGATAATATCCACTCTTGGTCTGCACATGTTTATTCTCATCCACTCAGATAAGGTTTTAGGGTATGTTCATATGACGGACTCTGATGTAGAATCTATGTGGGATTCGCATCCCACTCATTAGAATGTGAAAAGACAGAGAGAGAGAGAGATTATTATTGTTATTAATAGATGCTCTATAATGTTTTCTGTACATATTTGCCTCAGCATGTCCTGTGTCAGTTTGTAACATGACACGCTAAGGCATTTATATATGTAGCTGGGTGCTTGAAAAAGAGGATAGGACTTTCCCCGAAACGTTGCACGTCACTGTGCGGCCAGCCGCCCTTCTGTTTGCTACTCCACTACTGGGCTCTAGGATGCTCTGGATGCCAATGGAGATACAACGGCTATAAGCCTGGATTGGTTGATTACTATTGAGTAACGCAAATAGCACAAATACTAATATAATGAATTCCATGTAATGGAGAATTTGTATTGAATAAATTTGGTGTTTCTATATAATATTGGATAACTGCAATTTTTGGTTTTGAAGTAAAGGTTAGGAGGTTTGAGGATCTCCTGGTTTGTAGGCACTCTGGGTGGATTATGTACAATATATAGCTAGCGGTTTGTACCAGACTAATTTATATATGTGGACCAGTAGAGGCCAGAAGTTTGGAGGGACAGTGAAAGAAAAGAGGAGAATAGGTGGGCGGCAGACATTATCCTGTATTTTGCCATGATTTTGTGCAAAATAGAACCAACAATCCCTGCCCGCACTGTAGGTTTAATTAGCATTCACAATACCAGGTCATGTAAAAATGATGGTACCAAAGATCCTGTAGGTCAAATGCACTACACTGCGCATCACCATGGATAAAGACTAGGTGCCCTGTCTGTAAGTAAATGAGCATAGAGATCAGTTAAGGGGCCACAGCAGCAGTTTTAATTTGAAATATGAGCAGCAGTCTATATGTAACACCGTAAACCATCAGCAGCATTCTATATGCGACATAGGTGACCATCAGCATCCGTATATATGTAAAAGAGGGGGACATAACGGGGTTTTTATCTAAGAGAATGGGGATGAGCAGGGGTTTTATAGTGACGAAGAGGGACAAAAAAGGCAGTCAATATGCGACAGAGGTGTGAGGCATGTGAGGTACTTGATTTGTGAAGCTGCAAGAGTGGAGACCTGACTGACAGACCCAGATCAGCAATGAGTCAGTTTTGGGGGGCTGATTCCCATGTTATTGGGGTAATAAAATCAGTAAGGGAAATTAAATGATATAAAATGTGTTGGAAAAATGCACAAAAAGGAGTTATCTGATCTTAATTTTTCTGTAGTTTCATATGAATACTTTGAAAAGACATCCCAATGGATACCTGCGCAGAACCAAGGAAACATTATGTAAATGTAGCCTTATTTGAAAACCCTGTGTTTGCCCCTGCAGCTGGTGGAGAGGGGGAGTGGGTGCTGAGAAAGGATGATGCCGCACCACCCACTTACCAGTGAAGTGGAGATTGGCTCTCACTTCATTAACCTGAGCACTTGGCTCAGCTGTTCCTGTGTCACCAAACTGTGCTCTGCTCTTCTCTTGCAAACCTTAACCCCGGGCCCCAATTGAGGAGACGGAACATGCCGGGGGGCAAGAACACTGCCCTTTAAGAAGATGTATTTTTTATAACAGTCACCGACCTGGGATGGGCTATCTACTAGTGTGTGTGTGTATATGTGGAGTATAGAGGGGCCGCCCTTGAGAGTACTTTTACTCCCGTATGGGGCCGGGCATTTGGAAGCAAGGGGGGGCCCGCTGCTCCACGATCCCCCTTTTTTTCACATATGGGAGAGAGAACAGGCCATAGGCTGTGTATGAGGCCCAGTGCTCGAGGAGAGCCGCCTGCGGGGCCCCTCACAGTGCACGAATGATTATATAGAGTGATCTACTTACTCCTCCTGTGTGCTGTGACCGGAGCAGCCGGGCCCTCATCTCTCTCTGCAGGCAGGCAGGGCGACTAATTACATAAGTGAGGCCCCGCCTCATGGGCCATTGGCCAGAAGCAGCGTGGACAGAGTGATGGGACCGGCTCCAGTTACAGCTCAGGAGAAGTAAGTAGATAACACTATCCAGTATGTATATATAGTGCGGGCCCTCTCTCACCTTCAAGGCCCACAGCCGTGTTTGCAGGGGGCCCAGACACTGGAACCCTGAAATTTCTGTTGGTGGTCCTGTGTGTATATGTATATTGTGTCCTGTGTCCACCATGTTGTTGGATGGTCACATAACATTCTAAAACATTGATGTATTTGGGCCGATGGAGGGGAATTTGACACCTAGGGCCACATGTATGAAAACTTTTTTAGGTCTAAAAATCATTTGTGCCCCTAGCAACCAATCGAGGCCCCTTTTTATTTTATATGTGTCTGAAAAATGGAGGGGACCTGATTTTTTGCTATGGGGAACAAAAATGGTTTTAGACCAGAAAATTTCATACATGTGGCCCCAAAATTTTTTATTTTGTGGGGGGACATGTGGCCGTACTCTCAGCCAAGGGGTGGGTTTGGGGAAGGGCAATGCTGTGGCACCCACTCACCAGTGTAGTGGAGGGCCTCCCTTTTTCACTTACATCAGCTCCACATTTTCAGCCCCCCCGATGATGTGGATGGTATCAAGCATGGGGAGGAGGAAGCCAGTTCATCAAAACTCACTCCACTTTGCCCTGAATCCTGCACTCAGCAGTGTATCCGATTATATTTACATACTATATACATACTATATATGGGAAGAGAAATTTTCCAATAAGTGATGTACTTTCTATTTAAAAACTATCCCGGAACCTAGGAATAAAATTTTTTTTTTTTAAAAATGTTTTTTAAAAATTTTTTATTTTTTTATATATATTATAATTTTATTATATATCCTATATTTTTTTATATGGGGGTTTTTTTTTAAAATTTATATATATTATTTAAAAATTTTTAAAATAGCAAAACGTTATTTTTTACAAATCTATATATGAGGGATCTTTCAGGCTCATGGTATGGTTAGTGTTACTATAAATTTTTTTTTTGATCCCTTGTCAAATCATATGTATATTTCTTATCTGTGTCTTTAAATCTCCATTAACCAAAGCAGTTTGCTTTTTGGCAGACCTGTTGTTGCCAGGATTACATGTTCACCTAATCATTTGAATGGACAATGAGTAATACTACTGAAACTGTGTGACCATCCACAGCTGAGTTCACTGGGTCTTTCAGCACCCAGACCCATAGGGATTCTCTGATTGGTGGGGTTACACCATAGCATTGTAAACCAAGCACTTGTCACCTTTTGTTTCACCCATACACCCTAATAGATTGTAAGCTCTTGCGAGCAGGGCCCGCACACCTCGTGTCTCATTTGTAAGTAGCTTTTTTATAATGTAATGTCTGGTTTGTCTGTGCTTATACCCTCTATATTGTAAAGTGCTGCGGAATATGTTGGCGCTATATAAATAAAGATTATTATTATTATTATAGCATGCTCTACTCTGGGCACTCTTGCAACTGATTTTAATATCCTAAAAAAACATGCAATTCCAGGGCATCATGATAGATGGTCTGATTTTTTATGATCTTGACAAGGTCATTGCAAATTTTTCTCCCATTTTAACATTTGATGTAGTGCTGCAATTTTTCTGCATCTCATGGGTGTCTCTTTGGAGTACCTTTAATAGCACCTTGTATAAACATGCGTTTCTGCTGCCTTTTGTAGTGTGACAGTCGTATAACTATACCGTCGGTATGAACGAGGACAAATACTGAGGATTTTCCTCTAATTATATATAGGAAGCTATGTATTTCCTTATTAGGCTTGATTGCTGATTCAGTTCTACTACATTATTTTGGTAATTAAAATCCTCCGCCTGTAGTTGATGCATAGTGGTTGCCATAAGCCAAATGCTGCATTCGGAAAATCATTCCCCTGTTGTTGTCCTAAGCTCCATATACTGGTTTATGTTTTAGTGACATTTTCTTGTCCCCATAGCCTTTATTTTTCAATCTTCTGGTTTTTTTTTTGTTTTTTTTTTATCACAGTAAATCCTTGTTTATCTGAATCAGGCAGAGGAATAAGTGCTGGCATCATCTCAAATGTCAAATTTCAACATGTTTATTTCCAGTCACCTATTAATACTCGTATACATTTCACCAGGATGAAGCAGAAGGAATTCTGTTGACATTAGTAGAAAAAGCTGATTACTTCCACCATGGTGGGGATGTGAGAGCTCAAATTTACATTTTTGCCCCCAGGCCACCTTTCCTTTCTCTATCCCATGGTCTTTGTAGCTCTTTATGGTTCCAGATCCCCGCTGCATCCCATCTGTACTGAATCAATGCAATAAATTGGTTCAGCCTATATTAAGATAATGGCTACACGTGTATAATGCAGAAATAAGAAAGTATTGGTACTTAATAAGCTGGAAAGTAACATTTTCACAGGCTTTTAAAGTTTGGGTCTGTATAGCTATGGATTAAACATGGCCAGGATTCACTCTACTTTTTAAAGGGTTCTCCAGGAATATTCTGTATGAATAGATTTTTTTTAGCTTTGTGATAAACTCAACTTTAAAAATCAGTCCAGTTTAAGATCAGTAGAGCTGATCTCAGAAACTGCAATGATGCATTTTTGGCAGGTTCCAATACCTGGGGTACGTGCACAGATAAAATAATTCAATGACTCGAGGACTTCATTTTAATCTTAAAGGGGTTGTCTCACTACAACGATTGCCTGTTATGTTAAAGATCTTGCAAAAACAAGTCACTTTGCAATATGTGTCCATTAACAGTGTCCTACCTATTCCTAAATATCCCCTCTTGTATGGGCTGCATCAGCTCCTCAGGTCGCTATAGCTACAGACCTGTTTACTCTCTCCTGATAGGCTGCCTGCACTGGTTGCTATAGCTACAGACCTGTCTTCTACTGCAGCCTAGTAGAAGCCAGTAAACACGCTCCTGAATTCAAAGTGAAACCAAGAAAACAGACTGGGGTAAGATGAATCAATGTAGTGAGACACCCCCTTTAAAGAGAACATCATGGGTAACATGCACTCTAATCTGGAGGCAGCATGTTATACATCAGGAAAAGTTGAGCAGATTTATATAGAGATATAAGGGAAAAGATTCAGTATAACTTGTAATTTATTTACTTAAATGTCTGCTCACTCTGTGCTTAGGAGTCCAGTGGGCGGTCCTATTCAGCAAATGACAACCTTCCCTGTATGAATAGTCATAGCTGTCAGTCATTGAGTAGGACTGCCCATTGGACTTCACAGTTAATAGATAAGGAAACTATTTCATGCAATAAGTTACTTGTTTTACTGAATCTTTTCCTACAAAATGATGTATCTAGTTCTGTGCTTTTTTTCCGTCTCAATTAGAGACACCATGGCAGAAGCTCGACTAGTCCATTGTAATTATTAGGGTCCATCTGGCGCCGTGGGTGTCTGTAGTGAACGGATCCTGTGGGGTCAGTGTTTCACCTCTTTGTCGGAGGTTCCGAATGGAAACTCCAGTGCAGATGTGAACCAAGCCTTAGCTCTTTCTGCTCCATAACATGATATATGTTATATACTAAACAGTATTTTCATGGTGGTCAGTTCCCTTTGACGATGGTATCTGTCAGGATATCTCGAAAAAGTTACCCCAACGTTTTCCGCAGCCTCTAATAGTGGTATTTGTTGGGATACCTTGAAAATGGTTTGGCAGCATATACAGCAATGGGGCTGCCATAGAAGTCCTTAAGGCAGAAGTAGTTTATTTTGGCCTACATGTGCTCTATTTTTTTCAAAAGTACAGTGGCAACTCAGTAGAATAAGTCCAACATGGTATACATCCTGTTTGGGGGTGGAAAATTTTGTTTGGTATACAAGTGTTTGTTTGGAATACAACTCAAGGGTGTACAGCCTGGACCTGAGGCAGAGGCTTAGGAAGCCCCTAGTCAAGGAAATCCTTGTCAAATGATGGATGTCAAAAACTGCAGAGAAGTTCCATCCCAACAAAGCTGAAACAAGCCGTTATAGACGGTTTAGAGACAGAAGTAATGTTCTTTGGACAGACCTTAAGGGCTTGTCCCCACGGCACGGTTTTTCAGCTGGTTCTCGGTTTTGTAAACGGTCTGCAAACCGGCTGAAAAACTTTTACACAGACCTTAATGGAAAATCCGTGCAGCAGTCCCCACTGTACGGATTTTCTGCCCGCCGGTTTTTCAGACCGCCGGTGGTCCAAAAAACATAGAAAATGTTCATTCTTCCATCTGGTTTTTGGACAGAATATGACTGGTATTTGTCCTGTGCCGTGTAAATGGCCCCCGTTGTAAAGGTCAGACCTGGTGATTCCCAACATGGCCAAGTAGGGACCTGACAGAAGAAAAGAGACAGAAAAGATATACATACATTGCTACTATGCTTTTGTGTCATAAAGCATATATATTTACGAATAGAACATAGTCCAAAAGAGACTTTGTTTGCTCTATAGATTCCTATGGCATTGCTGGGGTATATGTTGGGATACCTTTTTCATGTGTGTATTGTTTTTTATTTTCTTTGTTTTTCTATATATTTTCTAGATTTATGTTCATTATTGTTTTCTATTTCATGTTTTTCTATATATTTTCTAGATTGTTTTTTATTTTCAGTATTTTATATTTTCTACGTCTACATGTTTTTCTCACTGTTTTCTAGTCCAGCTATTCACACTACGCTGATGGCCTATGTCGGATGTATGCCCCAGGAGATCCTTTTGATGTATACAACCGACATAGATCTGTAACATACCGTACTACACTGGTCTGTTTCACCCTTAGGGTCTAATTTTAAGAAACTGTATACAGCTCAGTATACATTTTGTTTAACCAAATATCATTATATCAAATAGTATAGTCTCCCACGCTTTTTCATACTTATTTTTTGCAGTACACAGATGTTTATCAGGCCATCAACGGCCAAATGGACACTTTTGTGGCCTACAGCGGGCTAATGGGACCCCATGAGCATGCTTAGCCGAGATCACAAATCGGAACACAAATGTCTTATGATAAACAGCAGCACTGCCTACCTCATTATATTTAGAAAGGACGTATGCATTAAAGGCTACACTCGCCTGGCTTGCTGTGCTGGGACTTTCATTTCAGTGACATTGGGAGAATGACGCAGTGGGAAGGGGTCCCGTATTCACACACTTGCTACGGTGCAGATGGTTTCTCCTAGCAACTAAAGGGATGTCCTGCAGCTGTCACAGCTACATCAAGTAAATTTAGCAGAAAAGAACATAAAATGCCGACTGGATTAAGGGCAAACTTGTGCATTTGATTTTTTTTTTTTTTTATCTTGAAGACAAACACATGGACGGCTTCTGCCATTGTTAGCCCACACTGCTCAAGTGGATTGTTCTTTTTGTCAGATCAGTCATAAGCCTTTGCTTATGGGGTAAAAGCAAAAAAAGGAGGGCATCTAGAACAAAAATCAAGATTTAGTTTTTTTCTGGAAATGGTTCAATCCACCTTAACCTCATCATGAGGCGAAGAACGCTGAAGAGTCCTTCATTTGCAGACACAGAGGTGCGTGCAGAGAGGGGAAAGCAATGGGGACATGGAGGGCACCAGCCTGACCTGGGGCCATCCTCTCTGTATGGTACGCACAGCCGCGCTCATTTATCATTTTTCCTCAGGCTCCAGCTTGAATAAATTGTATGTTTTTACAGCTATTATCTACTGACAGGCACATGTCAAAATAGATCACTGTGCAGCCATCGAACATGGCTCCTATTCTTGTTTAGAAAAAAATAAACTCAATTAGTGAATGCACATGTTTCCTCTGTAACAGATAATTCAAACATACTTAAAATGTAACATACGTTTTAAATTAGCACAATACAGAAATTTTGATCACTTCCTACTTTTGACATTTATGGTGGCTAGCTCATGAAGGAAGTCACGTGTGGTGAACTGGTTTGGTGGATCTATAAGGTGTGCGATAGGCTGTCTGCACACAGATCCCTCGAGGCTATCATGGGTAAAAAGGACAAATTATCAGAGTTACAAAAGGGATGATTTTTGGCTTTCAGGCCAAGGGTGGCAGTATTTCTGAAACTGCCAGTTTGTGAACTGTTCATGTGCTGCTGTGGTGAAAGTGTATCGTGAGTGGACAAATGGTGCCATTGCGAAAAAGTGTCAAGGAAACGGCAGAGCACCACTCGCCACTGATGTGAGAGATAAACGTAGGCTATGAAGGTGCAGACCATCACAGTACAGTGGAGCAGCTGACCACCAAAATGCACCAGGGGCTACCAGATGTGTCTAAATCAACAGTTCAGTGAACCCTACTGTTTATGGGGCTCCAAAGCAGATAAATGTCACTGCTTTTCTGCTAGCAAAATTACAATGGCAGAAAAGACTTAGAGGGGTTTTGCCACGATCTCATTTCATACCTCCTGCATCCAGCTCTTCAGCTCTGTGTGCTCAGAAGGGGGCGTGTGTGATGTGTTTGAATTGCATATCATGTGATCCATCAGGCTGACATCACCAGGCCTTTCCTCTCTGTAGTCAAAGGAAGGTCTGATTATGTAAAGCATTGTGAGTAGCTAAGAGGTAAAGTTTTTGCCTCCAGAAACAAGGGTCCTAGATTCAAATCCTTGCAGGACCCAAACCTGTGTTTTTTTTCCTCTTTATCAATGCACATACCTCATTGAGGTTTCTTTTTTATTTATTTGCACTGTTTGACTTATTACTAAGGAGTACAGGGGACAGGAGTAAAATGACAGCACCTGGGGTTTGAGTACTCAGTAGCTTCCTAGGAGGAGAGGTGATATCTGAGCATGAGTGAGTAGTTCTCAGCCCTGGTCGTATCCCCTGGAGACAAGCTGTAAACAATGGATCACTAAAGGAGCAGCTAAAACAAAAACGGTTCAGAATTTTTAATAATAATGAATGGTGAAAATGTTTGTTATTTCATTTGCAAGCTTCCGACATCAATTTTATTTCGTGGCAAAACCCCTTTAAATTTTCAGGGCCGTATCAGTCTAGGACCTCTGCTGATTGGCAAACAGTTTCTTTCTCCAATAAGTAATATTTTCTGCTTCTTCAAGTGGATGGACGTTGGCGTGTCAGGCAAGAAACATCAGTGAACAAGTACCCTGCAACCGTTGCTGGAAGAACACAAGCCGGTGGTGGCTTATGGTCTGGGGAATGTTTTCCTGGCAATCTCTGGCCACATTCATCCATGGCGACCTGCAACCAATTTAGGGATGAATCCATACATGCTGGTTGTCCTCCCTGGGGCAAATGGGATCTTCCAGCAAGACAATGCGGCATGTTATACAGCTAGATGTATCTGATATTGGTTGGAAGAGCATGACCAAAACTTTTAAGTAATACCCTGGCCACCTAATTCCCAAGACTTGAACCCAATTGGGCATTTGTGGGACCTCATATTCACTCTATGCACCCTCCAGCAGCTATGGCTCCAGACACCTGTGAAAAACTACCTGGACCTTACTGAATCACTCTCAGCCTATGTAGCTGAGTTCTGTGCTGCATATGTGGTTATTAGTGGTCATAATAATGTGACTCGACTGTTTATTTCCTGTTAATGATGATGGCTATATGAACAGAGGGGACTTGCAGCAATAGGAAAGCCTTTGCCTGGTATCACAAGGCTCCCCTCTATAATTCTATGGGTCTAATGCCGTTGGGCCACAAACAGGATGTTACCAAATATGTTAGTGCCCTTTGAGGACCCTGGCTGCCCTTTAAGCCTCTAACCACTGAGCTATACATACTTGTCTGTGCCACTGGATGGTTTCCGTCTGCAACACAGACGCCTGGTTTTTGCAGCTCGCTCCTATCACAATAGTCGCCATTGTTTATGTTGAGGATCAGTATTCTTCAACCCCCATCCAGCAGAATTCACAACGCCCTGAAATGACTCTTGGTTGTTTAGATCATGAATTTTCAGTCTCCATAAAACTAGGGAAGTGTCGGCCTCTCTATCTTAATTTTCCTCTGATTTTTGCAGGTTGCAACCCCAGCGAGCACAGTCAGCTACAGTATATGATGATTTTTTTTCCCTTAATGCCGCAGGAACATCATGCCAGTTGTAGATTACTAGAAGTAAGAAATCCAGGGAACCTCTTGAGAGAAGATTAAGAGGAGGACAGACTCCGAAAGGCCTGGTTTTGGTGTAATTACTGCATAATACCAAGGACAGGCTGAGTTCTGCAAGAGGTGACCTTCTGACTTCAGATTAGCAGATAATCTGGGGACACATTGCGTGTCTGCATTGCACACTGTGCACTCATAGTCAAGCAGGTCTTTCCTAGCAGATATAGGAGTATTTCTGTCCGGATGTGTAAAGTGCAGTGCATATATATTGTGCAATATATATATATATATACGTGTTTCCACTGACCAGACACATAGGAGCAAAAATGTCTCCAAATCTCTCGCCCACTTATCTGCTTTTACTGTAAGAGGCTCTATGATGTCATAGCAGCTGATTACAGCCAATGAGATCTCGCTTTTACACAGCTTTCCATCAAGACGCCGAGCTGGCAGAAGAGAGGAGAATTCACTATGGAGGCGTAAATCACCGTTCCAGGCCTCCCATTACAGACAGCAGCCGGCATGCCGGGTTTTTCTTGCTTTTTTAATTCATTAATGAAAGTGATGTAATAGGTAGACTGCATTGTAAGATATATAGTGAAAACTGTTCTGCACAAATACACGGATCAGCCATAACATTAAAACCGTTGAAGCAGTTACAGAGGTTTTTTTCATAAAGCAAAATCCTTTTCAGAGGCCGGCTTGTAGATCTCTAGGAGCCAACTTGAGTCACTGGGACGATGGCAATAACTTTGAGCTTCTTAGTTCACAAGTTTTGATCAAAAAATGCTTAAGCCACCCCCAGCTTACAACGGGATCTCAAGGCGGGTGGTCTTACTGTATTCTTACCTCTCACTAGAGTCAACAGGGTCAACCGACCTCCATAATCCAGAGAGAAAAATAAAAAAAGCACCAACCCTGCAAGCATACTGCACTGATATAACAACCTGTGGAAGTGGGCGGGGTGCAAGAGACCAAAATGGAGGCATCCATTCCTCCCTATATAGTTTAAAAGCAATATATGCCAAATACAACGTATAGTTCTGCACAAAAAAAAAAAAAACCATTTCTGAAAAACACAATGTGAACCTGGCTGCCACTGGCTTGGCTGCGGCATATGTATATACACGCACTCCAATACCAGTGGCACACCATCTGCTAAAAGGGCTATACAATACATGGAAACCTCTAAAGAATGGGGAGATGGCCACTCTTGCACATCTCTCCCCCATTCATGTCTATGGGAGTTCCGAGTATAGACCAAGCACACTTGGTCGGATATATTTGGAACTGCAATAGAAAAGAACAAGGAGAAACGCGCAAAAATCCAGCCATCTCCCCGTTCTCTGAGGCCGGCCCAGAGTGATTGATTATCTTGTGGCAATGGAACCTCTCAAGCAAGGTAATCAGTTTTGGAGTAGAGTTAGTTGCTCAAAACCCTGGTTTAAAAGAACATATTAAAGGACTGTCCTCTTCATTTTTATACATTTTTTAGCACTCTGCTGGCCTGATAAAAAAAAAAGGCTATACTCGGCTCTCCTCTGTACCAGTGCTGCCGCTGTCCTCCTTCCAGTATTCTGCCTACTTCCTGGCTCAGGCCGAATGGAACGTCATCGCTGCAGCGGCTAATTGGCTTCAGAGGTTAAGTCAATTTAATATATTTGAACACCTTCGTATTATTTAATACACCCCAAGTACGCGACCTCCAAACACAACTATCAAACAAAGTTTGGATCGCCAACGAATGTTGCTTCGGACTTCAAACTACAAAAGCTTTTAATACTCCGGACTTGTGAAAATAGTTCATATAATGGGAGCATATATCACACTGTTAGGCTATGTTCATACGGTGTATTTGCAGGGCGTAATTACGCCCCGCAATTACGCCGTGTGGACAGGGGCGGGGCGGGAGCGGGGGAGTGAGCGGGGGGCCGGCACTTCGCCGGCCCATAGACGTGCAGTACCAGCAGCACGTATACGCCGCTAGTAATTCACATGTCACTTATCTCCCCCCTCGGCGGCTTCGCCGGGCGGGGAGAGGAGACGTAATCCACAGTTCTCTATGAGAACTGTGGATTACCGTAATGAATGGGCCGTTTTCAGCCCGTAATTGGCGCACTTCGGCGCGTAATTACGGACCGAAATACGGCCCATTTTAAGCCGTGTGAACATGCCTTTAGTGTATATTAAAAATCACAACTAAGATATAATGGGATAAAGGGAAAAAGAGGGAAATATGGCGTTAGACTGGTAAATTATAAGCTACAGTTTATTACTACATTAAAACAGGACTAGGCGTTTCTCGCTTGATAGCGTTTTATCAGGTCCATACAGCATACTGTTAGTGTAGCAACACATAAGATAACACTTGCGGTTAGTAGCTTTCACAAGCCTTAAGTATAGTTCATATCAGTACATGGATGTCCTTCGTCCATCTAACATCTTGACTCCATTGATAGGTTTTCTACGGAGCAGAACTCAGAGAAAGTCCTCTGCAAAATGTTTCGGGGGAACGCCCCCTTTGTCAGGCAGTTTTCTTCTCTTTACCTAGAGAGAGGACTTTCTCTGAGTTCCGCTCCATAGAAAACCAAAGGAGTCATGTTACCTGGACTAAAAGCACAATCCAATATCAGCAGCACACTACTAGCACTTAAAAGCAATAAAAAGGTACATAGGAACTGTTGGAAAAGCATTTCTGCTACTTTGAATGCATGAAAATTTTAGGTTCTAAGGGTCACATGTATGAAAACTGTCTAGGTCTAAAACTTTTTTGCCCATAGCAATCAGAGTGCCCCTTTAATTTCATATAGTGCTCTGAAAAAAAGAAAGGGGCGTGCTGATAGGCTGCTTTTGGCAACAAACTGAATTTTAGACCTAGACAGTTTTCATACATGTGACCCTTAGGCTATGTTCACACGGTGTATTTGCAGGGTGTAATTACGCCCCGCAATTATGCCGTGTGGACGGGGGCGGGAGCGGGGGGCCAGCACCTCGCCAGCCCATAGACATTCATTACCAGCGGCGCGTATACGCCGCTAGTAATTCCCATGTCACTTATCTCCCCTCTCGGCGTATTCGCCGAGCAGGGAGAGGAGACGTAATGCATAGTTCTCTATGAGAACTGTGGATTACCGTAATGACTGGGACGTAGTCCAGCCATAATTTGCGCACTCCGCCGCGTAAATACGGACTGAAATACGTCCAATTTGAAGCCGTGTGAACAGAGCCTGAGAGTACATTTTTGATCAAAATTGTAATTGGCCCACCTGCCATTCGACAAGGCGACCTCAACACAGGTGGGAACCCACTCTACATTTTACCTCTCTTGGTGCTGCTGCTGAAATTGGATTGTGCTTGTATTTTGCTGCCACACCAGCATGCACCTGTTCATTTTTTTTTTTTTACTTTTTGGATGTGCGGACCAAATATTGTTTTTTGGATTTTTTTTTGGGTACATGGACTAAAGACATCCATGTGCTGATATGAACTTTGCTTAAGGCTCGTGAAAGCTACTAACTGCAAGTGTTATCCTATGTGTTGCTACACTAAGGCCTCGTTCACACGGCTTATTTTGCCGCGGATTGGCGCTGTACTGCGCGCTCGGATTTGCGCTCTCAGTAATGGCGCCAATCATCGAGTCATTACGGTAATCCACTGCTCTCAAGAGAACAGTGGATTCCGTCGCTCCTCCCTGCTCGGCGAATTCCGCCGCGGGGGAAAAGTGACATACACATTATCCAGGCGCAATACGCGCCGTTGGCTAAGTGCAAGTCTATGGGTGCCGGGGAGCGCGGCCCCCGCCCGCTCCGGCCCCGCCCCGGTCCCGCCCCTTATTCACGGTGGATTTGTGAGCCAGATTGCGCTCACAAATCCGTCGGGAGTAAGCCGTGTGAACACGGCCTAACAGTGTGATATATGCTACTATTCTATGAATTATTATTGCAAGGTCGTGGAGTACTAAAAGCTTTTGTACTTTGAAGTCCAAAGCAGTATTTGTTGGCGATCTAAACTTCCAAACTGTGATGTCAGGCAATGGCACGTGACCTGTGCAGGTGATCAGTGGCTGCATTGGTAACTTTCTGTTCGGAACAGTGGCAGTGGTGGAACGCAGGTGAGAGGTATGTATAGTATGATATGTATGCACGCATGTGTGTGTGTGTGTGTGTGTAATATAATATATATATATATATATATATATATATATATATAATGTATCATATACACACTCCCCTCTCCTTGGCAACACCTTTGTTCCATCACTTTGCTAAAAAGTTGTATTAAAAGGAAGTGGACAACCGCTTCAAGTAGTATTTGTATTATTAGTATCATATCATATCTAAGTAGGCTGATTATTGCCATGATAGTGGTGGTGGCCTGATATCAGCATTTTAATACAACAAATTTATTATTACTCATTATTATACATGAGTCCTTATGAAGGAGTGGGAGCTAGAGTCAGAGTTTGGAGAAATAGAGGAGACAGAGTTAAGAGCCGAATGCATGGCTCTCCAACTCCATGGCCCTTCTCTATGTGATATGTTAGGTAGAATGTTAGGTAGAATGCATACCTTCCAATTTTTAGAGATTGCAAAGAGGGACTCATCAGGCCACGCCTCTAACCATGCCAAAACACATACATGCCAACCTTTTAGATAGCCAAAAAGGCATATTTTCAGGATTGCAGTGTATCCAATGATGAAATATTAAGTAAGTTGTTATGTAATGTACAGCGAGGAACCAATCAGCTACTTTTTAAAGCAAGATAGTCAGTTTATTGATGCAAATCTATTTCCCACATGAAAAAGTGGGAAATTTATAGAGCTCAGAGGGACAAGGGTTAAAAATAGGGACTGTCTCTCCAAATAGGGAGACTTGGGAGGTATGAGAATATGAACAATAAGTTCTCTGCTTTGGATAATCTCTACTTGTTAGAAAGGTCCTTTGAATAAGATTATCACAAAGAGTCACCCTGCTGGGACTCCCTGCAATAAGCTATAATTTGTGAGGAAATCTGACAGTAAGTGTGCAGTTTCCCTGCAGTGCCTCCATGGGAGAAATTAAGTATTATACAATGCCCATTCAAATCAGTGGGCTGTCTGCGTAATGCAGGACAGGTCCTCCAGAGCAAGAGACAGTCTTTGTTATTATTGTCCTCTGCCCAGAAGATAAGGATCCAGAGAAATGGGCCTTTCTTTATGATTTTAGAATTTTATTACAGTATATAAAAAAGAACCTATTTGCAGAAAAATTTGGCAAGGGTAAGAATTTGAGATACTTTGACAAGAGCAGAATTGTGATGGCTTAAGCGACTGGGTCAGAGGATCTCTATAACAGCAGGTCTTGTGGGGTGTTTAGGTTAGTGCTCAAGGAACTGGCAAAGCAGCAACGGGTTTCAGGGTGGTTAAAGAGTAGCCTGACTGGGCCAATCTTAAAGCTACTGTAGAAAAATTTGCTGAAAAAGTTATATACTGTAGTTGTCAGAACACATGGTGCATTGTAATGTGCTGCATATGAGGCCACGTAGCAGCAGTCTGGTCAAAGTGCCCATGATGAACCTTGTCCACAGCCAGAAAAGGCTTTATTTTTGTGACATAAACACCACAACTATAAAGCAATGTAAGTCACGTTTTCTGTTACACCATGTTGGTGGCTGGGTTGCAATGTGTCACTGAGGCACTGAGATGCACTATGGGTAAAAAAAAAGTTGGAGGAGGCAGTGTGATGCTACGGATAATTTTATGCCGGGAAATCTTGGGTCCTGTATCATGTGCATGTTAGTTTGACACCTACCTAAACATTGCTACAGACCAAGCACATCCCTTCAGTGGCATTTCCTAATGCCAGCAAAATAATTTGCTCTGCCACAATGGTTTAAAAAACAGGAAAAAGAGTCAAAGGTGTTGACATGGCCTTCAAATTATGCAGATCTCAGTTGAGCATCAATGGGATGTGCAGAACAATCAAGTAAGAGCCAAGGAGGACCCACCTTGTAGGTTATAGTGGTTTTCCCACTAATGATTTGATGCCCGATACCTCCAGTTGCCCTCAGAGGTCTTGTGGAGTCCATGCACCTATAAATAGAAAGGGCATATACAATATTAGACAGGTGGTTTTAAACTGATATGCTGATCAGTTTATACAATGATCCCTCAACATATAATACCAATTGGTTCCAGGGTAACCATTTTATGTTTAAACCATATCTATGGCAAACTGGTAATTGGTTCTGAAGTCCATATCAGTCAACGGGTCCTTACATGTAACAATCAGAAAGAGCTGCTGGAAATCACTTTCTATGTTGAGGACAGGAGCTTCTTTGGGTCATGTACTTTATACATCAATCACATGAGCCACAGATCAGCAGTGTCTGTGACATTGTATGGTGAGTGTGTATACAATGTCTCAGGAAGAACCATCGTATGGTGAAATTATTATATCTTGAGGACATCGTAACTTGAAAGACCATTGTAAATTTACTAGTGGAGAGTTAAACTGCTGGAGTAGATGGTTCTCCACCTCCGCCCATCCACCAAACCAGGCTCAGACTCGCCCGTAGGAGAGTAGGGGAACCTCCGGTGGGCCCCTGAATATGGCAGACCTAAAGTTGCTTTTCAACTGCATATAAATCCTCAGGAGAGGCAAAAAAGCAGAGAAACAGAGGCAAAAAGCAAGAGGCAGAGTAAAAGAGGCATGTACAGTAGCTGTAGGGTGAGCAACCAGAATGAACTTCAGTGGTTGGCCCCCAGAATTAACTCTCCATTGGTGGACCCTTAGGGCATGTCCCAATGGCACGGGTTTTCGGACGTTTTTTTAGGCGGTTTGCGGTTTTGCAGACCGCCTGAAAAACCGGCCAAAAATTAGCACAACGGGCTCCTATGGAAAACCAGTGCAGCAGTTCCCACTGCACGGGTTTTCCGCCCGGCGGTCTTTCCGCCTGCGGGCCACCCGCAAAACATTCTACAAGCACAATCTTCCTTCCAGTTTTCGGAGGGAATATGTGAATGTGAAGGGGGAGGACTTTCCTCCGCTCTTCGCAAAGAAAAGCCGACCCCCGCTGCCGTGGGGACGGAAGCAAAACAGACCGGTATTTGTCCCTTGCCATGGGGACACAGCCTTAAAGTCAACTATAGTGCTGGGTCCAAGGCACCCAGTCCGACCCTGCACCAACCAGTAGGCTATACTGTATATGGGAATTTCATGATGCATTACAAAGATGGGTTCCTCTCTTTCATACAGAATGGTTGAAATATATTGTGTCACATACACTCCACATGCTCTGGCAGTGGTGTATATAGCAGAAGAGGGACCTCTTACCCAGATTAAATCTGGTCCCCACTTTAATGTCAGGTGGCTCAGTGTTTAGGGGACAGAGACCAATGTGAATAATGCCAGTCAGTGCTATTTAAATGGATAAAATAAATAAACTGTGTTTTCTCTTTAAAGCCATTTCCATGACCTTTTACCATTGGATTTTGCAGAAAAGAGTCCTGCACCCAAAGCAAAGGAGATGGGTCCGGTCAGGTGTAGGGCCCCCTTTCTCCCGTGTCCCATAGCCACCTAAATGTCTGTGTTTATTGTATGACCTTGGCTGCCGGCCTTTCCATTTACATCATTTTTCCCTATAACAGTACATGCTATCAAACCTGTGCTACGTAAGCTGTTATCATAGCAGTGACAATGTTTGATTTGTATGTCTGAAATGAGGGAATGCGATTTGCTCTGCGCTATATACAAAGCATCCATAGCACGCGAGCAGCGTGTGTCTATACCATAGTGCCTGCATGGGTCCTTGTCACCGCTCAGCACTGCAGAGTTATATATAGAGCCTCTATCTGCAGTCTCAGTGCTGCCTCTGTGCACTAGGATTACAGAGACCGATGGAGGTCAGACTCATACAAAACAGGATTAACTCCTTCTTTAGCAGAGGACTGCAGATCCTCCATTCGTTCCAAACCTTCTCTTTTGCACCCGTCCACTCCAGAAAATGTCTCCAGTATGAAGATTTACCTAAAAAAAAAGCCGAGAACAGCAAATATCCTTCCAAAAGAAAGAATATATTCACTGTAATTAGTAACATTAATAGCACTGGTGATGGAGAAGCAGGGGTTAACAGGCCGTCGCTATATTCAAAGTACGATCCACTATTCCGACCCATTTATTTTTATTGTAAAATGACTTCTTTAATGAGATATAGTTGTTCAGAACCTTGGACAGCAATTCACATAGGTGTAGTAAGGAGCTGGATAAGGAGCGACCAATAGGTTATATAAGAGAGATTCCGATTTGTAACACGAGAGATATCTGAATCCAATATATCTCAGTTTACCGTATCTGATCTACATTTGTCGTGCAGATTAACAGTATGGCCGAGTTTACATAAATGTCTCATCTTATGGTCACACATGGCCAGAACCAAATCCAGATGCTTGCAGTTCTTTATTGGACCTGAACAACTATTTTTGTGGGCTCTGTTACAGCATATGGAGGGAGCAGACCAGGTTTCCCCCTAAATTCAAGAACCACATATTAGAAAGAACATCTGCGAGAAATAATTATAAAAACATGGATGTCCTTGTGTTAGAAGCACAGGCAGTTCCTGGGTTATGAACGGGATAGTCGGAACAAGTTGTATTATGTATTATGTAAGTCGGAACAAGTATATTTATTACATGTAACTCCAGCACAAGGTTTTTTGTTTTTTTTGTTTTGGATAGTGCAGAGAAGGGTTTTTACATTTGTTTTTCTGTCTGTGCCCCTGTTAAGAAGATTTCACCTCATTTTCACCTTATGTACTGTTGTGGCATGCTGGAACTTGTTGTTCCACAGCTACTATTTGCTATGGAACTACACGTGCCAGCATGCCACATAAGTCTCTGTTTGTAACTAGGAGACGGATGTAAGTTGGAACGGTGTAATTCGGGGACTGCCTGTACTTCCTTGTTCAGAAGAAGCTGCCTCCACTATAAGAGCTGCTCCAATGTGCTACCAGCATCAGAACATTAGCATTAGTTCCTGTAAAAGTGATGATTGATCAGGGATTGTCCAAAGCTGAAAATCCCTATAGAGGTATCTAGAAATATTTGCTTTCATTATGTAATAGTGGTTAGGGCTGTGACCTTATAGTGCTGGGTTTCGAATCCCACCAAGAGCTACATCTGCATGCAGTTTGTAGGTTGTCCCATGTTTTTGTGGGTTTCCTTAGAAAACTAGTTTCCTTCCAGACTCAAAACTATATACAGATGTATGTAACGACTCACTGGAGACTGGGGATGGATCCTCAGGGTTGCTCACAGGCTTTTGCATAGAACTCAGCAATGGAACAGAGTGTCGGGAGTCCCCTGGTTTGCATCCTTCATCCCCTATTAGGGATCAGGACTTCACTGTAGGGGATTTCCAGGTCATAACCTGCAACGTGACCATGGTACACAGCTGACATCCAGGCTTAGAACCAGGGGAGCAGATGAAAGCTGTAAGGTGAGGAAGGCGGAGTTCAAAGAGATAGTCAAAGGTCAGGGCAGGCAGCAGACAGGCGGAGGTCAATACCAGAAATCAGAATGAAGGAATAGCTTTGGAATGAAAAAAAATGTACTAGCAAAGTAGAGGAAGTGCCCCTTTACATAGTCACTGGGGACCTGCTTCCATGCTAGGAAGAAGGCATGGAGGACCAAGTCAACCATCAGAGTGGACGCAGTGGGGAGACAGGAGGCTAAAAGAAGCAAAGCAGAGCAGCAGTCCTAGTATATGTGGCAGCAGGTTTATTTAGAGTGTGGATTATGAGCCCTAATGGTGACAGGCAGTATGGGACCAGTTCTAGTATTTAAATAGTGCTATGAAATTTGCCAGTGCCATATGAATGGATAAAATCATAGTTGTAACTTAGTAGGTTTTTATTCACCTTTATATGAAAATAATGTATGTCCAGAATGTCAGTCCTTCAGTTTCAGGGTTCTCCATAGTATGTGTCTGAATTCTGCGATTGTCTCCATCCATAATATTGTGGGCTATACTCTTCTGATGTTCATAGTGTCCTGTAGCCATGACACCGATCACAGCAAATTTTATTGACTCTGCGAACTCCATGGCATGCAGCACTTGTCTGTCACAGTAACATGGAGTTTTTTCAATTTTGATTTTTGTTACAAGACAACAGATCAGTGTTTTTACAATGGTGTTTCAGTTTTTTTTAATTCATGTTTAGTAGGGCCCATGTGGGGGAAAATAGAAAAAAAGCATACTTACCTCCCAATCCCCTGCCAATCCCCGCTCCTCTTCACTTCCTGTGCTGTGTGCGATACCACAGCAAAAGTTATCACTCCATAGTGAGTGAATGAGAACCGGGAGGTAAGTATGACCTTTTTCTATTTTCCCCCACATTGACCCAATTTTACATTATTTTTTTTTAAACTGGAACACCATTTTATGCTATGTATGTTAGAAAACTGTTATGGCAGCATTTTACGGCCTTTCCAAATTCTTCAGAATCTCAGAAAACCTCTTTAGTATGCCCAGAATAAGGTAAAACTTCAGCCACGAGCCCCTATTTGGAGGTTAGTCTTGGTTGCAGAGGTACAGTACTTTTAAACCTTAAACTGGTGACATACAAGGGTCTGAAACTAATGCTATTATGTTGGGCCTCGATTTCAGAAGCGGGAGTTGGTGGTATGAACTTGCCGCTATATAAAGCATTGGTATGTCCTCATTTCGTATACACTGTTCAGTTCTGGGCTTAAGTTTGTAGTAAAGATGTACTGGAGTTACTGAATGTACAAAGCCGAGCAACCAAACTAATAACGGGAATGGAGCATCTTAGTTATGAGGAAAGGTTAAAAAGAATTAAACTTATTGAGTCTTGAGAAAAGATGGCTCTAGGGAGACATGATTCATTTATATAAGTATATAAATGGCCCCTACAAAAAGTATGGGGAAAAACTATTTAATGTAAAACCCCCTCAAAAGACAAGAGGACATTCCCTCCGTCTGGAGAACACTAGATTCAAAATCCAGAGAAGAAAAGTCTTCTTTAGCATGAGAACTGTGAATCTGTGGAATAGCCGACCCTGGAGCCGGCGACAGCAGGAACAGTTGAGGGCTTCAAGAAAGCCTTAGATAACTACTTACTACTAAATAATATTAATACTTATGTAACCGTCTAAAACATCTGGATCTAATTTGATAGCAGTTTTGGGATCAGGAATGAATAATCCTTCAGGGCAGATTGGTTCTTGCCTTATGGGATCTTCATCAGGGGAGCAAAGCCTAAATATTCCCTCTACCCCTCCCTTCATCCTTATATTCAACCGTACTAACTATGTAACTTGGTGGTATAAGTTTGAACCTTCCCGCCAACACCCGTTAAATTTTGTTGCCTTGCAATAGGCAGCAGTAGTGGGGTAGACAAAATGGCATCTGACTTGAAAGTGCGTATAAAGAAAAGGTTCCTAATTGAATTCCTCATGTGGAAATAAATGCACCCTTTGAAATTCATCAATACTTGCTGAATGTTTACTGAGGCCAAATCATGATGTTAACACAGTGCAGTGGTGGGTGGCACATTTAGTAGTGGTGACAGTGACGTGAAAGACAACCCCAAAATCGGGTTTGGCCCATGAAACGGGAATTAAACAAAAAATAACTTTAAAAGGGTCAAAACAACAATTTCAGCAAACCCCACCAAAATGTAGGTGGATTGGAGGGGTTGGGTTGACACCCAAGTTAAAATTTTCCAAAATATAATCCCAAATTTCCCCACCCATTTTCCCCATAAAAGGGTTTTTGCTTTTTCCAAAAAAAACAAGAAAAAATCCATAAAGAGATAAAACGGGTGCAGTAGTTTCCGCTTTAAAGGGGGGAAACACCCCCCAATCCTGGGCCGGGCTGTAAATTAAAACTTAAATCCCCCCCGAAAACGCGTAAGCTCCCCTGCCCCATATTGGTCTCTTTATGGAAATTTCCCCAACCCAAATTTTTTGGGAATAAAGCAACACTTTTTAAAGAAAATTTTTGCTGGAAAAAATTTTTAAATTTTTACATTTTGGGAATCAACATTGAAAAGGGGAAAACAAGTCCCTTTCAATCACTCTTTCCAAAGGAGAAAGGGGAATTCAATTAAACCAAGAAAGGGGTTGTAAAGTACTGAAATATGGGCTTCAATGGGGCTGGAAACAAACCCTACAAGGTCCCCCAAATGACCCTCCCCCCCTTAAAACTCTCCCTTAATCTCTAGATACCTACCCTCCCCGAAAACTCCCCCCTTCCTCACGGGAAACCTTCTTTTTCCTGCTCTCCTCATATCAACCCCCTAAATAACTGTCCCCAAAAGACTTTTTTTTTCGGTTTTCCCCCCCACACTCTGGAAACTTCACTGCCCCCAACCCATCAAACCCTTCCCACCACCTTCACCAAACTTAAAAAAGCAACCCTGAAAACCCTTTTTCTTCAGGCTTGCCTAAAACCTCCCAAAAAACCCTGCTGCCCCCCTACACCCCTCCACAAACATTTTCTCCCCCCTCACCTCCTTTTCTCTTAACCCCCCCTCCTTGAAAAATTTGTAACCCCCCGGGGGTAGGGCCTCTCCCCTTTGTCCTCCCAATTTGGGAAAAGTCTTTTCATCTTTAAATCTTTGGGACTCGTTTTAAATTTTTATGTTAAAGTATGTAACCCCCCCCAAAAAGTAAAACCCCCGGAATTCAAGGGCCCGTTTAAAAAAAAATAATAATAATAAAAAATTTTTGGAAAAAAGTACCCAGGGGGGGTAAAGGCAATGGGTCACCACCCCGCTGGTGAATGGACAATGCAAGCCCCCCTTTTTCATCTTTTTGCCATAAATACACACAAAAGGGGGGGTGACGGGTGGGGGAAAAATATAGTGTTTTTTAAACCCCAAAAAGAAGGGGCCCTTGTATTTAAGAAGTTCCCTATTTTTTTTTAAATATTTTTTTATTTAAGGCCCCAATAATTTCCCCGGCAATGTACATTCTAAAGGGAATTCCTTACAATAAACATAGGAAACCAAACAAAAAACCAAATTTAAAACCCCTAATAAACTAACAACTTTAAACAGGAGAGAAACCCAATTGTTTGGGGTGATGGCTTGCACAAAGGAGGAGGAATGAAAAAAAGAAAGTGGGGGAGGGAGATTTTTTGTATTATGGAGAAACCTTGGCAGCAGGTTTTTTTTGGGGTTAAATAGCAAACCGAAGAGAGGGGTTTTAAAGGTAAATTTTTGAAACAAGGAATGGAAAGAGATTTCTGAATTTTTTGGGGCAGTGCATTCCGGGAGAAAGGGAAGAATTTGCAGGGAAATTTTTAAACCCCCCCAAAAAAAGCCCCAGGCCTCAAAAGTAATTTAATAAAACCCGGAAACTTTTTTTTTATTTTTTGCCTTTTTTTTTCCCATCATTTTGAAAACTTTTTTATTTTTCCAAAAAACCAGTTGGGGATGAGGCCTCTTTTTTCAAGACAAGTTGTTATTTTATGGGGGAGTAGTTTTAATTTCCACTTATAAATAATTGCAAAATTTAAAAAAAAAAAAAAAAAAAAATTTTTTTTTTTTTTTTTAACCACCATTTCACTTTTTAAAAATTGTTAGTTAATTCAACATTTTTATTAGGGCCCATGTGGACTACCAAAAATATGTTTGGGGTTTTTTTTGGGTGTTTTAAAAATAAAAACCCCACAATTTTTTTTTAATTAAATTTTAAATTTTTATTTTTTTTTTTTATTTCTTTTTTTTTACATTTTTTTAAATGTTTTACTTTTTTTTTTTTTTTTTAAATCCCCATAAAAGGGGAAAACACATTTTTTTTTTTTTTCACACTTAGAAAAGGTTAATTAGAAATTTTTAAAAAAAAAAATATGCTAAAAAATTTAAAAAAATCTTTTGTAAAATCTGACACAGGCAGTGATCGGGAAAAGCTCACAGTTTTCCGGCACTGGTTTTTTAAAACCCCAGACACCCCCGGGCCCACCTGGGGGTCCCCGGGGCGGGTTGTGCAGCCGTTCCCCCACGGGGGCACCCCCTTTTCCAAAATAAACCCGAAAAGAGCCGGGGGAAACCCTTTAAAAATTGCGCTGCTGGTTGACAAATCCCCCCCGAAAAATAAAAAAAGGGAAAAAGAAAGGGGGAAGGCGGAAGGTTCCCCCACCCCCGTGCCGAAAAAAGGAAAAACCCTCGGGGAATAAAAGGGCTTTTAGTAAAAGCCCCAAACCCCAACGCTGCTGTGGCCCCCGGGAAAACCGCAAAACCCCAAATTCTGAAAAGGCGACACCAAAGGTGTCGCTCCCCAAAACGAACAAAACCCCGAAAACCAGCCGACGTCAAAAAGGTGGGGCGGCCCCTTTTAAAAAGGGGGTTAAAAGGGAAGGTTTTTGCAGGAGGACGGACAAAAAAATTAGCAGAAAAAGAAAAACCTGGAGGAGCGGAAGTTGCATGAGGAGAGGTATCTGGAGATTAAGCCAGAGATGACTGGGGGGGAGAGGTTATGGAGAGCCTTGTAGGTCATGGTCAGCAGTTTGAACAGAAGTATTGTTATTATGCTCCTTGTATCTGTTGTAGAATAAATAGGAGGCCTTAGTTTTAGAACGAACCTCATACAATGACTAGTAAATGATGTAACTCCGTTGATTCAATGGTTCTAGGCAGTTTTGCATTCACAATGTGGCATCGCAACAGTTGGGTGTATTACCTCTGTTTGATGTACGCACTTTTCACTGCGGTTCATTGGTATGCCATAGCTTGCACTGTCAGAAGATCCATACCACCTATTGATTGCATTGGGTTCTGAGGTAAATTCTAAAGAGAAAGAGATTTGTAACTGCAAGGGGTTCTTTCCCCTTCACTGCAGCGTGGTGTGGCCACAGGTTTCTGGTTTGTTATCATGGCTGTAGCACGTTCACAACCGGAGGTTCCCTTCTCAGATGGACCTCCTGACAAGGTGCTCATTGATTGAGAAGAAACCCACCTGTAAAACATGGCGCTCACACGTCCCCAGCGTCCCATGTTCTCCAGATCATTTACAATCCACTGAAATCACAAAAACAGATGGATACTGAGCGATCAGGGGTAAGCTGTGCGGGGAGATTACAGGGGGAGGCATTTGTATAGGACGGAGGGTGGGCGATGGTTTCTCTATCAAACTTCATCTCTCTATCCCCTTTTTCTTTTTTACTCCACCTCTTTTGTCTGGCTTCCTCTTTTATCTGCTGTAATTCACTTCCCTGAATATGGAAATAATTGAATGGGCAAAATGGAAAAAATTGCATTGTCAACCACAGATGTCTATAGTAATGATGAAACTGATCAGTTTGTATATTAGAGAAGCGGTGAATTGTGATGTTATTAGTGGCTTCTGCCTGCTTAAAACTTGTTCCAGGAGTATTAAAGCAAAAGACTCCCCAATTTGTCGTCTTACATGAGCAAGTGGGTCACATAGTTACGCATGGATTCGTCCGGTTTTATGGGAAGGGATGTTTATAATCCTGTTTACATCATTTCTTTATTATATAACGCAGATTTCTCGTCCTGGGTTCATGTTTTTTTTTCACGTTCTTTGAATAAGAATAGTTATTACGCTTTTCCCATTCCACTTTAACCCATTAACGCTGTAATGAAATTGTCCGTAATCCTAAAAAAATAATAGCAATTAAAAAGAAAAAAATTAAAACCAGCCAAAGCAGCAGTAGACATCCTGTGTGCCTCAGACTCATTCTGGATGGGTGTCAGGCGCTCACGCATTAATAGGTTCATATAATGCAGAACTTATACTACCGCAAGCATACATTAATTACCCCCGGCCAGTAATTTTTGGCTCTTCTTTCCCGACCCCATTTGCTTTTGGTCTGCTATTCCCGGATGATTATCACCTATGTGCAGATGCTTCTTGTAAAGGAGATGCATTTAAAGTTAAGCTGGTCTGTTCTCTGTGCTATAGCGATGTCATATATTAGGTCGTGCTCATATAGACGCCAATTAGAAGAGTAGAGGATTCATTTTTGAGGAAGATATTACCATACATACTCGAGTATAAGCCGACCCAAATATAAGCCAAGGCACCTACTTTTGCCACAAAAAAAATGAGAAAATGTAACGGTCTGTGGAAGTGGATCCTCTGGACCACCACAAGCGATGGTGTAAGCCTCGCCTGAGAGCCGAATCTAAGTAGGTCCGGTTTTCATCAGAGCCGACCGCAAAGCGGGATGGACTTGCTGCGGCGGGAGTCTACCAGGTCGCTACCCCTGACGTGACTTGCTTGCGGTGGCAGCCGAAGTGTTAGCCATGGTACAGAACATGAAGAGGCTCGTGTCGCGGAGGCGAAGGTCAGGACGGAACGGCAATGTTGCAGTCGGAGTAGCAGAAGGTCGGACAGCGAATGGTTCGTAGTCGGAGACAGGCAGAAGGTCAGGACAGGCGGCAATGGTTCGGGGTCAAGGGACGGAGGCAGAAGGCACGGTACACAGTAGACAATAAGATACACGGGAACGCTTCCTCTCAAAGCTCAGGGCAATATTGATTTGGCAAGGTTAGTGGGAAGGGGCAGGACTTAAATAGGATCAGCGCCCGATGAAAACCAATCATCAGCGCGCTGTCCCTTTAAGCTTGACTACAGTACCACGTGCGCACACTAGGGGGGGGAGCCCGCGCAG